>CM026085.1:31122669-31388587 GCA_014839685.1 Anableps anableps | reverse complement strand
TTTTTGACACTCATCCACAATATGATGGCTTAAGCGAGTTAGCTGCACAAAACAGGGTTTTGTATCTTGATGATCGCCTGAGTTTTGTGATTCTGGTCGGAATTTAAGAGACTTCCAGTGTCGAGCAAAAACTCTTTTTTGTATTATTTCATCGTCAGAGGAGAGGGATATTACACTGATGTCATCAGGCTCATCATCCAGTTTTAGTTCTTCCTCATCCTCCGTAGGTGTATCGTCTGCCATGCTCATCTCGTCTTCCAAAATAAGTTCTATCCCACGATTTGTGGGACCTTCTTTTGTGGGAGATTGCCCGGAGCTTTTGCGAGTTTTCATCCTCACTTTGTGATTGTTGATCTTCGCTTTCTTTCCATCCTCATTTGAGAGATTTTTTTTAGCCTAAAAATATGAAATGAAATGAAATGAAATGAAATGAAATGAAATGACAGATTTACATAGCGCTTTTCAGGACACTCAGAGATGCTTTATATGAAATTAGTCATTTCCATACATGCACATATTCAAACACTGATGATGGCAAGCTACAATCCTGTAGCTACAACCCACAGCTGCCCAGGGGCACTCTGACAGAAGCAAGGCTGCTGTATCGCACAATCTGCCCTTCTGACTTCCACCAGTAGGCAAAGATGGTATGTATATTTACAAGTGTTTTGCCCAAGGAGACAATGACAGCAATGGATGGGGGCTCAAACCAGCAGCCCACCGATTGCAGGACAAACTCCTACCTCTGTCACCACCATTAACAAGTTTGTGCCTTAATGTTTGACTATTAGACTTTCATATCAGTGGTAAGTTTGTTATGAAATGCTTACCTGGGTTGAGACACTGAACCGTATTTGTTTGAAGTTCACAGCACCCTTCAGACCAGAGTCAGCCCATGCTTCTTGGAGGACAATCACTGGTTTGTATATCTGTGTGCCCAAGATCGTGTGGAAAAGAAACCGGCACAAGGAAGCCTCATCACAGCAGGAGGTGTTGATAAGTTGGTCCAGCCACCGATACTCCTCCTCTGTGAGGACTATTGAGGCTTCCCCTAAACCGTGTGGAGTCTCGTCCTCGTCAACCTTGAAGAATGGAAATTACAAGACAAGAGTAGGTGGGTTATTTCATTCATGAAGCTATTCAATCATTGGGAATTTAAAGCCTTCACATGTCAACACAAATCAAATAGGGGGATGGAGTCATGTTACTGCTGATGTGTAAAATTTTTTTTATGTAATATCTAAATCTATGTACATAGAGATCAACTGATAAAGGGTTAGGGTTAAAATACCAATTGATGATAATTTGGAAGTTGGAATTCTGTAATTAATCATTAGAAGATTGTTCAACCAAATTAGACCATAACATCCTAAAAGCTTACATATACTACATTGTAGGGGAAAGCTATACCTGTACCATAAACCATGCATATAATATGAACATCTAAATACTTCCAAAGTTTAGACATTGTAATTCAAAATAGATATGAAACTGGAATTATGACTGCTTAATGTCCAGTCACAGTGAAAACTTAGAGCATGGCCATGTATTTGAGAAAAACAAGTGGAAGAGACACTTTGATTCTGCTGGAGTTCTGTTGACCCTCAGAGCAGCATTTGACACTGTTGACCATGACGTACTATTGAAGCAACTGGAGAGCTGGGTCAGACTCTCTGGTACATTACTTGGCTGTTTGAATCTTATCTAAAGAACAGGGGCTTCTTTGTGACAAAAGAAAATTGATCATCGGAGTGGATAGAAGCCACATGTGGGGTACCCCAAGGTTCAGTCCTGGGACCCCTCCTATTTAATATCTACATGCTCCTGCTAGCTCAAATTGTAACAAGTAATAAGATCAGTTACCATGACTACACAGATGATACACAGCTCTATATCACAATGTCACCAGGTGACTATGAACCCAATCCAAGCACCGAACAGATGCTTAAAACAAATCAATTTGTGGAGGCCCCATAATTTTCTTCAGCTGAACAGAAACAAAACTGAAGTTATCTTCAGACCTAAAGAGGAATGATCTAGAGTCAGAATGAAGCTTCAGTTGTTAAGCTAGTCAAATAATAAGGTCCTTTGCAGGACTCTGGAGAACTTGACTGCACACAGGAGAGAATTCAGCAATTTAATTTGGGTGTATTGCATTAGTTACACATCTAAAAGTTGCAAGACACTGAGAACCCCTGTAACGAACAAACATGTCCAGGTTTGGAAAAACCTTACCACAATATGGAACCTCTTTTTGTTGTTTGCCTTCCTTGCAAGAGTGACATGGTCCTTTGTCATGTTTGTGAACACAGTAGATCTGTGTCCACTAATGATGACAAGGTATCCAATTAGGTAACCCATTAGTTTATTGTGGTCACGGATCATATTTGGAGTCTTGTCAAGGCGTTCTACAACATACAAAGATCAAGTTACAAACTGAACATAACAAATACTCCAATTCTAAACAGTGATGGTATTTGGTAAAGTGCTTCATCAGGTCCAAAGGACCCTAAAGCGCTTTATACTATATCCAGTCATCCACCCATTCACACACTGATGGTACTGAGCTACAGTGTAGCCACAACTTCCCTGGACAAGACTGACAGAAGCAAGGCTGCCATGCACCGGTGCCACCGGGCCCTCTGACCACCACCAGTAAACAAGATGGGTGAAGTGGTTTGCCAAATGAACAGACAAAGCAGCGATTTTAACCGGCAACCACCAGTTACAGAATGAATTTCTACCTTCTTGGCCACCGTCGCCTAGTGAGGCTAAAATAGGAGAATTATGAAATAACATTTAACTACTTACGAAGTAGTGTAGGGATTCTTGTTCGGGCAGCAGTTAAGAACTTCTTGATGTCTTCTTCAATGGGGTTGATCTCTGTGTAAATACAATGTATTTTAAACTTCGTTAAAACACACAGATACAGTAGACTTAAAGATTATTGGAAGATTTACCTGTTTTTTCAGGCAGAATTTTCTGACTATGTAGATCCATGTTCTTTGTGACCTCAGCCTGAACCATTTTCATCTCATAACACAGCTTAGACAGTTGTGTTTCTGTGAGCTTGCTAGATTTCTGAAAGCCGGTCTCCACATGCCCAAGGAAGAGCAGTACGTTAGCCAGTATGTTACTAATAGTAGATGGGGCACAACCTTTTTTTGCAAGGTACCATGGAAACCTGTGGAATGAAATGAAAATCTTAAATTATGTGTGGAAGCAGGATATTGATACTTATATTTCCATTTTTAAATTACAGTTATTCCTTAATATATCTTAGAATAGCTGAAAGAGAGAATCAAAATAATACTGACTCTTGCAACTTGTCTGGCTGGTTTAAAAAGGTGAGATCCCTTCGCCCAGCAGAAATTGGCAACCCACCAAGCATGAACATGCAGAAGCATTTTGCATGGCTCATTGCCTGGTGTGCATTGTCCACATCTTTCTTTGCAGTGCGTGGCCCCAGCTGATATTTCTCAAAGTCCCTCAAAACAGTTTCTGCAGGAAAAGAGAATTTTAAAGACACATTTTTACACCTTTTTGTCTTTAGTCCTGGTTTTAAATGCTTATTACTCAATACTAAAGGATTACTTGAATTTAAATGTACTGTTTTATAACAAGAATGAATTCAGATTTTGTGGTTTGGAAGGATTTGACAACACTGACTTTAATTTTTATTAAATTTTAGAATTGGATCTGTGTGTGAATTTGATACATTACCTTGAGATTAAATTTAAGGTCTGTGTTTTTCCCTGATGACCCTTAAGCGATCTACATGACACCACATCTTACATAAAAGGTACACCTACAGGTTCAACTATCTGAAAACTAGGAGCATTTATGGACTTCCAAATCTAGGACATTGTTCAAATGGTCATAAAGGAAAATGATGAAACTGCTTAATAAATCTACTTGGGGAGAATGTAGAAGAGTGGAACCTTAACATCTCAAATGCCTGTAAAACAGTCACCATCACACTTGAAATATACATGCTTAGACTGAACCATTTCTACAATAATACCATTACTGTTATATTTTCTTAATTGCAAAGAAAAAACTTCTTACCATACAAACATGCACTAAGGCTATTTTTATCCACATGTTCTGGCCCCTGTGGTGAATTGAAGGATGGGTGCTCTTTGGGGGGTTTGACTGGTGTTCTCAGTTGGTTGTGCAGGTTTTCCAGGCCTTGCTCCAGTCTGTCCAGTTTTGAAATGATGTATTCCATTTTGGTTGCACAAAACTTCACAGCCTCAAATACCTCATTAATGGTGATGGAAGAATTAGGGTCAGAGGAACTGCCCAGTGATTGTTCAGTTCCTTTGGGAAATGTCTGACCCAAGAAAACTGGACAGTCATTTGACAGAGAATGTTCAGCTCGACAACTTTGCTCTGCCTGCAGACAAGTCAAAAAGAACAGTGATCCTTATAAGCTAGACACAGAAAAAGACTGGAACAAGTATTAAATGTTATATTTTATGTCCTTGTGGTATTAGTATAACATTTATGAATTGAACTCAACGGTTTGTTCACAAGTAAACTCACAGGCTCAGGATCATGGTTTGGAGTTGAACAGATCAGTTGTGTCCAGTTGCTTGGAGTTGAATCTGTTGAATCCTCAAAACTCTTCTCATTGTCAGTAGGCACATCCATATTAAGGGGTACAGGATCTAGAAGTTTGTTGAAATAAGATTGAGAGAGACAAAAAGGGTACCATTATGGATACATTATAGGTATATATTTGTTCTAAAAAATATCAGCTATTAAAATCGAATTTTAAACCCATTTATGGTAAATGGCCTGTCCTTGTAGTGCTTTTTGGGGTCCTCTGGACTGCTTCACACTACATTCACTCAGTCACCCATTCACACACACGTTCACCCACTGATGATGGAAAGCTACTGGATAGTAGCCACAGCTGCCCTGAGGCAGTCTGACAGAAGTGAGGCTGCTATGCACTGGTGCCACCAGGTCCTCTGACCACCACCAGCAGGCAAGGTGGGTGAAGTGTCTTGCCCAAGGACACAATAACAGAGGCGGACAGAGCGGGGATTGAACCAGCAAACCATCAACCTCGTGATGAACCCCTACCATTGTCACCACCAATTCAACATATCATAACAGGATTGATTTAAATATAACTCCCATATGTTTTTAACTAGAACTGCTTACAAGTCTGAAGACATAATTAAACTTAAATGTAGTATAAGAATAAATATATTAGTATCAAATTGTGGTGTTTTTACTGGGAGGAAAAAACACAACATTGCTATTCAAATTTTTAAAAACTTACCATTATCAGATTCTGGTCCAATGTCCAGAGAAGAAACCATGGGTATCTTGGGTTCAGACTTCCTTAGCATGGCCAGGTTTTTCAAGATTCCTGATCGTTTTGCATTTTTCATGATCGGGGTTCGGTCCTGTAGAGATCAGGTACTTTTTTTTTTGTTTGTTTGTTTTGTTTTGTTTTGTTTTTTACCAAAAAGGGTTTCATCTGTTTCTCAAATTTTGTTACTGAATTTGACATGAAATGAATATGCTTACCTTTATATTTTGAATGTCATGGGTGTCAATCAGATGTTTGTCAAGCCTCACTAGATTTTTCTTGTCACAAATGGGACACGATAATAGTCCAAAGAACCTATAATAAGACATAAATGAGAAAAACTATGAAAATAGTTAAGAACATAATGCCATTCAGCTTCACAGGAGTTTAGTGCATCTGTATTTTTGTGTATTGGCACCATTTAAATAGAGTTCAAGTAAGCTCTTACCGTGCACTTCCGTATTTAAGCAGGAGAGAACGTTCAACTTTATTTTTCACTGTATGTGAAACCCTCAAATGCTGGGACAAGTTGTTGTAGCTCCTGAAGCAGATTCCACAGAGTTTATTGCTCTAAAATTGCAGAAAAAAATCATTGATTAAAACGGCAGTATCCACAGTCAGACCATTCTGTATTTATAAACATATACTTACCATCTTGTGTGAGATGTTAGGACGCCACACTTCAAATACCTAACTTAACCTTTTATTGACAAAGATATAATGAATTTCCCACTGAAAATACATCTTTTAAAGAACATGATAAGGCTTAGATTAAAATTGTCAGAGAAATATTTGGAATTTTAAAAATTTGTAATAAATAGGAATTTGGAACTAAGATTTAACACTTCTAACACAATAAGCAGAAAATATTAAACACAATATTTCATTCGTTATTCACAATAAAAATAGTTATATGCTCAGTTTAATGCCTCTATATACTTACATGAAGGAAAATACCTTAACACTGAAGTAGTTTTATGTGGTAAAACAGCAAAAAAGTCAGGAGGTGGTGTGCTTTACTCATCATGTGTTCCAAATGCTTGTTGTTCTGTGCAGCTCCCACAATACTTTGCAACTCTAAAACCTTTCACACAAGAAGTCCAATGTCAGTCTATCTTGCATGTGAAATATAAACAGTAAGTGGAAAGACTTAAATATGCCTACTAGTGACTCAGTAACCTTTGACACAGGAAGTACAAATGTCAATCTATAATGTATGTGAAATATAAACAGCTACTGGGAAGAATTGGTTATTCCAACTGATTACTGACATTTAACACAGGAAGTCCAAATATCAGTCTATGTGTATGATGTGTATGATACATTTAAACAGTGAGGGAGAATAATTACTTATGCAAATAACTATAGCGCCTGCCAGCCATCTTGGGAAACCATTTTGAGTGTCAGATTGTCCAGTTCCAGAAAAATGGGCAATTGTGCTTTTTTCACCACCCAATGATGACAGATGACTGGTGGCCGGATGACGGCTGTTGACTGCCATATTGGATGGGCATTTTGAGAGCCAACTATGCTAATTGGTTACAAATGGAAACACGACTTGTCTTGGACATTTAATAGTGGATTCTGAGCCTATTTCCTGATGGCACCCAGACTGGTGACCTTTGACTGTCAATAGATTTTGTGGTACAAAGACAATGGCCTGTATCTCTGTAATGCTCTATGAAGTCCAGAGGACCCCAAAACACTTCAGAGTACATTCTTTCATTCACACATTCACTTAATGATGTTGGCTGTTATGAAATGTCCTCGTTTAGGCTGAACCATTTGTACAGTAGAACCCAGCGGCCCACTCATTTTCGGACAGCTGTTTTGGCAATTTAGCATCCATGAATTTCCACCATATGCTCAGGATTCGTTCAACATAGGGTAGGCTGCGTGCACCTCAAATACAGTGAAGCCAGGACGTTCCGTTGGGAGGTTATGGGTCTTAACGCACTCGTTTTTGATTCCCCCCCAAAAAAGGCCAAACATGGTGGCAGTCAGACACTGTCCAACCGGTTTCTGTATCCTAGCACTACCCGGTCTCCACCCAAACGCCAGGGTTTATTCCTCAAGTACGAAGATCCGTGCACAAAAAGTTTGGTGTCTCCAGCACCTTCCTGTGGAAAGTGAAGGATCTTAACGCACTCGGTTTTGAAAGAAAATGGAGAACCAAGTGTGATTCATCCATTTTGAAAGCTCCTTTAAGTAACTTAACCTTGACCAATCACGACCAACCTTTCGGGGTTTATTCCTCACACCCTAAGGTTTGTGCACAAGAAATGTAGTGTCTCTAGCACCTTGCTGCAGGAAGTCATGGGTCAAAAACCTGTAAATTTGTAGCACATTGCAATCTTCCACCCGTGTTTTGTATATAACTTTTGGTAGGAAGGGGCTGCTGTGATGGGACTCGTATATTTGTGTTCTGGACAACGAGCAGATGCTGTTTGATGTCACACATGTCAAATTCTGTCCGGCGGTTGTCCGAGGCCTTCTCAAAGTCAGCCAAAGTGTCTATGAAGCAACTAAGAGCCCGAGACCATACTTCAAGCCACATCTGGGGCCGGTAAACTTCGCTCCCTCGGGTGCTGGGTCAGATTCCACACGGGATCTTTGCTGAAGGCCTCCTTGGGTACTCACACCTGAAATGTGGTGGCTCCAGCCTGTTCCAATCAGGAATTACGGGCTATTTTTCCACTAAATTCCTGTCAATTAATTGTTAAAATGCTTAATAAATCAATTTTGGAAATTTTGGGTCGTTCATCTCCATGCAACCCTGACCCTATATGATTTTAATCTTCAAGGCTCAAATTCTTTAAGAAGTTGAGACACTTTTTGTCCAAAACGTACTCCGAAACACATGGGTCTGACATATGTCGTAGCCCTCTGGGAGCGCTTTCCAACAGTCTTTGATCCAGGCCCCTATCATTTTGCATCACGGAGATACGGCCCTCCGAATGGTGAAAAATACTCATTTTTGTTGCCCTCTTGTGTTGGGCAGGAGCATCACAGAGCTGCCGTTCTAATATTTCTGTGACCAGGACAGAGAGACGTTTCTGGGGACACCCTTCATGTGGCTGTAGGTGTTACTCAATTTTACTTCATCGCAGCCTCAAGGCTGAGCTCCAGATATGTGAAGAACCGTTTCAGGAGCTTCCAAACACCCTTTGTTTCATTTCTCTAACATTTTCCATTCCTGAGATACGAGCCCTTAAAATTTTGAAATTCCAGGTTTTGGTGCCCCCTTCTTTTGAGCTGGAAGATAAGAGAGCTATTGTTCCTGGAAGCAGCACTCAGCTTTTTGAGTCCTCTCTGCATGGGCACATTTTACAAGTCTCTGTTTGTTCTTAGACTCCCAGTAATTAAATCACCTATGAAGCAGATTATGAGGCAGCTGGGACAGCACAGGTATCCTTTTCTGGCTGGTATTTACTTCTGCCATGATATGATTAAAACAACTGTAACATCTAACTTCAGTCTGGTTAGAAAACTGCTCCATGAGTAAAACTGAACTTTCAGGTGCATCTCATATTCGCTGCTGCTTATTCTGACCAATAAAGTCCACTTTGTTTCAGAAATTGAATAAAAATGCATCAGACCTGCAATCATAGCTCAGTCAACAACATTGAGCTTAATCGAGTGATAAAGGTACTTTCCATATCATGGTTAATAATTTAGACATGAAACGACGATATTGTGCACAACAGAGAGAGGTTGAGTGGAAAAAATATTAAGAAATACATTTGAAACAATTAAAGGAGTTATAATTAATCATTTGTGTAATTTTGCTGATTGGAGACTTGTAGAGTTAAAAAAAATTATTTGCAACAATTATAGGGACAAATTTGGCTTTTTGGGGTCACTTTGGCTTATTTAAATGTTTTAGAGCAAAAAAATGATTTGGACCAATTATCTATATATTTTTGGCTTTTTTGGGTAATTTTAACTTTTTTCAACATTGTAGATTGATTTCAGAATTTGGAAGTTGGAATCCATATTTTGAAAAATATTAATATTAATAATCAATATTTTTAATAATATAAATTAATTTTTGGATTGTCCATAAAGGGTAGACTAAAATGTGGAAGTGGTTCCACAATTCCAAAATTCTTCAAAACTTCAATTTCGTGGATTGTAGCGCCACCTACTGTCAAGATTTATACTCCAAGTGCATCTTGGAATTTGGAATTTGGCCGACTCCAAGTCCCATACGTTCCAATGGGACTTGGGTTGGAATTATGGAATATGAGTGAATCCCATTCATTTTCAATGAGAATCTCCTACCCCTAACCTAACCCTTCGGCCCCTGATACCTAACCCTAACCTTTGATGCCCATTCCTTACAGCCTTCTCTTCCTTTAGAACCTTTTTTACTGTCTTGTTGAACCCTAGTCTGAGGTCCCTTATATATATATATATATATATATATATATATATATATATATATATATATATATATATATATATATATATATATATATAAAATTATTAGTACATAAAGGGCTATAGTTCCATAAAAGCAATGATTATTTATATATTATATTTTATTTATTTTAAGTCCCAACATGGGCTGTGGGGTAAGAACTGGGGAGAACAGGAACAGTGATGGCCTGTGCATTTCAAATTCTGCCAACTTCGACGACAGAATTTAATTTTGTTTCCCCTAACCCTAACCCACCTCACCCCACATTTTTTATTCTTTTATATTTTACATCTATCTTTTATTCCACCGAAAGTTACATAGCTAGCTCGACGGCTCAGCTTCGGGTTTTTTTTTAACCATCCCGGGACGCCATCTCATCCTCAACCATGGTATGGTACCAGGAAACCGAGCCGGGTTGGACCCGGGTTAGCTACCACCGCCCTCGTCCCCGCAACTGGGCCCCACTGCAGCCTGATCGGAGGTACACCGACCGGAACCGAGGCCGATCCAGGCCGCCCCAGCCACGACCTCCACCCCGACAGCAGCGCAGGTCCTGCGCCTCGGTCACCGGCACCCACATGACTGCGAACCGGCCACCACACCCCCTGAGAAGCCGCAGCAGAGCGCCTGGCTTCCAGCAGGGCCGGGGCCAGCGCAGACTGCCCTCCAACCCCGGAGCGCAGCCCAAACGCTGGGGGAGCAGCGCTCCATCGGCCGCGCCGGGCCCGGCGCCCCGGCCGCCCCCAGAACCAGCCGCAGTCCGATGACCCACTCTTCAGGGATAAGGTCAGAGCTTGGCACAGGCTGATCAAAGCGCAGCACCACTTGGAGAATGTGCTGGATGACAACAACGAGCCACCGGCGCTGCGCAAAATTAAAGAATATTTGGCCGAAGTCATCAAGCCGGCCAACTCCAACGATATCACCCGGCTGTACATAGAGGGGAACGCCAGGTACTGGGCTCACAACACCATCCTCATCCTCAGACAGCACTACCGGGACGATATCCACTTTTTCAAAGAGGTCCTGCGCGGCTGCGAGGGGGATTTAATCGCCCCGCTGGAGATCGCCATCAAGTGGGCTAGAAGGAGCCTGGGGAAGTGGCTCAGACAGACCACCGTCGACCGCATCCAGCATGTCCTGCTGCTGGACAACCCCGAGGAGACGGTGAATTTTGACTTCCTGCTGGAGCACGACTACGAGGCCGGGGACCGGTACGTGAAGGAACTTCACGCACAGTTGGGAACGTCGCCGCCCCGCCTCTCCTCCAGCAACTCTTCCTCCTCCTCTTCAACATCACCCTCCTCTTCGTCACCCGCTGCGAGTCTGACACCACCCAGACGGGAGAACCGAGCCGCCGGCAGCCAAGCCTCTCCGGAGCAGCCTCCTCCAGTTCCGCCTCCCCAAGGGAGACGCGTCACCACGGCAACCATGACCGAGCCACTCAGCACAGGCTGGTCGCCTCCTGGGGAAGCCGCCTCACCGCTAGTGGGCGCCACATCACCGCTGCAACCGCCTGCACCGCTGGAGCAGAGGGTGAGGACTCCCCCCAGCCTCCTGTGACGTCATTGCCGCCTCCACCTGCTCCTCCTGCCCCCCACAGTGCCCAGTCCGGCACAGAAACAGACTTCCTGGCTACCTTCACCTCAGGGAAGGAGGACACTGCTCCAACATCCTCCTCCTCCTCCCAGACTCCAGCTCCTGCAGCTCCCAGCGCCCCCACGCTGCCCTTCCGGCTGCAGCATGAGGGATTCAGGCTGGCTCCTCTCCGACGCAGACTGGAGGCCAGCACCCAGAGGCGTATCAACCTGGTTCCCAGGACCAGGCCACAGCCTCCGGCCTCCAACGCTCCACCTGCTCCAACCTCAGCTCAGGTAAACACCCTGGTGAAACACAAAAACACTTACAACAAGCGGAAAGACTGGTCCCTTATTCTGAAGGCCAAACATATAATTCTGGGTGACTCTAACATTTCCAAGTTCCCTAAGGTCGCTAACCCTGAGCTGCAGGTTGAAAGCTTCCCTGGAGCAAAATGGAAGTACATCACCCACCTGCTCCAGAGAGCCTCAGAGGCCACACAGGTGGAGAAAACCATCCTCTCCTTTGGGCTCAACAATAGATCCCAGTTCTGGAAGGGGGTGGCGCTCAGGGAGATGCAGGCTGCCCTCCGCGCAGCCAGACTGAGGTGTCCCAATGCCACCGTCCACGTGCCCGTCATCAACTTCTCCGCCTCCCTTCCACACAAGGAGCGGAGTATCCTGGCACACCTGAACGCCCACATCATCAAGCTGCAGCACCACATCCCAGCTCTCCACCGGCGGTCCTTCTCGGTGAAGAAGGACCACGTCCACTGGACCAGGGCCACAGCTGCACGCATCTTCCAGTCCTGGTGTGAGTGTTTAAATTAATCTGCCCCAGGAGCCTTCCTGTGAAGGAGGGGCGTTCCAGCATTATTTGTGACAATGTTTGCAACTTGTCCAGGAATTTTGTGATCACAGATGCACAGTGCTCCCTACTCAGCAAAGGTCTCACCTTCATTCCTGTCCAGGAAAATAGTAAAAACCTCGGCCTAACCAGACTCCAGACCAGGCACGACCTGCAAAATTATCACAGGAGAATTAGATTAGCAGTTTACTACAGAGACAAGGAGGAGCCTCTTTTTAATGATGACGATAATATCAAACCTTTCATGCCAGAATCAGACTGGTCCCCTCCTCCTGGTGCCCTCCCACCGGAGGTCAGCACCTTAATTAGCCAAGATCTGAATTATTTTTGATAAAAAATACACAATCAGAAAACCTAAACATAACCTGGAACCAGAGGAAAGCAAAGCACTTCAAGAATTAATTAACAATAAAACTATTATCATTAAACCAGCTGATAAGGGCAGCTCCATTGTTGTAATGGACAGGGAGCAATACCTGTGGGAAGGAAACAGACAATTATTAGACACAACCTACTATCAGACACTAAGCAAACCTATATATCTAGACACGATACCCATGGTGACAGAAATTATCGATAACCTGCAAAAGAAAAAATGTATTAATGCCAAACAAAAAAATCTTACCTTAGGGGGGACTCTGTACCCAGAGCCAGACGCTGTTACCTGCTGCCCAAAATCCACAAGGAGCCTGAAAAATGGAGTAAACCCCACAAAATCCCTCCTGGTAGACCCATCGTCTCCGATTGTGGCAGCGAAACATATCGGACAGCAGAATTCACTGATTATTACTTACAACCGCTGTCCATCAAACATGACAGCTACATTAAAGATACCTACGATTTTGTGGAAAAAATTAAAATTATTTACTTACCTGAAGACTCTGTCCTGTTCACCATGGATATCGACAGCTTGTATACTAATATTGACATAACTGAGGGCATCAAATCGATTTGGAACGTTTTCCGTAAGTACCCGGACAGCAGGAGGCCGGAAAAGGAGCTGCTCCAACTCCTAGAAATTAATTTAAGGAGGAATGATGTTGAATTTAATGGCCAGTTTTTCCTCCAGATTAAAGGCACGGCCATGGGTAAAAAATTTGCCCCCGCTTATGCAAATATATTTATGGCACAGTGGGAAACAGAGGCTCTTGATAAATGTGATCTAAAACCCATGTTTTATTATAGGTATCTGGATGACATCTGGGGGGTCTGGACTCACTCTGAGCAGGACTTCCAGCACTTTACCCACACCCTGACCACACACAATCCCTCCATCACACTTAAATCCACCACCAGCGTTAAAGCTGTGGATTTCTTAGACACAACTACATATAAAGGCCCCCGATTAGGCACCACACATAAACTAGATGTTAAAGTCTACTTTAAGCCCACCAACACACATGCCCTCCTTTACAAAACCAGCTATCATCCCAAACACACCTATGCAGGCCTCATCAAATCATAACTCCTCAGATTTCCAGGAGGCCACTCGGGTCCTCTTTAAGGCTTTACTCCACAGAGGTTACTCCAGAACCTTCCTGAGATGCAAAGCATCCTTCCTGGAGTCCAAGCCCCCCGATGCCTCCCCCATGCTCCCCCTAATAACCACTTTTTCCTCCTCAGTTGGACAACTTATTTATAACATCAAACGCAACTTCGCCAAATTGCAATCGGACACCCCCTTCCTCCAAAATCACAAATTAATTGCAGCCTATAGGCGAAATAAAAATCTAAAAGATTTCCTAGTCCATGCCCAGGTGAAACCATTAAAGGAGACCAGGGTCAAAGGTCAGGATGGTTTCTTTAAACAGCTCAGCTGGATTAAAAGCAGGTTTAACAACACCGTTTACAAAATTGACCAATCCGGACACCCCAGGACTACAAATTGCATCTATTTGATCTGTTGCAAAGCCTGTCACATTCAGTATGTGGGAGAAACAGGGAATACCATCCTGACCCGTTTCACCCAGCATCGCTACAACATTCTCCACCAGAAGAACAAACACACCCTGCTGGTGAAACATTTTATTACACACAGGTGGGAGGCCTTATCTGCCACCATCCTCCAGCAAAATCCCTTCTGGTCCACGGCACAGAGGAGAAGAGCGGAGAGAATCTGGATCTCCAGATTACAAACACTGGACCCTGAGGGCCTCAACGAGAAGTAGGTCAGCCCTGGGGGGACTCATCGCAGGAGTGCCCGTGCACGAAAAACTCTGCCGCCTTCGGCGACAGTTTTCCTATTTTCAGAATCCTTACCCTACCCTAACCCTCTCTTGTTGAACCCTAGTCTGAGGTCCCTTATAACAACAAATATATACATTTATATCTAATTATTAGTACATAAAGGGCTATAGTTCCATAAAAGCAATGATTATTCATCTATTATATTTTATAAGTCCCAACATGGGCTGTGGGATAAAAGCTGGGGAGAACAGGAACAGTGATGGCCTGTGCATTTCAAATTCTGCCTCCTTCGGCGACAGAATTTTGCTTGGTTTCCCCTACCTCTTGTACAGCATTTTATTAATCATGGTTGGGAAGCTGTGACATCCATGGTGCTGGAGGGCAACCCAGCCTGGTCTGCAGCCCAGAGGAGAAGGGCGGAAAGCATCTGGATCCACAGGTCGCATCCACTCATCCCCAGGGGTCTCAACGAGACGTAGGACTCATGGGGGACTCCTCGTTGGAGAACCCATGCACAAATTTCACTTCAGAATCTCTAACCATTTTAAACACACAACAGCGAAAAGCAAAGACAGGATGTTGCTGCCTAACCCCCCCTGCTTCTGATCCCCCACTCAGACCTTATGATAAAACAGACCTGGACAGAACAGTCGGACCCTTCATGGTTGTGGTTTATGCCATTTATTATCCAGGGAGGGAATCATCAGAACTTCAGGTAAACAGGACAGACTGAGGTCCTGCTCAAACCTTTCTGAGCAGGTTCTGCCCAGCAGGACAGGCCCAGTTTGGTTCTGAAGACTGGAACCACTGAAGACTGGAACCACTGAGAGGACAAGTGGGTCTGGCCTGATTCATGTTCTGGTGGTTGGAAACCTTCAACAGTCCAGTGTTCTCCAGTCAGAGCTTCAGATTAAATCCAGTCAGCCAATCAGGCAGCAGGAACCCAGTCAGCTGATCACCACAACAGCTCAGGTGTTGTTGGTACCAGACCCGAGCTGTGATCAAATGAAGGTGAGGTGCTGATGTTCTTCCAGGCCATACAGCTTCTTGTTCTCCTCAAACAACTCCATGAGGTTCTGCAGGTAGACTCGGTGGAGACCATCGATGTCCTCCGAGCTGGGACACACAGTCTGGGACACTGGGATGGGCTTCCCAACTGGGGACAGACAGGGACAAGCTCAGGTACTACCCTTCTGGTAGGTACCCCTACTGCTACCTGGTTCTACCTGAGGTTCTACCTCAGGTACTACCTCTAGTGCTACCTGTTCTACTTCAGGTACTACCTCTGGTGCTACCTCAGGTTCTACCTGCTTCTCCCTCAGGTACTACCTCTGGTTCTACTTCAGGTACTACCTCTAGTTCTGCCTCAGGTTCTACCTCTGGTGCTACCTGAGGTTCGACCTGGTTCTCACTCAGGTACTACCTCTGGTACTACCTGCTTCTCCCTCAGGTTCTACCTCAGGTACTACTTCTAATTCTACTTGGTTCTACCTCAGGTACTACCTGAGACTGGAGCAGAGAACCTTCAGGTAGAACTGCTTACCAAAAACTGCAGATGAAGGACTAAAATCATCAGTCAGACTCAGAGATCCAGAAGGTTCTCAGCAGGAGCAGAACTGCAGCATTTATTTTAACCTCTTTAGTTTTTCTATATGGCCGCATTAATAGAAACGGTCACAGAGCAACACCAGATCACAGCTAAACACACTGAGAACAACAGTCATTTCCTGTAAAGTTGAGATGTTTAGACTTCATGTCTGCAGCTGGTTCTGGTTCTGATCAGCTCCCCTACTACAGCCCTTAACCCTTAACCCTTCCCCTGTAACTACAGCCCAGTTCTCTCAGTCAGGATTACTCTAACAATGAACAGAACCACAGAACCACTGAACAGAACCAGTGAACTGGTGAACAGAACCAGTGAAAAGAACCACTGAACCTCTGAACAGAAGCAGTGCTGTTTCAGCTTCATGACATCCAAACATGAAGAACTTGAAGAACATCCCATGTTGCTGAACCTTTACTGGTTCTAATGGTTCTAAACTGAGTTTTGACGCCCCCCCCCCCCCCGGACCTCCCGGTTCTGGGAGAGGTTCTGGTGGACTGGACCGGGAGGGCGGGTTGGCAGAACTTACCCACAGTGTGAACGGGCTTCCTGTAGGGAATCAGACCGAAGCTGTACTGGAAAACTCCTCTGGCGTGGAACAGGGGCATCGCTATTCCCATGATGCTTTGCAGCCGGTTCTGCTGACAGACAACATCCCATAACATGAAACCCGAGCGACACTGGGACAGCGCGGTGAAAAGTATTCAGACCCCCGATGTCCACATTTTGTCTCGTTCCAGACTTGCCCCCCCCTCTACTCTGGAACCTGAGGGTAAAACCCAGTTCAGGAGTCCTCCATCAGAACCAGAGTCCAGATGTTCTGGTCTCAGAGGTTCTTCAGGAGAACATCCAGCATCATGGAGACCAAGGAACCCAGCAGCAGGTCAGGAAGGAGGTTCTGGAGAAGTTTAAAGCAGGGTTAGGTTCTCCAAGAACATCCCAGGGTTCTGATCCATCCATCATCAGGACATGGAGACGAGATGGAGCACCCGGAGATGGGATGGACCTCCCGGAGACGGGATGGACCACCTGGAGACGGGACGGACCACCTGCAAAGAGAGGATGGACCTCCCGGAGACGGGATGGACCACCTGGAGACAGGATGGACCACCTGGAGACCTACCCTACCAGGACATGGATGTCCACCTGGACTGAGAGGAGAGCATTGATCAGAGAAGCAGCCACCATGGTGACCCTGGAGGAGCTGCAGAGATCAGCAGCCCAGGTGGACAACCTGTCCAGAGGACGACTATCAGCCGAATCAGTTCATAAATGAAGACGCGTTCCTTGCACTACCCTACAGCTGCCACTAGGTGTCACTTTTTGTTCATGAGTCAACTGCAGGTGGAAACATCTGACCAGGGTCAGCTGCTGCTGGAGGGACGCAGTTAGTGACCGCTGTGAGTTGGTGGTTGATGCTGGATGTGAAGATGATCTTCAGAGCAGCAGATTCATCAGCGCTGAGCGATGGCAACATGGCTGAAGCTACTTGGCTGCTGCGCGGAACCTGCATGGACAGCAGCTGCGTCGCCAGCAGCGACCGGACCAGTCCCAAGACACCAGCAGGATGAGAACCAGAACCACTGCTGGAGAGAAACAGCTGTGCTGACTTTGTGGCCGTAGGAAATCCCAGCGCTGGAGTGCTGCTGGTCCTGATCAATCCAGAGACGCTCTTCATGCATAGATCCATGTCAACTAGAGGCTGAAAGGTTCTGACCGGATCTGGTTCCGAAGTTCTACTGACAGTGTTAAATAGACTCGGCTTATATGGAAGCTGCAGCTTTTAGAACCTCCTGCAGTTCATGAACGCAGCACGACGGTCGACCCTTCAGCCAAGTGGGAGTCCTGTCAGTCAGACGCTCAGACCGCCGACCCCCCCACAGGCCCCCCCCCGGCCCCCACGGCCACCCTAGGGCCACCCTAGGGCCCCCCCGGCCCCCCCAGGGCCCTCCAGAGCCCCCCATGGCCCCCCCAGGGCCACCCTAGGGCCCCCCAGAGCCCCCCACGCCCCCCCCAGAGCCCCCTTGGGCCCCCCACAGGCCCCCCAGGGCCCCCCCCCGGCCCCCCTACGGCCCCCCAGGGCCACCCTAGGGCCCCCCCGGCCCCCCCAGGGCCACCCTAGGGCCCCCCACGGCCCCCCAGGGCCACCCTAGGGCCCCCCCCGGCCCCCAGGGCCACCCTAGGGCCCCCCGGCCAGATCCAGGTCAGCAACAGGAAAGTCTTCTTGAAACGTTCAAATCGAGCTCAGAACATTCAAAGCTGGAAAAACTGATCGTAGTTCAAATGTTCAGAAACTAAAGTTTGGAGCAAAACAAACGTGGAAAATCAGAGACCTGGAGGGGTGTGTGATGAGGTGTGTATCTCAGTGTGTGTGTGTGTGACGAGGTGTGAATCTCAGTGTGTGTGTGTGTGTGTGTGTGTGTGTGATGAGGTGTGTATCTCAGTGTGTGTGTGATGAGGCGTGTATCTCAGTGTGTGTGACGAGGTGTGAACCTCAGTGTGTGTGTGTGTGTGTGTGTGTGTGTGTGTGTGATGAGGTGTGTATCTCAGTGTGTCTGTGTGTGTGTGTGTGTGTGTGTGTGTGTGTGTGTGATGAGGTGTGTGACCTGCAGCCTCCTCAGAGGAGATCCAGCCGGGTTCTCCATCTGGTCAAACAGCTCGTTCTCTCCAAACGAAAAGACCGGAACCAGCTGAGCTCTGCACACACACACACACACACACACACACACACACACACACACACACACACAGCCATGAACATCAACACCAACACTGTGACCAATCATGAAGCTCCGCCCACCATCCAGGCTCCACCCACCCGTGCTTCAGGGCCATCTTGATGAAGCCCTTCCTCTTCCTCACCTGGAAACAGAAACATGGATCAGTCAGGAACCAACCCGCCCACCTGGTTCTGGTCCGGTTCTGTTGTTCTGATCCGGTCCAGATCAGTCAGGAACCAACCCACCCATCCACCTGGTTCTGGTCCGGTTCTGGTCCAGTTCTGTTGTTCTGATCCGGTCCAGATCAGTCAGGAACCAACCCACCCACCCACCTGGTTCTGGTCCAGTTCTGTTCTGATCCGGTCCAGATCAGTCAGGAACCAACCCATCCACCAGAACTACTAATCTGGATCGGATTCAGGTTCTGGTCCGGTTCTGTTGTTCTGAGATCTGACCCTGCACACATCAGGAGTTGAACCAGCAACCTCTCAGACCCAACAACCCCTGCAGTGCAGATCAGACCAACAGAACCAGGTCAGAAGTCCGTCCAGGCTGGCTCTACCAACAGAACCGGCGCTCTGGGTCGGACCCCTGGACCCGGTTCTGCCTCGTCATGTGACCTACCTGCAGAGTCAGAGCTCCAGGTCGAGCATCCAGAGCTTCTGGGGCTCCACCCACCGCGACCACCGCCACGTTCCCTCCCTCAGGGCGACTGACCAGGTGGGACAGGCTGGACTTACAGCTGGACACCAGTCCTGAGGGACAGGAGGGACATCGGTCAGAACCGCGCAGAAAGTTCTGCTCAGAACATCATCCTGACCTGGTTTATCGCCATGTGGTGGAGAACTGAAAACATCCAGAGGTTCTTACTGGTCTAGGACCAGAATGGGAGGCAGATCTTCTAGTTACCAGCTCCATCATCCATCCTGATTGGTCCAGATGTTCCTAACAGAACCCTTCGGTACCAGACTGCAGGTTCACTGCTGGTTCTAGAAGTAGGATGGGAGGCAGATCCTTTAGTTACCAGGCTCCTCTCCTGTGGAGCCAGCTCCCGGTTTTAGTCCCCGAGGCGGACACCCCGTCTACTTTAGTCCCTCGGGCGGACGCCCCGTCTACTTTAGTCCCTCAGCCAGACTCCCCGTCTACTTTAGTCCAGACACCCCGTCTACTTTAGTCCCTCAGCCAGACTCCCCGTCTACTTTAGTCCGTGGGGCTGACGCCCCGTTTACTTTCTAGACTAGGGTTAAAACTTTCCTTTTGGATAAAGCTGATAAAAACAGATAACCTCAGCCAGTCTAAGTCTTCATAGAAGCTGAACCTCGCCATTCCAGGGTGTCAACAATAAACTGAACTGGTCCCACAGCTCAGATTCTCTGTTTAACAAGAACCAAACCTCCTCCACCTCTAGGGGGAGCTGAGGAGCCTTAACCTCTGCTGCCTCTATAATCCTGAACGCCGTTGGGATGCTGGGGAGCTCTGACCCAGACTGGGAGACACTGGTCAGGCTGGTTAGGAGGTTCTGCTGGGTTCTGGGCTGCCTGCTGGACTCTCTGGAGAAGGATGCTGGTGAAGCTGACCTCCATCTTGGACCTGCTGTGAAGGCTCTGAGCAGCTCTTCGAGGCAGATTAAAACATCCGGAGCGTAAAACAGAGCTACCTCGGTTAAAGCCTCCTCGGCTGTAAGGCTGAGCAGCAACTCTGCAGGCGTCTCACATCAACCTGCGGCATGTCCACTGGTCAGACACGCAGATACTGACGGATTCACTTGTAGTGATTTCAGTGATTTCTACGTTTTCTGTTCTTGTTGATGTGAATCTACTGTCTGTGTGTCGTCCATCAGTAGAAGGTTGACCTTAAAGCTGATCAAATGATGCAGCATCATTATGATAGAGATCACTGAACCAGGTCCTTCTGGTCTTCCAGTCCGTAGTAGATGACTGGGGGGGTCAACAGACCAGCATGTGATCTATATTTTCAGGGTTATTGATAACTGGAGGCTGTGTTGTGAATTGGTGCTTTATAAATAAACTGCACTGAATCAGGTAAGCATGTATCCTGATACGCCACCAGAACATCTGATGTAGACAGAGCTGAAGCCTCTGGGTTAGAAACACTTTAATAACTAATAAATGGTCTTGTTTCTGATTTAATAACGGATAAATGTTCTCATTTCACTGTTTCTGAAATATAATGTCATTTAACTCTGTTCCTTTAAATCTCTGTGGATGAGCTCAGGAGTTGGTGCTGCTCCACAGAGGAACCTGCTCTGCATGGAGCTGCTGCAGTTCCTCATGGAGCCACCAGGTGGCACCAGACCTGGTGAATGGTGCCACCTGGTGGCTGCAGTTCCTCATGCAGCCAGCCAATCAGAGAGCATGTAGCCCCCCCCACCCCCGGCGACCTGCAGCCCACTTTCACTCTGGACCCTGGAGCTCTGATGAAACCGCTCACATGGTCCACCTCCCCCTGGTGCTGTGCAGCAGAGGTCAAGGGTCACTGATTAGGGCTGTTGTAATCTGGAGCAGAGGGAACCAGTCAGAGCTGATCTGGGTTCAGAACCAGAGTCCAAACCCAGAGTTGGGTCAGTTCTAACATCTGGCTCCACCAGTCCAGAACTCTGATGGATCCTCCTGGTTCTGATGGATCCTCCTGGTTCTGACCTCCAGTCTGGACTCTGATGCTTCCACCGTTATGCTGATGATGCTCAGCTCTATCTGTCCATGAATCCTGATGAACCCGTTCGGCAGATTACAGGCCTCGAGGACGTTAAAACCTGGATGACACTAAGACAGAAGTTGTTGTTTTGGACCAGAACCTCTGAAAGAGACGCTGCTTAGTCAATAACTGATCTGGACGGCATTAAACTGGCCTCAGATAATAAAGAACCTCGGTGTTATTTTGACCAGGACGTCATTTCAGCCCCACATTAAACACGTTTCCAGGATTTCCTTCTTTCATCTCCAGAATCAGAACCAGCCTGGATGAAGCTGGAAACTCGTCCCTGCATCTGCTCCTTCAAGGCTGGACGCCTCTTCACCATCAGGACGTCCCCAGGATGGAGCTAAAGCCTTCAGCAGGTCCAGGACGCTGCAGCAGGAGCTCTGATGGAGACTAAAACCAGAGACCAGATCTGTCCTGGTCCAGCTTCCCTTCATCGGCTCCCTGCTAATCCAGATTATAATCCCAGATTCTCACATTTAGAGCCCAGAATAACCAGCTCCATCATCCACCAGAGCCCTGACTGGTCCAGATGCTGGTACCAGAGCCCTGACTGGTCCAGATGCTCCTACCAGAGCCCCGACTGGTCCAGATGCTCCTACCAGAGCCCCGACTGGTCCAGATGTTCCCGCCAGAGCCCTGACTGGTCCAGATGCTGGTACCAGAGACCCGACTGGTCCAGATGTTCCCACCAGAGCCCCGACTGGTCCAGATGCTGGTACCAGAGACCCGACTGGTCCAGATGCTCCCACCAGAGCCCCGACTGGTCCAGATGCTGGTACCAGAGCCCCGACTGGTCCAGATGCTCCTACCAGAGCCCCGACTGGTCCAGATGTTGGTACCAGAGCCCCGACTGGTCCAGATGCTCCCACCAGAGCCCTGACTGGTCCAAATGTTCCCACCAGAGCCCTGACTGGTCCAGATGTTCCTACCAGACCCCTGACCGGTCCAGATGCTCCTACCAGACCCCTGACTGGTCCAGATGCTGGTACCAGAGCCCCGACTGGTCCAGATGCTGGTACCAGAGCCCTGACTGGTCCAGATGCTGGTACCAGAGACCTGACTGGTCCAGATGTTCCTGCCAGAGCCCTGACTGGTCCAGATGATCCTACCAGAGCCCTGACTGGTCCAGATGTTCCTACCAGAGCCCCGACTGGTCCAGATGATCCTACCAGAGCCCTGACTGGTCCAGATGTTCCTACCAGAGCCCCGACTGGTCCAGATGTTGGTACCAGAGCCCCGACTGGTCCAGATGTTGGTACCAGAGCCCCGACTGGTCCAGATGCTCCCACCAGAGCCCTGACTGGTCCAGATGTTGCTACCAGAGCCCTGACTGGTCCAGATGATCCTACCAGAGCCCTGACTGGTCCAGATGTTGCTACCAGAGCCCTGACTGGTCCAGATGTTCCTACCAGAGCCCCGACTGGTCCAGATGTTCCTACCAGACCCCTGACCGGTCCAGATGTTCCCACCAGAGCCCCGACTGGTCCAGATGTTCCCGCCAGAGCCCCGACTGGTCCAGATGCTGGTACCAGAGCCCCGACTGGTCCAGATGTTGCTACCAGAGCCCTGACTGGTCCAGATGATCCTACCAGAGCCCTGACTGGTCCAGATGTTCCCACCAGAGCCCCAACTGGTCCAGATGCTGGTACCAGAGCCCTGACTGGTCCAGATGTTCCTGCCAGAGCCCCGACTGGTCCAGATGTTGCTACCAGAGACCCGACTGGTCCAGATGCTCCCGCCAGAGCCCCGACTGGTCCAGATGTTGCTACCAGAGCCCCGACTGGTCCAGATGCTCCTACCAGAGCCCCGACTGGTCCAGATGTTCCCGCCAGAGCCCCGACTGGTCCAGATGCTGGTACCAGAGCCCCGACTGGTCCAGATGTTCCTACCAGACCCCTGACCGGTCCAGATGCTCCTACCAGAGCCCTGACTGGTCCAGATGTTGGTACCAGAGACCCGACTGGTCCAGATGTTGGTACCAGAGCCCTGACTGGTCCAGATGTTCCTACCAGAGCCCCGACTGGTCCAGATGTTGGTACCAGAGACCCGACTGGTCCAGATGTTGGTACCAGAGACCCGACTGGTCCAGATGTTCCCGCCAGAGCCCCGACTGGTCCAGATGTTCCCACCAGAGCCCCGACTGGTCCAGATGTTGGTACCAGAGACCCGACTGGTCCAGATGTTCCCACCAGAGCCCTGACTGGTCCAGATGTTGGAACCAGAGCCCTGACTGGTCCAGATGCTCTTAACAGAGCCCTGACTGGTCCAGATGTTGGAACCAGAGCCCCGACTGGTCCAGATGTTGGTACCAGAGCCCCGACTGGTCCAGATGCTCCTCCCAGAGCCCCGACTGGTCCAGATGCTCCTACCAGAGCCCCGACTGGTCCAGATGTTCCCACCAGAGCCCTGACTGGTCCAGATGTTCCCGCCAGAGCCCCGACTGGTCCAGATGTTGGTACCAGAGACCCGACTGGTCCAGATGTTCCCACCAGAGCCCCGACTGGTCCAGACGCTCCTACCAGAGACCCGACTGGTCCAGATGTTCCCACCAGAGCCCCGACTGGTCCAGATGTTCCCACCAGAGCCCTGACTGGTCCAGATGTTGGTACCAGAGCCCCGACTGGTCCAGACGCTCCTACCAGAGACCCGACTGGTCCAGATGTTCCCACCAGAGCCCCGACTGGTCCAGATGTTCCCACCAGAGCCCTGACTGGTCCAGATGTTCCCACCAGAGCCCCGACTGGTCCAGATGTTCCCACCAGAGCCCCGACTGGTCCAGACGCTCCTACCAGAGACCCGACTGGTCCAGATGTTCCCACCAGAGCCCTGACTGGTCCAGATGTTGGTACCAGAGCCCCGACTGGTCCAGATGTTCCCACCAGAGCCCCGACTGGTCCAGACGCTCCTACCAGAGACCCGACTGGTCCAGATGTTCCCACCAGAGCCCCGACTGGTCCAGATGTTGGTACCAGAGACCCGACTGGTCCAGATGTTCCCACCAGAGCCCCGACTGGTCCAGATGTTGGTACCAGAGACCCGACTGGTCCAGATGTTCCCACCAGAGCCCCAACTGGTCCAGATGTTGGTACCAGAGACCCGACTGGTCCAGATGCTCCCACCAGAGCCCCGACTGGTCCAGATGCTCCCACCAGAGCCCCGACTGGTCCAGATGTTCCCACCAGAGCCCCGACTGGTCCAGATGTTGGTACCAGAGCCCCGACTGGTCCAGATGCTCCTCCCAGAGCCCCGACTGGTCCAGATGTTCCCACCAGAGCCCTGACTGGTCCAGATGTTCCCGCCAGAGCCCCGACTGGTCCAGATGTTGGTACCAGAGACCCGACTGGTCCAGATGTTCCCACCAGAGCCCCGACTGGTCCAGACGCTCCTACCAGAGACCCGACTGGTCCAGATGTTCCCACCAGAGCCCCGACTGGTCCAGATGTTCCCACCAGAGCCCTGACTGGTCCAGATGTTGGTACCAGAGCCCCGACTGGTCCAGACGCTCCTACCAGAGACCCGACTGGTCCAGATGTTCCCACCAGAGCCCCGACTGGTCCAGATGTTCCCACCAGAGCCCTGACTGGTCCAGATGTTCCCACCAGAGCCCCGACTGGTCCAGATGTTCCCACCAGAGCCCCGACTGGTCCAGACGCTCCTACCAGAGACCCGACTGGTCCAGATGTTCCCACCAGAGCCCTGACTGGTCCAGATGTTGGTACCAGAGCCCCGACTGGTCCAGATGTTCCCACCAGAGCCCCGACTGGTCCAGACGCTCCTACCAGAGACCCGACTGGTCCAGATGTTCCCACCAGAGCCCCGACTGGTCCAGATGTTGGTACCAGAGACCCGACTGGTCCAGATGTTCCCACCAGAGCCCCGACTGGTCCAGATGTTGGTACCAGAGACCCGACTGGTCCAGATGTTCCCACCAGAGCCCCAACTGGTCCAGATGTTGGTACCAGAGACCCGACTGGTCCAGATGCTCCCACCAGAGCCCCGACTGGTCCAGATGCTCCCACCAGAGCCCCGACTGGTCCAGATGTTCCCACCAGAGCCCCGACTGGTCCAGACGCTCCTACCAGAACCCTTCGGTACCAGACTGCCGGTTTACTGCTGGTTCCTGGAGGTTCTGACAGTAATGACCCGGTTGGTACCGATCCCTCTACTAAAGGTTCTACAGGTTCTGTTGGACCGGGTCTCCTCTCACCCGTGGTGTTCCACAAGGTTCTGTTCTGGGTCCATTATATTTTCACCTGGTTCTGGTGGCAGAGCTCTGGGTCCAAACTTCTCTCCAGATCCAAAGTCCAGTTTTAATCTCCAAGAGGATTTTAGGAGCAGCTTTAATAAATGTGCCTCCAGATGCAGGAGCTCCATGTCGGTCCAGGAGGAGACCTTCGTCCGGCTGAGACGTGAACATGGCGGACATTAAGACCCAGTCAGGACGTCTACAGGGCCTGTTCACATGGTTCTGGTTCTCCTGGGTGGTTCCGGTTCTCCTGGGTGGTTCTGGATCTCCTGGACAGGTCCGGTTCTCCTGGAGGGTTCTGGTTCTCCTGGAGGTTCTCCTGGTTATCCTGGGTGGTTCTGGATCTCCTGGACAGGTCCGGTTCTCCTGGAGGGTTCTGGTTCTCCTGGAGGTTCTCCTGGTTATCCTGGGTGGTTCTGGTTCTCCTGGACGGGTCCGGTTCTCCTGGATGGTTCTGGTTCTCCTGGAGGTTCTCCTGGTTATCCTGGACGGTTCTGGTTCTCCTGGAGGGTTCCGGTTCTCCTGGACGGTTCCAGATCTCCTGGAAGGTTCTGGTTCTACAGAACCTTTACCAGTGGTGTTTCTGATATTTCAACATGTTTGATCTCTAAAATCCAGGATCAGAACCAAGAGCTGCTGAAGGTGTGAACAGAACCGGACCCACCAGGACCTGGTACCGGTCCGGCCTGCAGAGTTCTACCAGAACCTCAGTGAAACAGAACCGGTATTTTCCAGGTTGTTACTTCCTGTTTCCTCTGTGTGTGTGTGTGTGTGTGTGTGTGTGTGTGTGTGTGTGTGTGTGTGTGTTTTGAATATTCAAATCTGGTTTTTTCCACTGAACGTCAACAACAGGTTCTGCTGGAACCGGGCCCGTCTGACCCAGACCCAGCAGAACCTCCCCTCTCACCTCCACACATGATGTAGTCCCTGAAGAACGGCACTCGGAACCAGAACGGCAGCATCAGCAGGTGGGACCGCAGGCCCGGAAACAGCCGGGAGAACCCGGTGGCCTCAGTGCAGAAGTTCCCGAACCCGCCGGCCACCAGAACCCCTGGAGACAGAGCAGACGGGTCAGAACCAGAACCCCTGGAGAAAGAGCAGACGGGTCAGAACCAGAACCCCTGGAGCCAAGAGCAGACGGGTCAGAACCAGAACCCCTGGAGAAAGAGCAGACGGGTCAGAACCCCTGGAGAAAGAACAGACGGGTCAGAACCAGAACCCCTGGAGAAAGAGCAGACGGGTCAGAACCCCTGGAGAAAGAGCAGACGGGTCAGAACCAGAACCCCTGGAGAAACAGCAGAGGGGTCAGAACCAGAACCCCTGGAGCCAAGAGCAGACGGGTCAGAACCAGAACCCCTGGAGAAAGAGCAGACGGGTCAGAACCCCTGGAGAAAGAACAGACGGGTCAGAACCAGAACCCCTGGAGAAAGAGCAGACGGGTCAGAACCCCTGGAGAAAGAGCAGACGGGTCAGAACCAGAACCCCTGGAGAAACAGCAGAGGGGTCAGAACCAGAACCCCTGGAGCCAAGAACAGACGGGTCAGAACCAGAACCCCTGGAGAAAGAGCAGACGGGTCAGAACCCCTGGAGAAAGAACAGACGGGTCAGAACCAGAACCCCTGGAGAAAGAGCAGACGGGTCAGAACCCCTGGAGAAAGAGCAGACGGGTCAGAACCAGAACCCCTGGAGAAACAGCAGAGGGGTCAGAACCAGAACCCCTGGAGCCAAGAACAGACGGGTCAGAACCAGAACCCCTGGAGCCAAGAGCAAACGGGTCAGAACCCCTGGAGAAAGAGCAGACGGGTCAGAACCCCTGGAGAAAGAGCAGACGGGTCAGAACCAGAACCCCTGGAGAAACAGCAGAGGGGTCAGAACCAGAACCCCTGGAGCCAAGAACAGACGGGTCAGAACCAGAACCCCTGGAGCCAAGAGCAAACGGGTCAGAACCAGAGACTAAATAAAACCTTTAATGAATGAAATCGGTTCATTTTATTTCTCCAGGTTTTCTCTGATGACCAGAAACATCTCAGCAGGAAGCCGAACACCTGGCAGGGTGTGAATACTTTTCCACAGCTCCGTTTCTCTTCGTTCTGCTACAGACTTCAGTCTGTTTCACGGATAAAGATCTGAAAAGTGCGGAGTTTAATTCAGCCCGTCTGGGTCAGAACCCAGCAGAACCTCCTTCAGTGGGTCAGAACCCAGCAGAATCAGATCTAACATTACGTTTCACCATCATCGGACTCTGCTATCATCATCATCATCATTATCATCATCATCATCATCATCATCATCATCGCTGCTAATCTGCACCCGTCTGTCTGTCACACCTCAGTTTCTCCACTCAGGGACAGTAAAGGAAAACTGTTCTATAATAAAAGCACTCCACACTTTTCAGAACCTCCGGGTAGAACCTGAAGACGGAGGGACAATCAGAGGGACACTGAGGCAGGCGGGGACAGCGTCTCACCGTGGGGGTGGAACCCAAAGATGTAGTTCTGGGTCGGGTCCAGATCCACGGTCTTCACCAGCTGCAGAGACCAGAACCATCGATCAGTAATCGGTGATCAGTAACCATCAATCTGTGACAATCAGTGATCAGCAATAACATCAGACATCAGTGATCGGTCAGTAATGTCTGATCAGTTCATGATCCATAATCACCCATCATCACCAGTTCACCAGTTCATGATCCATAATCACCAATAATCAACAATAATAATCATCATCAATCATCACCAGTTCACCAGTTCATGATCCATAATCACCCATCATCACCAGTTCACCAGTTAATGATCCATAATCACCCATCATCACCAGTTCACCAGTTAATGATCCATAATCACCAATAATCACCAATAATAATCATCACCCATCATCACCAGTTCACCAGTTCATGATCCATAATCACCATTAATGATCAGTGATCAGCAATAATCAACAATAATCATCATCTTGGATCCAAGCTCCGTGTTGCGGCTCGGTTCTGGTCTCACCGTCAGCGGGAAGTAGTCCCTGAAGTACCGCCACACGCTCCACTTCCTGACCCACTGGGACCGCCGGCCTCCTGTGGTGGGCGTGTCCCAGTCCAGCCACAGCCAACCAGCATAGAGCAGGGCCGCGATCCACCAATCAGAGAGGGCCAGCAGGACGAAGGCAGCCAGGCAGCACTGGGCTGAGAGAGAGAGAGACAGGTGATTGGACCGGGCCGGTTCTGGTGACTGGACCGGGCCCAGCCAGTTCTAGTGACTGGACCGGGCCAAACCGAGCCGGTTCTGGTGACTGGACCGGGCCCAGCCAGTTCTGGTGACTGGACTGGGCCAAACCGAGCCGGTTCTGGTGACTGGACCGGGCCCAGCCAGTTCTGGTGACAGGACCGGGCCAAACCGAGCCGGTTCTGGTGACTGGACCAGGCCAAACCGAGCCGGTTCTGGGGACTGGACCGGGCCCAGCCAGTTCTGGTGACTGGACTGGGCCAAACCAGTTCTAGTGACTGGACCGGGCCAAACCGAGCCGGTTCTGGTGACTGGACCAGGCCCAGCCAGTTCTGGTGACTGGACCGGGCCAAACCAAGCCGGTTCTGGTGACTGGACCAGGCCCAGCCAGTTCTAGTGACTGGACTGGGCCAAACCGAGCCGGTTCTGTTGACTGGACCGGGCCCAGCCAGTTCTGGTGACAGGACCGGGCCAAACCGAGCCGGTTCTGGTGACTGGACCAGGCCAAACCGAGCCGGTTCTGGTGACTGGACCAGGCCCAGCCAGTTCTGGTGACTGGACCGGGCCAAACCAAGCCGGTTCTGGTGACTGGACCAGGCCAAACCGAGCCGGTTCTGGTGACTGGACCAGGCCCAGCCAGTTCTGGTGACTGGACCGGGCCAAACCAAGCCGGTTCTGGTGACTGGACCAGGCCCAGCCAGTTCTAGTGACTGGACTGGGCCAAACCGAGCCGGTTCTGTTGACTGGACCGGGCCAAACTAAGCCGGTTCTGGTGACTGGACCAGGCCAAACCGAGCCGGTTCTGGGGACTGGACCGGGCCCAGCCAGTTCTGGTGACTGGACCGGGCCAAACCAAGCCGGTTCTGGTGACTGGACCAGGCCAAACCGAGCCGGTTCTGGGGACTGGACCAGGCCCAGCCAGTTCTGGTGACTGGACCGGGCCAAACCAAGCCGGTTCTGGGGACTGGACTGGGCTGAACCAGCAGCTGGACCTGCCCAGACCGGACTGGGTTGGTGACTGGATCAGTTACTGGTGGTTCTGGTCCATCTGAGCTCCTCCCGACTAACCCAGGTTCACAGCTGAACCCTCCTGTACCTTTCTGGTTCTAGGAGATTCTGGGGAGGTTCTGTTTGACCCGGAATATCTGTTCTGTAAGGATCAGTGCAACAACAGCATGACGCTTCCTCTACCGTGCTTCACATTCATCAATCCTTTGTTTATGCCAGAGGGAGATTAAACGCTGCTGTGGCTCATTCAGTCCAGCAGTTCTTATAGACGCTGATGGCTGCGGGCAGGAGAGACCTCCTGTAGCAGTCCGTTTTACAGCCAGTCTGAAGAAGCCTCTGACTGAAGACTCTGTTTCCCAATGACAGTCTGATGAAGAGGATGTCCAGGGTCGTCCATCATTTTCTTGATTTTATGTAAAATCCTTCTTTGCGTCATCATCTCCAGAGGTTCCACAGTCGTCCCAGAACAGAACCAGAACCAGAACAGAACCAGCCTTCTTTATCAGGTTGTTGAGCCTCTTCAGGCCCCTGGCTCTGATGCTGCTGCCCCAGCAGATGATGGCAGAGGAGATGACGCTCTCAGCACCAGACTGGTAGAAGATCTGCAACATCTGCTGCAGACCTTGAAGGACCTGAGCTTCCTCCAGGAGTCCAGCTGCTTCTCATCCGGTTCCGGTCCGATCTCTGGAGGTTCCTGATGACCTGCAGGTCTCCTTTCAGAACTTTCAGACCAGAACCCGTCAGAACCCTTTTAACTGGTTCTGGTTCTGCTCACCAACAGCAGATGGAGATAACCCTAACCTCCTGCTGTTCGGTCTGTTTCAGGTTTGGATGGGAGTTTACAGAACCAGTAGAACCAGTAAACCTCATCTGACCAATCAGAGGCAGCCATAGGGCCAGGAAGGAGAAGACCTAGTAGAACCCAACAGAACCAGTAGAACCAGTATAACCAGTAAGGGCAGCCATATTTACCCAGGGCCAGGAAGGAGAAGACCCAGTAGAACCCAGCAGAACCAGTACAACCAGTATAACCAGTAGATGCGGCCATATTTACCCAGGGCCAGGAAGGAGAAGACCCAGTAGAACCCAGCAGAACCAGTACAACCAGTATAACCAGTAGATGCGGCCATATTTACCCAGGGCCAGGAAGGAGAAGACCCAGTAGAACCCAGCAGAACCAGTACAACCAGTATAACCAGTAGATGCGGCCATATTTACCCAGGGCCAGGAAGGAGAAGACCCAGCAGAACCCAGCAGAACCAGTACAACCAGTATAACCAGTAAGGGCAGCCATATTTACCCAGGGCCAGGAAGGAGAAGACCCAGCAGAACCCAACAGAACCAGTATAACCAGTAAGGGCAGCCGTATTTACCCAGGGCCAGGAAGGAGAAGACCCACTGCAGCACCGCGGCGGTCTGCAGCCTCCTCCGCAGCGGGACGTTCAGCGGGGCGAACTGGATCTTCATGCCGGGGGAGGAGCAGCTGAGCGCGGCTTGCAGAGCAGAGAGGAGCCGCTGTCTCCTCCAGAGGAGTGGCAGCAGCGGGTTGATCCTCCAGCAGAAGCTGCAGAGCTTCACCTCCTCTTCCTCCTCTCCTTCTGAGCTGCAGAGCTTCACCTCCTCTTCCTCCTCTCCTTCTGAGCTGCAGAGCTTCACCTCCTCTTCCTCCTCTCCGTCTGAGCTGCAGAGCTTCACCTCCTCTTCCTCCTCTCCGTCTGAGCTGCAGAGCTTCACCTCCTCTTCTCCTCCAACTCTTCAAACTTTTACCACAAACTTTCTGCTCCTTGCTCTGCGCATGCGCACAGGACAGCTCTGTGGGCGCGTTCCTGTTGGTCAATCAGTCCTGGTGACGAAACGTCTCGGGGGCGTGCACGGGCTTGAGTCAAGAGCGTGCACGGTGGCGGAGTCTCTGAAGCTCCGCCCCATTACCCGGCGGACAGGTGGCGGCGCGCCGTGTGGGCGGGGTTAGGACGGGGCTTCCTCCAATCAGATCCAGCAGCGAGTCTGACGGCAGGAATGAGGTTTTATTTTTTTATTTTAGTGAAAAATTAACAAAGTAAAATTATTATGATTGAGTGTTCAAAAGAAAAACCGAGCAGAAATAACAAACAATAATAAACAAACAAAATTTCACCAATTTAAAAGTTTTTTACAACTTTAAACATTCACGACATAAACTGCCTACATAAATAAAAACCTGATATTCATGTTCCAGTAAAATCTGAGCTTTGGCAAAATCACATTTTAATAAACTTTAGAATCAATTCAAGACATTTTAAAGAACCAAAGCAGTTTCAAAGAAACATTTATGGATAAAAAATGTCACCTGTATGATCAACTCATTATGACCCTAACAGTTAATAATTAACACAGAAGGTGGACGACTGGCAGAGATAAACCTGGAGCGAACAAACCAGCTGGACGGACAAATAACAGGACAGTTTATTGATTCGGGTTTATTTATTGAGTCGGCTGGAGGAGAAAAGATACTGGGTTAGAAAGTTTGGACTTTAGTCTGGAAATAAATTGTTTATTTTTTTATTGTGTTGGGTGTTATTGGTTGAGGCATTTCATTCATTTACTGTTAAAGTTTCATTCATTTACTGTTAAAGTTTCATTAATTTATTGTTAAAGTTTCATTAATTTGTTGTTAAAGTTTCATTAATTTGTTGTTAAAGTTTCATGAATTTGTTGTTAAAGTTTCATTAATTTACTGTTAAAGTTTCATTAATTTATTGTTAAAGTTTCACTAATTTGTTGTTAAAGTTTCATGAATTTGTTGTTAAAGTTTCATGAATTTGTTGTTAAAGTTCTCGTCTCCAAACGGACCTCCTTCAGTTGTTAAAGACGCTCTGGAGCTGATCATGAAGATGTTAAAGCTCCTTCTGACAGATTAATTATTATTAATTAAAGGTTCTTCCAGTCAGCACCAGGTTATAAATGCTAAATTATTCCCATTATTGTCTGAATTAATAATAAAATAATAACTTTACTGTCTGAAAAACATAAAACTGATCCATGTTTCATCATTAAAATGCTGCTGATGGTCCAGACTGAGACGTTCTGGACAGAACTGGAGAACCTGTTGAGGAACATCTCAAAACTTCTCTGGTCGTCTAGAAAATATTAAAATCACCCTGAAGCATAAATCAAACTCCACCAAACCGTTAAGCACAGAACCAGAACCAGTTCTGGCTGGGTGGGTCCATTTATTGATTCAGAACTTCTTCCTGGTGTCTCTTCATTGGTCCAGTAAGATGATTCAGTGACTAATCTGTTTTATCTGAGGGATTAATTCATCCAGACAGCAGAAAACGACTCTGGAGAAAATCATTTAAGCGTTTATGGACGTTTACAGATTTTACTTATTTTACTTATTTTACAGATTTTACAGATTTTACAGATTTTCTTTTTGCCGTTGCAAGTTGCTCTTCCCACCACCAGATTCATCTCGTGACGCCTCTAATCTGACTTTTAATCTGGAGCCTTGAAGAAGTTTCTGGATGATCATAGATTACTGACCCAAACCTTTTAAGGTTCTGGTTCTGACCCGGGACTCTCTGGGACAACGAAGCGTCATAACTTGCAGGAACCAGAAGATGAGAAACGGTCGTAGCGTCTGGTGACGGGTTAGGGTGGGGCCTCCACAGAACCTGGACCCGTAGAACTGAGCCTCTGGACCAGAACCGTAGAACCTGGACCCATAGAACCGAGCCTCTGGACCAGAACCACAGAACCTGGACCCGTAGAACTGAGCCTCTGGACCAGAACCACAGAACCTGGACCCGTAGAACTGAGCCTCTGGACCAGAACCGTAGAACCTGGATCCATAGAACCAAGCCTCTGGACCAGAACAACAGAACCTGGACCCGTAGAACTGAGCCTCTGGACCAGAACCACAGAACCTGGACCCGTAGAACTGAGCCTCTGGACCAGAACCGTAGAACCTGGATCCATAGAACCAAGCCTCTGGACCAGAACAACAGAACCTGGACCCCTAGAACCGAGCCTCTGGACCAGAACCGTAGAACCTGTGACGCAGCAGTGTAGCGTCTGTGGATCAAAGGGGGCGGAGCTTCACCTGCTGGTTTCAGCCAATTGCAGCAACCCTGAAGGTTTCTGGCTGAATTTGATTCGTGTTCCTGAAATTAAAGATCTGAAGACGTGGAAACGTCTCCAGGTTGTCATTAAGTTCTTTGGTGGTGAAATCATCTGGTACCAGAACCAGAACCACCTCCGGACCTTCTCTTCCATCAGGGAGGCTCCCTCTGGTGCTCCAAACCAGAACCGGTGGTCCATGTGCTGGGTTAGGGGTCAGGGGTCATGAAGATCCAGCAGGGTGGAGAACTGATCCACTCTGCACGAACAGAACCAGAACTTCTGCTGGTGGAGTCACTGGCTGGTACCGGTCCATTTACCCTTAACATGCAGCCCCAGATGTTCCCAGATGTTCCCATCAGGAACCAGCTTTCCTAGAGGCCCAGCAGCAGAGGGAATGGACCAGAACCTGGAGGTCCAATTAAAGAGGAAATGTGACCAGAACCTGGAGGTCCAGTTAAAGATGGTATGGTCCAGAACCTGGAGGTCCAATTAAAGAGGAAATGGTCCAGAACCTGGAGGCCCAGCAGCAGAGGGAATGGACCAGAACCTGGAGGTCCAATTAAAGAGGAAATGTGACCAGAACCTGGAGGTCCAGTTAAAGATGGTATGGTCCAGAACCTGGAGGTCCAATTAAAGAGGAAATGTGACCAGAACCTGGAGGCCCAGCAGCAGAGGGAATGGACCAGAACCTGGAGGTCCAGTTAAAGAGGAAATGGTCCAGAACCTGGAGGCCCAGCAGCAGAGGGAATGTTCGGACCCGTTTCTAAGGAAAGGATGGTTCCAGGAGGTTCTGGTTGGTTCTGTTAGGTTCGGTCACTTGTGTGTGTTCCTCAGCTGCGGCTCGGTTCTGTTCATGCCTCTTATGACGTAACTCCGCAGACATCTTCAGCGTGCCTGCTTCCTTTATCGGACCTGCCCTGTTATCATCTCCACCTGCTGCAGAACCGGGTCAGCTCATTTCCGACACACCTAGTAGCTTGTGGGGTCAGTCTCGACAGGGTGCTGATGCCGGTGGTTCGGGTTAAGGCTCGGTTCTAGAGATGCCGGTGGTTCGGGTTAAGGCTCGGTTCTAGAGATGCCGGTGGTTCGGGTTAAGGCTCGGTTCTAGAGAGGAGCAGAAGGAGAGGATTACACCAGACTCCATTGACAAAACATCAAATTTTACAGTCCCAGCAGTACCAGGCCCAGTTCGGTGTTTTGTTGGGTTTTCATGGGTCACTGAGCAGAACCTGGTCCAGAACCTGCCACATCGGTTCCCTGAACCAGACCTGCAGGTTGGTACCTGTCATCCAGAGGACATCAGAACCAGAGACCAGGTTTAGTTTACCTGCTGCAGGTTCAGCTGTTAATTTTCTGTTATGACATTTTATTTGTTTTTATTTCATGAATTATTTATTTATCGATTCTTTAATTTTCTGTTTATCTATTGTTGGATTTATTGTTGTGTTTGTCCTGTTCACACCTGAGCAGGTGTTTGCTCAGACCAGCTTAAAGGCTCGTTCCACCAGTTCTTCTCTTAAAATCATCCGGTGGTTCGGTGGGCTTTGCTTTAGGTCTGGAGTTCTGGTCCAGATCTGGGTTCTGGGATCACATCTGGGGTTCTGTGGGGTCAGATCTGGGTTCTGGGGATCAGATCAGGGGTTCTGGTATCAGATCTGGGGTCAGATCTGGGCTCAGATCTAGGGTTCTGGGGGTCAGGTCTGGGGTTCTGTGGGGTCAGATCTGGGTTCTGGGGATCAGATCAGGGATTCTGGTATCAGATCTGGGGTCAGATCTGGGCTCAGGTCTGGGGTTCTGGGATCAGATCAGGGGTTCTGGGGATCAGATCAGGGGTTCTGTGGGATCAGATCTGGGTTCTGGGGATCAGATCAGGGGTTCTGGGATCAGTTTTGGGATTAGATCTGGGTTTTCAGGTCACCTCTTGGGTAAAGGTATGTCTGGTTAAATCTGATTGCCCTGAGATCCTACCTTTGTACCTGTGTGAACCTCAGGTTGTCATGGAGACTGCTGTTGCCATGGAGGAGGATGTTGGCGTTGCCATGGTGAACCAGACAGAGGTCCAGCCTTATCCCGACAGAGAGCCACCTAAAGCTACGTCCAGTCAGGCTCGGCGCCGGGCCGTAGGGAGGAGGGGCCAAATAGGAAATAGGCGGGGCATCATAGTGAAGGGGCGGGGTCATATACAGAAGAGGCGGGGCCAAGAGAAGGAGGGTGTGACAGTGAAGAGGACGTTGAGCGATGGGAAGCGGTGCTGGGATAAGAAGCATTACTGCGTTTTCAGCCACTGGTCGCAGGTCAAGATCGCTCGCCACCTCCTCAGGAAGCATGCCGCCCAGCAGGAAGTTCTGGCGGCCAGCGCCCTGCCCACCGGGTCAAAACAGTGCCACCTGCTGCTGGAACACCTGAGAGAAAATTTCATTATAGAAAATCTTTATCAGACAATGCTGTAAGAATGTTAAAAGAATCTGTTCCATGTTTAATTTTCTCAGAATCTCAGATAAACACAGTAGAAGGCAGCAGTTTAATCTCCAGCCCTTCTCAAATTGATCTTCTTGTTCATAGAGTTACTTCCTCGTTGCTTGTGGCTTTAGACAATCTAGCCCCCTTAAAAATGAAGGTAATTACCCATAGGAGGTTGGCTCCTTGGTTTAATTCAGAGCTGCGTACTTTGAAGCAAAACACTAGGAAATTTGAGAGAAAATGGTGCTCTACACATCTAGAGGAGTCCTACCTAACTTGGAAATATAGTCCACTGCTGTACAAAAAGACCCTTCATCAAGCTAGAACATTGTATTTTTCATCATTAATAGAGGAGAACAGGAATAATCCTAGGTTCCTTTTTAGTCCAGCTGCCAAACTTCCACAGAGTCATAGCTCTGCTGAGCCATCAGTCCCACAGCTCCCAGCAGTAACGACTTTATGGGATTCTTCTTAAATAAAATTGATTCCATTAGAAATAAAATTGTTGGCATCCTCCCGAACGTGATGACTTCATCCTCAGTAGGTGAGGCAGCACTGAATGTAACTCTAGAACCTGATGTGTGTTTGGATTGTTTTGAGTCAGCTGAGCTTTCTGAGTTATCAAAATTATTAGCTTCTTCCAAACCTTCGACTTGCATGTTGGACCCGTCCCAACCAGATTATTTTAAGAGGTGTTCCCCTTGATTACTGCCTCCATTTTAGGTATGATTAATTTATTCTTAGTAAATGGACATGTACCACAGGCTTTTAAGGTAGCTGTAATTGAACCTTTACTTAAGAAACCTTCTCTCAATCAAGATGTCTTAACAAATTACAGACCTATATCTAGTCTGCCTTTTTTATCTAAATCCTTGAGAAAATCGTTGCTGATCCAGTGTGTGAGCATCTAGAACGTAATGACCTTTTTGAAGAGGTTCAGTCAGGTTTCAGAGCTCATCATTGCACTGAAACGACACTTGTCAAAGTTACAAATGATCTTCTCTTGGCCTCAGATAATGGACTGGTTCTGGTACTGTTAGATCTCAGTTCTGGTTCTGATCCAATGGACCACAATATTATCTTAGAAAGGCTTGAACATGTTGTGGGTATCAAAGGACCAGCACGAGGCTGGTTTAAATCTGATCTGTCAGACAGATTCCAGTTTGTTCATGTGAACGATAAATCATCTTCTCACTCTAGGGTTACTGGTGGAGTACCTCAGGGCTCTGTGCTTGGACCAGTTCTTTTTACTATACATCTGCTTCCAATTGGAAAAATCATCAGACAGCATTCGATATATGTCCACTGTTATGCTGATGATCCTCAGCTATATCTGTCCATAAATCCTGATGAACCTGTTGGTCCTACCTCGAGGACATTAAAACCTGGATGACTCTAAATTTTCTTCTTTTAAATTCTGATAAGACAGAAGTTGTTGTTTTTGGACCAGAACCTCTAAAAGAGACACTGCTTAGTCAATCACTTGATCTGGATGGCATTTCTAGAATTTCCTTCTTTCTGACATTTGTTGTGAAATGGCACTATATAAATGAACTGAACTGAATTGTATCAAGAGTCCAGCTGATCTCCAATGTGTCCACCAGGTGATCCGTCAGGGACGCGGTGAGATCGTCCCGTAGTGTCAGCCCTCAGAGGAGGTCGATGCCAGGAACCACTTGCTCTGCCCTCTCTGCCTCGGCTTCTTCCTCCGAGCCGACCTCTGGAAACATCAAGTTTCCTATCAGAAGAAACTTGTCATCAACCCATCTATAGGCCCCGCCCCCAACGAGGCATTCCCCGCTTCAGAATCCACAGGTGAACTTACCTTTGTTCCAACTGAGAAAAGACCTGCTGATCCTCCTGGAGAGCCCTCGAACCAGAACTCTGAACACGAGAACAGCCAGACCCTGACCTCTGAGCCCAGTGTGGATCAGAACCAGAACTCAGCACAGAACCTCCATAAGAGGAGGACCAGAGTTCAGGTTGCAGCGTCCCGTCTGCTGCCGATCTCCAGCGGCGCATCGGAGAGCTGCAGTGAGATCCTGCACCGCATGAACAGGACAACATGTTCTATGAGGTCCGTACACCTGCTCCATCACCTTCTGATGTTTACTTGTCTCTGACTCCGCCCACCATCTAACTCCTCCCCCTGTGTCCCAGGTGAAGTCTGACTGGCTGATCTGTAAGTACGGCAACAAGCTGATGGGGACCCAGGACGGCAGCCAGCAGAGCTACGAGTACGTCAGCCAGAAGCTCCGGGAGCTTAGTCGCCTGCTGCTGGCGGCCAAGTCTCTGGACTCTGAGATCTAGACCCTGCAGGACCTGCTGACGCTGGGTCAGCTCAGTCTGGTGTTGTCCACTGCAAGGAAAGCCGCAGGGTACCGGTGGCGCCGGCCCCCTCTCTCAGTGAAGACCACCCTGAAGACCGTCTGTGACATTGCCATCGGAGAGAATCTTCAGAACGGAGACTGGGAGGCCGCGACCAGAACCACCAACTTCTACCACCTGCTGGGTGGAGTGGGACAACCTGGGCCTCCAGGACTCTGATCCAGAACCAGGTAAGAACTGAGTCCACCTCAGACCGGTATCTATCAGGAGGTTCAGAAGAACTGGATCACTGATGGAAGGTTTGTTTCTGCAGCGGCAGCAGAGGGAGGAACCAAACCCAAGAAACATACAGGCCAGACCAGAACCAACAAGAATCTGAGAGCAGATGGTGAGTTCTGACCCAGATAGAAGCAAACTACTGATCACAAACCAAGGCAAGGCAGTTTTATTAGCATAGCACATTTTCATTTTCATCACTACACCCAGATTTCGGGCCTGATCACTAGTTTCTAGCTGTAATAACTGAAGCTGCGTGCTGACTCTAGATCTTTAGGTCAAAAGATAATAACTTCAGTTTTATTTCTGTTCAGCTGGAGAAAGTTTTGGCACCTCCACGCATTGATTTGTTCTAAGCATCTGTTCAGCTCTTGGATGGGTTCGGAGTCACTTGGTTCATCGTGATATAGAGCTGTGTATCATCTGCATAGTTGTGGTAACTAATCTTAATACTTGTTATAATCTGAGCTAGTGGGAGCATGTAGATATTAAATAGGAGGGGTCCCAGGATTGAACCTTGGGGTACTCCACATGACTTTTGTCCGCTCTGAGAAGTTGCCTATTGACACAAAGAAATCCCTGTTCTTTAGGTAGGATTCGAACCAACTGAGTACCGGGCCAGAGAGTCCGACCCAGCTCTCCAGTCGCTTCAATGATATATCCTGGTCAACAGTGTTGAATGCTGCATGGATTGCAGCCTTTGTAGATTTCATAGTAAACATGAAGTTGAGTTTTATGCCATTTACGTTCAGCCCTTCGACAAAGGCTTCGTTCATTTCTCACTACTGGAGCATTTCTCCACGGAGATTTCTTCCTACCAGAGACGACCTTCACTTTAACAGGAGCAGTGGAATCAATGATGTCTGAAATTTTAGAGGAGAAGTTATTTCCCAGTTCAACTGGTTTACAGCATGGAAGTGAGGTGGAGGAGTAGATATGATTAAAGGCTTCAGCTGTGTTGTCTGTAAGAGAACGTTTTGTAATAACATCTGTTTTACTAAGCGAGTCAACAGAGATTGTACTTTCAAAAACAACAGAAAAATTATCAGACAGAGCGACATCAATCACAGAGACCTTGGAGATATTTACACCCTTACTGATAATCAAGTCCAGAGTGTGGCCATGATTATGTGTTGGCTGTTTAATCCCCCCCACACACACACACACAAATTTGCTTCGCTGTTTTCATCCAACCATGTTTCTGGTGGAAACATCAATATTTTGCTCAGTGATGAACTAAGGACAATTTTCCTGATGATGATCTGACCTTTAGTCAGGAACCGTCTCCCAACAGGAAGTTCTCCACGTCTTCTGCTGTTTATCCTGCAATGATGTCATCAGTCCACCAGATGGTGCTGTTTTAACCTTCATCTGTGTCTCCCTGTAGGCCTGTCCAGGGTTGGGTCCAACCCTGAGGTCCCCTTGGTTCCTCTAGAATCCTGATAACAGAACCTCGTCCCAAGTGGGTCACGAGTCCATCAGAACCACAGATTCTGGAGGTCCATCTGATCTCTGGTCTTTAAAGGTGTCCTCTGTCCTCCAGTTCCTGTCTGTCCCAGGAAGGCCCGGCGCCAGCCCTGGTCCTCTGTAGAGAAGGATGCTATCTGGAGACAACTGGGGGTCCATGTTCTGCTCCAGACGGTACCGGGCAAGGAGGTCTGTCAGTGCTGTTTGGACCTGGAACCTGTCCTCAGAGGGAGACACTGGAAGGACGTAATCCAGGTCCACAGCCAGATCCAGAGCCAGAAGAAGCAGCAGTTCCATGCTCAGATGGACCAGGAGGAGAATCAACATAACCAAACTCAGAACCAGAACCAAAGAAGCAGAACCCTCAGTCCGATCAACCTGAACAGAACCAGCAGAAGCAACCGTATCAGTCCCAGATAGAGCAGAACAGTCAGAACCTTCAGTACCAGAAGACACCTCAGTACCAGGTCCAGATGAACCACCAGGCCCAGGGTAGCATCCGGAATCAGAAAAAGAAGTTGGACCAGCAGAACCAGGTCTACCCACCTAAGAAGCAGCTCTTCCAGACCCGGCTAGACCACCAGAACCCCTGTGAGGTCCACAAGAAGCAACTGTATGAGATGGACCATCAGAACCAGCAGCTGGAGACCCGGGACACGTCTGTGTTGTCGGTTCCACCTTACGACCCGGATGGACCGCTTCGAGCACACGGACACGCTCTGTTGGACCGGGAACCTCCTGTGGCTCCGTACCCAGTCCTGCTCCGGACCTCTGGGCCCCACATAGAACCTCTACTGACCAGAACCAACTGGACCAAGGAGGCATTGGTTCAGAACTACCAGATAAACAGGCCGATGGGCCAGAACCTCCTCCAGCAAGTCCCACACTCTGGACACGTCCACTTCTGATGGACGGGTTCTGATGGACAGGTCCAGTTCTCATGGATGAGTTCTGTTCTGATGGACGAGTCCAGTTCTGACAGACAGGTTCTGTTCAGATGGACAGGTCCAGTTTGGACTGAACCGTCCGGTTCTAAAGAATCCACAGCTGTCCTGCTATCTTTGGATCTCTGGTGGTATCAGAACCAGAACCTGACAGGATGATAGAATTGGGAAGTTCCTGGTTTTCTGTTCAGGTTCTGGTGTCCTGGACCGGACCAGCCTGTAGCTTCGGTTCTGGTTTGGCTTGTAGACAGGTTTCTGAGCCTGTTCCAGATGATGATCTCTAGATCTGAGAACATTCTGCAGTCAGAGGTTCTGGGACTCTTCTGGTACCAGAACCAGACCTGAGTTCAGGTGAAGAGCTTTCAGGTCCAGAGAACCAGCAGAACCTCTTTCAGCCAGGAGTTTGGACCAGAACTCCTCAGTGAACCTGTCCTGGTTCCTCAGCTGCTGGGTCCAGATCTCTCCTCAGACGTTCTGTAGAACCCGACCTTCCTGTAGTTCCTTCAGAACCATCTGAAACCATCGCTGAGATCTTCTGAACCCATTGAAAGGTTCTGGTTGGTCCAAAGGTCTTTAGCTTTCTGACAGAGATCCAGAACTGGCACAGAACCGTGTTTGATCAAAGACTCGGTTCTGGTCTCTGCGACCCAGTTCGTCTGTGCAGAGGGAAGATTTAATCTGTTGGTCCTCAGAACATCTGGTGAAGTTCTGGTGAGGTTCTGGATCCATTTTCAGTAGAACACAGACCAACCTGGTTCTGGTTCTGTATCTAGAACCCACCTAGAACTTTTCAGGTTCTGATCAGCAGAGAACCATAAGAACCATAGGAAGGATCTTCTGGTCCAGACGGACTCAGAATCTTCTGGTCTGGAATCAACCTCAGGAGAACCCAAACAGAACCAGGGTTCTGCCAGTTCCTCCTGGACCCGTTCCAGACGTCTGACCCAAACAGAACCAGGGTTCTGCTGGTTTCTGGACCGGGCTGGTGGTCGGTGTCGGTTAAACCAGAATTAGTTCTGTGGCCCGTTTGGTTCTGTCTAAGGGTCGGTTCTGGTGTCAGAATTAGCCTGTTAGCTGGTGCTGGTACCAGGAGAGGTTGGTTCTGATCCATCACATTTCTGTAATAAAGTTCTTCCTGCAGTTCATCAGTTGGACCCATCTGGTTCTGTTCCAAGTTCTGGTTGGTTCCAGCCAGGAGGTTCTAGATCCTGAATAGAGAGGTTTCTCTTGACCTCAGAGGTTCTGTTCAGGTTCTGGTTGGTTCTGGGCAGGAGGTTCTAGATCCTGGATGGAGAGGTTCCTGTGGACCTCAGAGGTTCTGGTTGATTCTGGGCAGAAGGTTCTAGGATGGAGAGGTTCCTGTGGACCTCAGAGGTTCTGGTTGGTTCTGGGCAGAAGGTTCTAGGATGGAGAGGTTCCTGTGGACCTCAGAGGTTCTGGTTGCTAGATGGTCATGAGGTTGTGGGTGGATTCCGGGTCTGGAGGTGCTGATGATGATCAGTGAAGGTTCTGATGACCAGCTGGAACATTTTCACTGCAGATTCATGTCATGAATTTATTATCTGACCAGAACCGAGGCAGCAGTAGACTGCTGGTCTGGACCTCCACCCAGCAGACATATGGAGGGACCAGAACCACCCGATCCAGCTTTCAGAACCAGAACCACCCGGTCCAGCTTTCAGAACCAGAACCACCCAGTCCAGCTTTCAGAACCACCCGGTCCAGCTTTCAGAACCAGAACCACCCAGTCCAGCTTTCAGAACCACCAGGACCAGCTTTCAGAACCAGAACCTGCTGCTGACCTGGGATCAGAACCCAGAAAGACCCGTTTGGACTTGTTGGGCATAATGACATAAATTTCTGAGAGCAGCTCAGAGCATCAGCGCTGCTGCAATCTGTCCTCCGATTGTTTCTGTGGACAAAAGTTCATCATTGATCGTCTGAGCAGCTGGAAAACATTTTATTATTTTTAAAAATGTTGAATTAAAATGATTAAAAAGTTCTGCTGCCTGATGGGAGACCTGGCCGGAGATGAAGGTGATGATGAAGTTCCACCTGGAGGACAGGACCAGCCTCATCCAGAGCTCTGATGACTGATGACTGTAGCAACAACAACAACAACAACAACAACAACAATAACAACAACAATAACAATAATAATAATAATAACAATAATAACAATAATAATAATAATAATAATAACAACGTCGGTGAGCTGCAACCAGGAGAGGTCAGAGCTTCTCCTTCCACATGTTCCAGCTGCCACCATGGGGGGGGGCAGGAACCGGAAACAGGAAGTTCCCTCCTCCTTCACCAGGTGGTCACAATATTAATCAGCAGCATGTTTGTTTTTATTTACGTTTTATTTGTTTTCACGTAAACAAACCTGTTGGTGACGTCATAGTCACGTGCCTCCCGGAGAGCGCGAGGTGAGACGTCCGCTCCGTTACGTCACACTGAGTCAGCCTCAGGGGGCGGGGTCTCGGTGACAGCTGCTCCGTGATTGGCCGTGTGACGTCACGGCTGCAGGGTTTAACGCAGCGTCTCGGTGTCCTTCATCATCTCCCTCCTCATCCTCGCTCCGATCGATCCTCGCAGCATCTTCATCCTCCTCATCCTCAGCGCCATGTCCGGATCAAAGGAGGATTCCCGCCGCGCCTCCAGCGACTGGCGCGACTTCTTCTGGAACCCGCGCACGCACGAGCTGCTGGGCCGCACGGCCACGAGCTGGGGTGAGTGCGCGTCACCGTGCGTGGGCGCGCGCGCGCCATGTTCAGATGATCCATGGAGGCTGATTATTACTGAGATGAAGGCTGCGGAGCCTCCTCTTCATCACTTCATGATCCTCTGTGACGTCAGGCTGGTGGCTGGCAGGCTGCTCTGTGATTGGTTGTTAATCTGAGGGGTTCTGTCTGACCCACCTGTCCTGGTTCTGGTTCAGGTTTTAACCCATCCTTCAGCTGGGTCCCTCTGGTTCTGGTTCATCAGAACCAGCTGGGCAGGGGGAGCCCTCCAGAACCACCAGGTGATGTTTCCCCCTCAGGTGATCACAGCAAGCCCCGCCCTCTCTGTGACGTCACAAGAGTGGTTCCGTTGGACCGCCTCAGTACTGATCTCTGTGTGGACCCGTCCACCATCAGAACCAGCTTCAGCTCCCAGTTCTGCCCAGTAATAGGTCACCTGGAGAGTCTCAGTGGTCCGATACAACCTGTGAGAAGTTCTGGTTCGTTTCTGACCCAGTTTCACCTCACTGGGTCGGACTGGATCAGAACCAGACCAGCGGTTCTACTGACTTCCATGGAACCAGTTTTAGTTTAGTAGCTGGTACCAGGTCTGGTTCTGGTTCTGGTTCTACTATTTTTATTATCAAACTGGTCCACTGGACCCGGGTCGGGTTCAGAGCTGAGACTCTGAGCCCAGAGTTCTCATCATGATGCTGCCATCACCGTGCTTTACTGGAGGAAGTTGTTAACTCATCTGATGGTTCTGGTTCTCAGCCCAATAATCACGTCAGAACCTGGGTCTGGTGGTTCTGGTCCAACAGAACTGAGGGATCAGATGGACCAGAACCAGTGGTCTCCTCAGATGGAGAAGTTCTGGAGCTTCACCCGGACCTGAAGGAACGTTCAGGCGGAGATTAAACCCAGACAGAACCAGAACCGGTTCTGGTTCCAGAGGTGGTATCAGCAGGAGGTCCAGTCATGGTGGACCCAGGAGAACCTCAGAGCTTCCTGTGGTGATGTCATCATGAAGGAGTTTGATCTTCAGAGGAATATAAATTCAATTCTTAAAAAATTATTTCAATAAATTATTTTCATAAAATTAGTCTTCAGATGTTGATAAACAATAAATAAATAAAACGTTTAATAAATTTGGGTTCAGCGTTTCTCTTTATTCTAATTTAATTTATTAATTGTAAAACAGTTTATAAATAATCTGTAGTTTAATCTGGACAGATTATGAAGTGATGATGAATCAGTGAATGTGAGTCAGGGTGGGGAGTTTCCTTCCATTTCCATAGAGGAGGACCTTTGTCTTATCATTGATGAAGTTCTGAACATTTGGGTCCAACCAGGTTCTGGTGTCAGCCGGAGAGACGGGGGGGGGGGGCAGACCTGATGATCATCTCTCTGAAGATGAAAGGAAATGTTTTTAAAAATGGCTCCTAACGGCAGCAGGTGGAGTGAAACAAGCAGAGGTCCAACAATGGAGCCCTGAGGTACCCCCAGAGCAGCGCAGTGTCAGTGAGGAGGACTGGACCCTGAATCCCCAACCCCCCCACGCTTCCTACATCCATCTGAGTCTCTTTAATGTTCTCACGGTTCTAAACAGAACCAGGAGGATTTCTGTTTACAGCGCTTTCGCTGCTCAGGTCTAATAAAGGATCTGATGTTCAGTTTATCGTAATCTAATAACTTAGTTTGGGGTTTTGTCACTAATTTAATCATGTCTGAGGTTCTGACCCAGATATGAACCCAAACGGTTCCAGACTGGTTGGTAAACCAGATGTTTTCTCCACCATCTGCTGGTTGTACTGCATCTCCATGGAAACATTATATTTATAGGTATTTCCTCTGATTATGACCGGTCCACAGTTCGGACCAGAACCTGAACACAGTCAGTGGATCCAACCAGAACCACCATTATTAATTATTAATAATTTGGTTTAATGATCAGATGTTGGTCGTCTAATATCATTGAAGCAGGTTTGTTCTGCCGCTGGTTGCCATGGAGATCATTTATTTTCCTTTCCAGTAATCTGATTACATTAAGGATAACGTTTGAAGCTGCGGATGAGTTTAAATGACATTTAATGACTCGAAGTCGGTGATCTCGGACTCGTCTCTGGACTAGTGTGACTCGCATGGAAAGACTTGTAAAACAGGGACTTGGTCCCAGCTCTGCTGTGACCTCTGACCTCTCAGGACTGTGGAGCGGCTCTGATGGTCCGGGTCGGTCCGGTCTGAGGTTGAGGACGGAGAACCAGCTGGTTCTGGTGGAGGTTCTAGAGAACCTGCTGAGGTGTAGGCCACGCCCCTCTGGGTCAGACACCTGTCTGTCTCACCTGTCTGTCTCTCACCTGTCTGACCCAGTTCTGCTTCCTGCTGGTTCTGACTGCTGGGTTTATATAACCCTCTGAGGATAATATCTCCCATGATGCACTGGGGCTCCAGTGCGCTAATCTGGCTTAGACCAGCGGACCCTCTGATTGGACCTGTCAACCTGTGCGGAGGACCAGGCTCCTCTTAAAGGGACAGGACACCGTTCCTCTGACTGACAGGCTGTTTCCATGGCAACAGTCAGACCCATTTGATGGCTTTGGTTCTGGAGGAGTAAACCGGGCCTCAGACTGAGTCCAGGGTTCTGTCTGAGGAACCGGGTTTTAGTTCTGATCAGGTGCTGTCCAGAACCTTCTGAGAAGGTCCAGATGGTCCTCATCTTCAGCCAGATGGTCCTCATCTTCAGAGACTCATCTATTACCCGGAACCGGGTCCACCATCTGGTTTCTGGACTTCCCATGGTGTTGGGGCGGTTGGGTTCTAGTGAGGTTCTGTGTTGTCCTGGAGAGGTCCATTCAGAGGTTCTGAGGACTCCTCAGGGTCTTCAGAGGCATTAGGACCTCGACAGGTGAACAGGGTCCAGGTGAACATCTTCGTTCCTGGGTTTAACTAACTCACCCTGGATCAGCTGACCTGCTTGTTGCTATGGTAACCCAGGGGGTGATGTTTGTAATGCAAGCTAAGATGGTGGCTACCTGTTGTCATGGTAACACGACCCCCTTCATCCTGAATGTGGGTCATCGTCAGGGATCAGGGAGGATTATAGATGGCAGATGGATGGGGGGTGCTGGGGGGGGTAGCTGGCGTCCTGAAGGCCTGACCCACCTGTTCTTCATCTCCTGCTCATCTTCCTCAGGTCTGGTTCTGCTCTTCTACCTGATCTTCTACCTGTTCCTGGCTGGGATGTTTGCTCTCACCATGTACATCATGCTGCTCACCCTGGACGACTACAAGCCCACCTGGCAGGACCGCCTGGTCACCCCAGGTGAGAGGAATCACACCAGGTTACCATGGTGATGCCCCAGGTGAGAGGAAACACACCAGGTTACCGTGGTGATGCCCCAGGTGAGAGGAAACACACCAGGTTACCATGGTGATGCCCCAGGTGAGAGGAAACATGCCAGGTTACCATAGTGATGCCCCAGGTGAGAGGAAACACACCAGGTTACCATGGTGATGCCCCAGGTGAGAGGAAACATGCCAGGTTACTATAATGATGCCCCAGGTGAGAGGAAACACACCAGGTTACCATGGTGACGCACCCAGGTGAGAGGAAACACACCAGGTTACCGTGGTGATGCCCCAGGTGAGAGGAAACACACCAGGTTACCGTGGTGATGCCCCAGGTGAGAGGAAACACACCAGGTTACCATGGTGACGCACCCAGGTGAGAGGAATCACACCAGGTTACCGTGGTGATGCCCCAGGTGAGAGGAAACACACCAGGTTACCATGGTGATGCCCCAGGTGAGAGGAAACACACCAGGTTACCATAGTGATGCCCCAGGTGAGAGGAAACACACCGCGTTACCGTGGTGATGCCCCAGGTGAGAGGAAACACACCACGTTACCATGGTGACGCACCCAGGTGAGACCTTCTGCGGGATGGAGCGCTAGGAATAGACTCACCTGAATATACAAGAGGAACCCCAGGAGTTTAGGACCTACCTGTCCAGCTCCAACACACCTGCAGTCAGGCTCCTCCCACATAGACAGACTGCAAGATCCTGATTGGCTCCTGAGTCAGACCTGTGATTTACTGCGGTTCAGTTTATTTACAGCAGAACCTCAGATGACCTGAGATCCAGCAGGTCGATTCTGCTGGTTCCACTGGTTGGACATCTCTCCTCCAGTCAGACAGACCACAGCTCCCAGTTAGAGGGCATTGATAGAGGGCTGTATCAGTGGTAGAAAGGACCCAAATACAGAGCTGTGGTCGAACAGGAGCACCTCAAAATAAAACAAGCCTCATCCTGATTGGTTCTCTCTAATGAGCCTCATCCTGATTGGTTCTCTCGAATGAGCCTCCTGTTGATTGGTCCTCTCTAACGAGGTCCGTCCTGATTGGCTCTCTCTAACGAGCCTCCTGTTGATTGGTCCTCTCTAACGAGGTCCGTCCTGATTGGCTCTCTCTAACGAGCCTCCTGTTGATTGGTCCTCTCTAACGAGGTCCGTCCTGATTGGCTCTCTCTAACGAGCCTCCTGTTGATTGGTCCTCTCTAACGAGGTCCGTCCTGATTAATCCTCTCTAACGCGGTTCCTCCTGATTGGCTCTCTCTAACGAGCCTCCTGTTGATTGGTCCTCTCTAACGAGGTTTGTCCTGATTGGCTACTCATGGTTCTCCTGTGTTCCAGGGATGATGATCCGTCCTAAAGGAGACCAGCTGGAGATCAGGTACTCTGTGTCGGACACCGAGAGCTGGGACGGCTTCGTCCAGAACCTCAACACCTTCCTGTCCAGTAAGACGGTCCTCATCACAAATAGTTTACACACTGGGAAAAGTTTTTACAGTTGGACTAAATGTTTACCTGTTCAGGTGTGACTCGCTGTTTCTAACTGAGGCTTCTGTCTCCACCTGTCCTTCCTACCTGTCTCCACCTGTCTCCACCTGTCCCTCCTACCTGTCCCTCCTACCTGTCTCCACCTGTCCTTCCTACCTGTCCCTCCTACCTGTCTCCACCTGTCCCTCCTACCTGTCTCCTACCTGTCCCTCCTACCTGTCCCTCCTACCTGTCTCCACCTGTCCTTCCTACCTGTCTCCACCTGTCCTTCCTACCTGTCCCTCCTACCTGTCTCCACCTGTCCCTCCTACCTGTCTCCTACCTGTCCCTCCTACCTGTCCCTCCTACCTGTCTCCACCTGTCCTTCCTACCTGTCTCCACCTGTCTCCACCTGTCCTTCCTACCTGTCCCTCCTACCTGTCTCCACCTGTCCCTCCTACCTGTCTCCACCTGTCCTTCCTACCTGTCTCCACCTGTCTCCACCTGTCCTTCCTACCTGTCCCTCCTACCTGTCTCCACCTGTCCTTCCTACCTGTCCCTCCTACCTGTCTCCACCTGTCCTTCCTACCTGTCCCTCCTACCTGTCTCCACCTGTCTCCACCTGTCCTTCCTACCTGTCCCTCCTACCTGTCTCCACCTGTCCCTCCTACCTGTCCCTCCTACCTGTCTCCACCTGTCCCTCCTACCTGTCTCCACCTGTCCCTCCTACCTGTCCTTCCTACCTGTCTCCACCTGTCCACCTGTGCGCTGGTGTCCAGCCTACAACGACAGCCACCAGGTGCAGCTGAATGATGACTGCCCACCTGATCAGTATTTCATCCAGGAGGACAGCGGGGAGGTAACCTGGTCCAGTCACACCTGTTGATCAGAGGGAGGATGTGGTTCACCTGTTTACCTGCTGCAGACCAGCTGATCAGAGCACCGAGCGTTGATTGGTCAGCAGCTAGTAGCAGGAAGCAGTCGGGTGTCAGATCTTTAGTGTCCTGAGATCAGAACCAGTCTGACTGGTTCCGGACCAGAACCTCCGTCTGGTATCAGATCTTTAGTGTCCTGAGATCAGAACCAGTCTGACTGGTTCCGGACCAGAACCTCCGTCTGGTATCAGATCTTTAGTGTCCTGAGATCAGAACCAGGAGGACCCAGGTCCAGTAGAAAAGTCCAAACTGCTGTCAGTAACCGACCGGTTCTGATCCAGCTGCTGCCTCTGATGTCACTGACTCCGCCCCTTCCTGTCTCACCTGTCTCTGTCTCCAGGTGAGGAACAATCCCAAACGCTCGTGTCAGTTCAACCGCACCATGCTCGGGGACTGCTCAGGGCTGGAGGACCGTTTCTATGGTTACAGCAGAGCCCAGCCCTGCATCCTGATAAAACTGAACCGGGTAGGTGACCTGTCCTCGGTAACCATAGCAACCATGCCGCTTCTAAACAGGAAGCAGAGGAGCTGGCAGGGAACGGACACACTGACTGGTTCCACGAGACGTTAACCGGGTCGATGGGTCCGGCTGAACAGAACCGCTGATCCATCAGATTAAATGGGTCAATAGTCTGATGGATTATCTGGTCCAGAACCAGTTTCAGGTTGGGTTGAACGACCAGAACCTTCAGGGTGTCTCCTCTCCCAGTTCATAACGTCTCTGATTGACTGGAAACTTGAACTTTGAACCTGTTTATATCAATAATTAATGTTCCTGTAACTAATTAACGGTTCGTATTTCAGAATTTCATTAACGAGCTGCTGGTTTTACTGGTTCTCTCGTCTCAGAATCTGCTTTCAACAGGTTTGATTTTTAAACTTTAGGAAGAGGAATTATTATTAGACGCCGCAACTCTGGAGTTTTCCTCTCCACTGTCGCCACCTGCTGCCCAGAATGAGGGATCGCAGCAAAGTGACTCGAGATCTGACTGAAGGACTGGGATCAAACTGGTTTACCCGACTGAACCAGAACTGGACTGAAAGACTGGGATCAAACTGGTTTACCCGACTGAACCAGAACTGGACTGAAGGACTGGGATCAAACTGGTTTACCCGACTGAACCAGAACTGGACTGACCATCAGCAGGTCTTCAGGACCAGCTGAGCTTCAGCGGGAGACCCCTGGGGGTCACTAGGGTTGGACTGATGGGGGCGCTGCAGAGCTGCATCACCCTCACCCCCCCTCCCACCTGTGTGTCTGCAGGTGATCGGGATGCTACCTGGGAAGGACGGACAGTCTCCTTACGTCACCTGTGGAGCCAAGGTCTGACTGTGTCTGCCTCTCTGAGTCGCTGTGTCTCCATGTCTTCATGTGTCTCCATGTCTCCATCCATGTCTCCACGTCCATCCATGTCTCCATCCATGTCTCCATGTCTCCATGTTCATCTGTGTCTCCGTCCATGTCTCCATCCGTGTCTTCATGTGTCTTCGTGTCTCTCCATGTGTCTTCGTGTCTTTCCATGTCTCCATCCATGTCTTCATGTCCATCTGTGTCTCCGTCCATGTCTCTATCTATGTCTCCATGTCTCCATCCATGTCTCCACGTCCATCTGTGTCTCCATCCATGTCTCCATCCATGTCTCCATGTCCATCCGTGTCTTCATGTGTCTTCGTGTCTCTCCAGCCTTACAAAGAGGGGGATGATGACTGGGTGAGGCGTGTTCAGATGGTCTCCAGCAGGGACCGTAGAGCTGCTGTATTAGAACCTCAGTCTGTAGAACCTTCTCAGGCTTTCTGTTCTGTAGAAACAGACCAGGCAGAACATTATGACCACCTGTGTAACAGTGAGTGGGTTCCTCCATAGCTGCACTCCATCAGATCCCTGAAGGTGTAGCATCTGGCTCCAAGATGTTAGCAGAAGGTCTCAGAACGTCCTGCAGATACATGACTGGTCTGAGATGTTTGGAGACCAACACCTCAGACTGGCTGATGTCCTCCTAGAACATCTCTGAACCATTGCTGTTGACGTCATCCATCAGGGAACCATGAGAAGGTCTTCATGGTCCGCAGCAATGCTGAGAAGGTGATACCTGCCAGGGTAACCTTCACCTGGATGACCAACCCAAGGTTCCTTCTGTCCCTCACTGGCCAGTGGTCATAATGTTATGGCTGATCAGTGTGAGTCCCAGAAAATGAGTCAGGAAGATGAGGAGTTAAATCAGGTAGTGAGACGGACGGACTCAACCGCACCTGAACGCCTCGCGTTGGACTGATGGAGGTTGTGTTTGTTTGCAGAAGGAGGACAGTGAGAAGATCGGACCTCTGGCCTATTTTCCTGTTAATGGGACCTTTAACCTCATGTACTACCCGTACTACGGGAAGAAGGCTCAGGTAACTCGGTACACACCATGTACTTGGTACTCACCAGGTACTCGGTACACACCAGGTACTCAGTACTCACCAGGTACTCAGTACTCACCAGGTACTCACCAGGTACTCAGTACTCACCAGGTACTCAGTACTCACCAGGTACTCAGTACACACCAGGTACTCACCAGGCACTCAGTACTCACCAGGTACTCAGTACTCACCAGGTACTCGGTACACACCAGGTACCCAGTACTCACCAGGTACTCGGTACACACCAGGTACTCACCAGGTACTCAGTACTCACCAGGTACTCAGTACACACCAGGTACTCAGTACTCACCAGGTACTCGGTACTCACCAGGTACTCAGTACTCACCAGGTACTCGGTACACACCAGGTACTCACCAGGTACTCAGTACACACCAGGTACTCAGTACTCACCAGGTACTCGGTACACACCAGGTACTCAGTACTCACCAGGTACTCGGTACACACCAGGTACTCAGTACTCACCAGGTACTCGGTACTCACCAGGTACTCAGTACACACCAGGAACAGTGGTTCTGTAGTATTCAGTTAGTACTGACAATAATAATAGTAATATATATGCATTTTTAATGTTTAATTTTTTGAAACATTGAGAAGATTACAGTAGCTTGGTGTCACCTCAGCGTCACAGTTCCAGTCGAGCTCAGGAGGATCAGTTTCAAATTTCCTTCTGTTTAGCATTTACAACAACAAACAGCCCAACAAAATAAAACAGAACGAGAACAAAAACAGAGAACGGGGGGGGGGTTACTCTTCCAGAAAGACGATACTTGTTTTTAAATAACCATAAGGAGGTTAAATAGCAAACAGACACTTCCTGCAAAATGCAACCAGCTCTTTGCTGCCATCTCTAATGAATCAGTCCAGTATTGCTGCATGTTGTGTTTGGTTAACATAGGACTCCCATTTTGACCATAGGGTTGTAAACTGGTTCATCTGGAAATGATCTGAGAATGTTAATCTTTCCATCTGATAGAGTTCATTAGCACATCCTGTCTGTTTTTCTGGGTGGGGGGGTTCAGGGAGGATCCAGCGTCTGGTGACAGTTTTATTTCAGGCTGTGATGAAGATTTGATGCAAATGTTTTGCTTCGTTGGGTAAAGACTCTGTTACCCAGAACGAAGGTGGTGGATTTAAAATGTATTATATTAAAAATAGTTCCAATATTTTAGTGTTTCTATCCAATATAGTTTTATTGCTGTGCATCCCAAAATATATGCCAGTGGTTGGGTTTCCACACTGCCTCCAGCACTTAGCCCCCCCAAGGTAAAAGGGGATTTTCTGTTTAGATGTTATAACAAATCGAACCAAGCATTTCCAGTTAAATTCTCTCCATGAGTACGAGTTTGTACATTTCCACGTTGACATGCAGGAGCTGCGCCACTCTTCTTTGGAGATTTCCATTTTACTTTCCTTTTCCCATTTTGTTTTCACACGAGGTTGAATGTGTTTTCCCTCCTACAGCCGTGACATGATGCCCGTTTTGGATTTTGCCTGATATGCCCGTAGTATTTCATCAAGCAGTGGTTCCTGCTCATCCACATGTCTGATAATTGATATCATGACATACCTGTAGATATATCTGTAGAAATCCTGTTTCTCCAAGTTAGAAACGCTTTTATTTCACCTCCATCTGTTATGGAGAAATGAGTTGTTGTACCTTTAGACACCCAGTTAGGGAATCCAGTATCGGTTTGATTGGGTTTAAAATCAGGGTCACTGGAACACCATCTTTTAATCCTCAGGTTGTTGTGTAGATTATATTCCTGTTTAATTTCTGACCAGATTTTTAATTGGGATTTTATTCAAGGATTTTCAGTCTTGAATTGAATCTGTTCTAAATCTTTATTCCTCAGGATTGCTTGTAGAGGAGGTCCGGTATAAGAGCTAAATAGGAATATTGTTTTCACTGTATCAACTCTGTAAACTGGTGGTTTTATGTGAATAAATTGATCTCAGCCAAGCTCTGTGGTGACGCAGGTCCAAATGTTACTGGATCCACAGAGCGAGGATCCAGCAGGTTCATGTTCACAGATGGATGATAACAGATTATAATCTGACTGCTGAATCAGCGGTTCTTCTGTACCTCAGGTGAACTACACCCAGCCTCTGGTGGCCGTGAAGTTCCTGAACGCCTCACTGAACACCGACATCAACGTGGAGTGTAAGGTGACGTCCAACACTCTGCTCGCCGGCAGCGAAAGGGACAAATTCGCCGGACGGGTTTCCTTCAAGCTGAGGGTCGACCAACAAACTCAGTGATGCATTCACTGACCTGACATTGCTGTAGAATCGCTTCACACTCCAGTGGTTCATTACTGATTCTTCCCTTAGAAACCTGAACTGATCTGCCAACGACATCACGCATTCACTGACCAGATCCATGATGCATTCACTGACCAGATCCATGATGCATTCACTGACCAGATACATGATGCATTCACTGACCAGATCCATGATGCATTCACTGACCAGATCCATGATGCATTCACTGACCAGATCCATGATGCATTCACTGACCGCATCTTTGATGCATTCACTGACCGGATCCTTGATGCATTCACTGACCAGATCCATGATGCATTCATTGACCAGATCCATGATGCATTCACTGACCTGACATTGCTGTAGAATTGCTTCACACTCCAGTGGTTCATTACTGATTCTTCCCTTAGAAACCTGAACTGATCTGCCAACGACATCACGCATTCACTGACCAGATCCATGATGCATTCACTGACCGCATCCTTGATGCATTCACTGACCAGATCCATGATGCATTCACTGACCGCATCCTTGATGCATTCACTGACCAGATCCATGATGCATTCACTGACCGCATCCTTGATGCATTCACTGACCAGATCCATGATGCATTCACTGACCAGATCCATGATGCATTCACTGACCGGATCCTTGATGCATTCACTGACCAGATACATGATGCATTCACTGACTAGATCCATGATGCATTCACTGACCAGATCTATCATCCATTCACTGACCAGATCTATCATCCATTCACTGACCAGATCCTTGATGCGTTCAGACCAGATCCATGATGCATTCACTGACCAGATCCATGATGCATTCACTGACCAGATCCATGATGCATTCACTGACCGGATCAGTGACTGACTCACAGATTAAAACTGTCCTACATTTTTCTGGGATTTGATCCTTTACAGTTTGAATCCTGAAACAGACCAATCAGAATGCCCAAACACCGTGATGTCACTGCCACTCAGAACCAATCAGATGACGGTGATCTCCGAGCATTGAATAATCTGCATGAATCAAATTATTTAACACGTCACACATCAAACACATTTATTTATACACATTTTAATTTATTTGTATGTTTATTTATATCCTGTTTTGCTTGTTTGTTTACATTATTTGTTGCAGTTTAACTCCTGCAGTCGGATCAGAAACGGGTTCAGACTCATAAAAAGTCCAAACACGTTCAGCTGAAGCTTGCTTTAAAATAACAAGACCAGTTTTCTGATTAGAAAAACCAACCAGTCAATGTGAACACAAACCAGTTCAGGAACTGATTCGTCTTTTGGAACACAAACCAGTTCAGGAACTGGTTCATTTATTGGAACTCAAACTGGTTCAGGAACTGGTTGATGATCCATGGATGAGTTCTGGTCCAATCAGTTCAGGATCCAGATGATACATGTAAACGGAGTAAACCAAATCAATAACAAGGAAAGAAACTAAATTAGAAACCAGTTCATCAAACTGGTTTGGGAACTGGTTTCTCAGTCTGAACAGAAACTGATTTAAAACCAAAATGAAGCTGATTCTTGTTTCTCCTCCACTGCCGTCATAGAAGCAGATTAATTCACAGCCAATCAGAGCCCAGTTTCAGTAACCATGGCAACAGCACATTTAACATTTCCAGACTTTAGTCTCCTTAGTTGTCTGTGGCCACAGCTCGTTAGTTAATTAGATAATCAATTAGTTAATTAGCTTAGATAACGAGTTAGAGTCACTGATTGGATGTTTTTGTTTACTGTCTTCATCACGCGGGGCTGAACACCCTCTGATGACACCCCTTCTTACCTGCACGGCTATCCACCAGTCGTCTTCCTGTACAGTTGGACCAGCCAATCAGATGGCCCTGCTGTATGATGTCATATGCTGTAACCTCTGTGATTGGTTGAATTCTCCTGCCTGAAAATGTTCCTCTGTTTGTTGAACAATAAAGTTAACGAAGAAAACAGGAAGTCCTTTTCTGAGTGGTTCATTTTTTTCTCATAAAACGTACTTTATTGAGAACGAATAACATCACATGGAGAGATCTTTAACGCTACCAGTAATATCAGGATACATTAGAAAAACAAAATAATAAACAGCAATAATGGTGTGGAAATAATATACAAAAAAACAACCAAAAACATTGACAGTTTTGGAGTTACTCAAAGGTCTTGCAATTGCCAAAGAAAAATACAGTAAAAAAAAAAAGTGAAATAAATTTATACATAGTTAAAATAAAATGGACTATACAAATAATATTTTCCCTGCAAAGGTGCAAAAATACATTCAAATACGTATAATAAAAGGGTCTGTTAAAGACAAAAGAAAAATAAAAGTAAACAATATGGTGATGGGGTCTGCTTATGACAAAGTTAACTTTCTTAAGAGTTTCTGATTGTTTAAATAAAGTTTTCCAACTGAGGAAACATATCTTTTTAAGTCATTCTCTTTAAAATTAGTACATGAGCAGATTTTTTGACTCCACTTGTGGACATAGTACTTTGCAAGGATTATAATAAACTATATGTGTTTCATCTGAGGAAAAGGTTGAATTGTTAAAGATGAGCAATATTTGCAATTTGGGAAGAAATGACAGATATTATCTTTGACTGGATAATATCTATGTAATATTTTAAATAAAAATTATTTTATCCTATTAGTAATATAGGATACAGGGCATTAAAAAGACTGCACTCCACAGTTTTTTGCTTAAATAACCACATCTATGTTTACAAATGGGGGTAGATAAGGACTAAATGAGCTCCGATGAACCTGCTTCGGTTCCAACTAAAACTGAGTCTTGAAGGTTCAGTTTGTCTAAATGTGCTACAAAATGTGAACTATGAGGAACAGACTTAATGAACAATTCAAATTCTTCTTTTTAAATATATCTGTCATTATTGATCATAAAGCACTCAGTTATACCACTCCCCATTACTGTCGGGTAACCGGTTTATTAGAATAATACTTTTATCAGCCCAGTTATGTAAATATAACAATTTGTTTTTATGTAGCATATAAGCTCTGTTCCATATGCTGCAATTATGAGGCGAACAGTTGTTTCTATAGAAGAGCCCAGCATAACAGCACCTGCTGGTGAAACTTGGCTAATTCGACTGGAAGTTTTCCAGCTGAGAAAGGACAACTGAGCGAGGTAATGCCTCATTGGTAGTGGACTCACTGCAAACTGCAAGAAGGAAATCTGAAATTTCAGACAAGAATCTGTGATAAAAATTGGAGGTCAAGCATCACTGCCTGGTGACTTGTTAGATTTTAGGTTTTGATGCCCCATTTTATCTCTTCAGTACAAAGTACTTCAGTACAAAGTACTTCATCACATTCCTCTATTAAGGAAACATTAGCTTTGTTCACTTCTTTTAATGGGTTTAATAGATCTGTGCTATTTTTATAAAGATCTCTATAAAAATTTGACACATTTTGAAATTACTGAGTAATCACTGGTTACAGAATCATTTAGTGTAGATAAAGATTTCCTTTCCATGTTTCTTTTTTCCGTTAAAGAAGTATTTGCTGTTTTTTTTTTTACCCTCCTCAATCCACTTTAATCTAAACCAAATAAAAGTACGACAAGCTTTTTCTTTAAATATTTCATCTAAATCTTCTTGATATTTCTGTAGTTGCTTTACAAGAGCTTCATCGTCTGACATATTGCTAGTAATCTCTGAGATAGATCTGATCTTTAGCTAAATTGGATCACGTCTTCTAATTTCATATTTAAGTAATTCCCAATATTTCCCAAACTGGTTACTGTTTTTAGCGGTTGTCCAATATTATTTGATTTGTTGTTGGATAAATGATGTAACTTCTATATTATTTAATAATGAGTTGTTCAGTTTCCAGTGGTTATAAACTCTTCTACTCATCGGAAAGATTTAGTTTTAAACAGATGGTTTTGTGATCAGTTAAAACTGTAGGACACATTTTTACCTCCATTCCTTGTCTCTCCATTTCCTCTGGAATAAGCCATAAGTCAATTCTAGATTGAACGGAAAAGCTTTTGTTACTCCAGGTGTCTGTCAGTGGGATGACATGTCTCCATATGTCCAGTAAGTTCAGCCGGTTAGAGAAGTCCATTAGATGGTTCTGTCCGTGTCTACGTCTGGAGGGATGCCCATCCACATCTGAAACGTTAGCTTTGAAGTTATCTTTTGATATTGCTGCTCCACCTGACTTGGTTCAACTATGTGCTAACCATAGATCTTTGCCTCATTGATTTCTCCAAAAAGATTCATCTGCTGAACATGAATGGGATTCCTGAAGACAAACAAAATCTGCTCTTGCCTCTTTAGAAAAAAGAACAAAAGCTTTTCTTTTTATATTATTACGCAGATCCCTTGTATTAACAGACAAAAATGTTAAATCCAAAATATCTTTAAAACATTAACCATTTGAAATGACTCCGAAAGTAGAACTTGAAGCCACCACTTAAATCAAACCATTTGTAAAGGGTAGTGTTTACTGCTGAATCATGAGAAACTTTATTGTCCAGACGGACGTCGAATTTCCTTTCCATCCACATAAGCTTTACCTCCAACACAGTAGGCTCTCTTTCCATCCTTGCGAGCCTGTTCAATGACAGGCCACAGAGCCGACCTGGCATCCATGTCTTCCCAGGTTGGGTCTTCCTTGGTTGGGTCTTCACCAAAGCGAAGTTTGTTCTCGCCGGTAGATGTTATCTTTGGCACTTCTCCAGATGATGTCTCTCACTGAGCGCTAAGCCAAGAGGATGATGATCGCTCTGGTCTCACTGTCGTTCTGATTCTCCAGCCGATGAACTACATCGATTCCTTCAGCTGCTTTTGATCCTAGATCAGGAGCAATTTTGTGACAAGATGGCCGTGACCTTCTCTTTCAGATCTTCATTCTCTTTTTCGGCGACTCCATTCAGTCATAGGCTCTGTTTATAAAGCTCTGCATCTGCAACACGCTCCTGTAGATCTTCTATTTGCACCTCCAACTTTTCAGTTTTATTCTTCAACATGCAGTTCTCCTTTTTCAAGTCTTCAATTTCACCATGCCTGAACTCAATAGATATTTTAATATCTTTGATGTCAGCCTCTAACCCTTTCAGGATAGAGTGTAGAGAAGGTTGAGGCTCATCGCAGCTGCCAAGTGTTTTGGCAGCTGGGCAGTTGATCGGAGAATCTGGGAGTGGCTCAAAATCAGCATCAGTGTTTAAATAAGAAAACTTGTTCCCATCACACTAGTTACGCTCATTCATCTTGCTCACTGGTGTGACTGGTGTCCTCGTGTTCTGCTTGTTTTTTCTATTTTTCCTTGGTCGCTCATCTTTTGTCAGTTGCTTCAGCTAGCTTACTTGGTACCAGAATTAAAATAAGTGATCAAGCAAATACACATGAAAATTATTGCGGAAATATCAACACATCAAAATCATGAGGATCATCAAGCAAATATAGTTCAATGTTCTACTTACTACTAATCAAAGGCAGCTCTAACCAGGTGGGTTTCAGCCTTGATTTAAAGGAACTCAGTGTTTCAGCTGTTTTGCAGTTTTCTGGAAGTTTGTTCCAGATTAGAGGAGCATAGAAGCTGAAAGCTGCTTCTCCATGTTTGGTTCTGGTTCTGGGGATGCAGAGCAGACCAGAACCAGAAGACCTGAGTGGTCTGGAAGGTTGATACAACGACAGCAGCTCTTTAATGTGTTTTGGTGCTAAGCCGTTCAGTGATTTCATAAGCTACCAGAAGTATTTTAAAGTCTATTCTCTGAGCTCCAGGGAGCCAGTGGAAGGACTTTAGAACTGGGGTGATGTGCTCTATTTTCCTGGTCTTAGTGGGAACGCCAGCAGCAGCGTTCTGGATCAGCTGCAGCTGTCTGGTTGACTCTTTAGGCAGACCTGTGAAGACACCGTTGCAGTAATCAATGCGACTAAAGATAAACGCATGGATGAGTTTCTCTAGATCTTGTTGAGACATTTGTCCTTTAATCCTGGAAATGTTCTCCAGGTGATAGAAGGCTGCCTTTGTAACTGCCTTTATGTATCTCTGAAGGTTCAGGTCTGAGTCCATCACTACACCCAGATTTCAGGCCTGATCACCAGTTTCTAGCTGGAATAACTGAAGTAGCCTACTAAAAGTGTATTTTTGTTTTACTTTTAACGTTACTGACTTTTTTCACGGTACATAGTTCCGTCTTATGTGGCACTATAGTCTATTTTGGCTTCTCAAAAGTCATTCATAATAAGCTGGAGTCCAATTTAAACAGGGACGTTTTAAAAAGAGTCTGGATACGCCGTCATCTTGCCGGTTCCTCTTCTCAGTGGTTCATGAAGAGGCGGAGCCTCTGCACTGCCTGACCTCTGACCTCTAACCCTTGACACTTCCTGGCTCTGAAACTACAAACTGGGACGCTTCTTGTTTTTGGGATTTTAAACAGAACTTCAGGGTTTAATCAGCTGAATCAGGAACATGTCCAGGTTTCAGGATTCTGGACAGTGATGCTTTCAGCTTTGTGACAAACCAGAACCGCTCTTGGACCCCCAGGTTCTGGAGAACTTCTGGTCATTTCTGCTTTATAAAATGTGTTTTTACTCAGAGGTTCTGCTTATCTCTTGGAACTTCAACTTCATGTTGAACTGTTTGTTGAATGAACTGGAGAATTATGGTGAGATCGTTCCAATTTCATGCAATCTTATAATAAATTGAATAAATGAATAACTAACAATTCTTTTCCACAGAAGTAAAGAGACTAAATAGATAAATGAACACATAATCTGCACATTTGAAATGTGTTTCCCCTTTTTGTCATGAGTGATTAAAGAAACAACTATTGAAATACAATGTATGTAACCAGTATTGTGATAATTGAATGATGATTTGATGTTGATTTCAAGCATTTATTGATGTGTAAGATGATTGTAAATCATATTATCATATTAAGCATATTTTGAGTGTAACAATGAATGTGATCAGTTAAAGATGAGGTTAATCACAGTTCAGGTCAACAGCATAAGAAAAGAGGAACAGGAGAGAGCCTTAGGGCCAAATTGGGGAAGTAACTCTGGCTGACCGTTGAGAGTGAACGCCTAAGTTGTGCAAGGGATCATGCAGTAAGGCACCCAAGAAGTCATGCGGCAAGTCACGTAGCACCTTGGCATACACAACAATGGGATGGAAAGATATAAAAGCCCATGAAAAAGAAAAAGAGCTCGCTTATTCCCCACGGACAGTCGAGTCAACTTGGAGCGCAGAAAGAGGAACCAAGAGGACCGCACACAGGAGCCACGGACCAACGGAGGACTCTGCACCGCCAGACCAGGGGAAAGCCAACATCCTCAGCTGTGGTTCCAGATCGGGCTGCTGTTCCTGGACTTCTGCAAAAAGACACCCCAGCAACCTCTGACAGACTTGGTCGATGGACTGTGTGCAGCATGTGATGGAGGACTGCCTGCTGCTGATCTACAACATCAGATCTTCACGCATCCATTGAGAGGAGGACATCGTCTAACCAAGGCACCCTCCACCCAAGGACTTCAAAGAGTCATCCGTCATGAGTTCTGTTTCATCTGGGGTATGAACTAGAGTTGCTCCCCCAAAAGCCTCCCCCTTTTAGCTGTAAGGTGTCGGAGTTAGGGATAGTTGATTTGATCTATATATGAGTAATTATGATGATTCTGTCTAATTTTCTGCTGATGCCTAACCCTGCCAAAGCATACTAAAATAAAGAAGCATAGAAAATTCTAGTAAAGTTGTGGACATTCAAATTAATTGAGTCATTAAGTTCTGTAATGAGTGTAAAATATACTATGGTACATGGTTCTAGTAAAGTTGGGAGGTTTTTAATGGGTGAAATATTTTTAATTAGGTGAAATAATAACAATATCCCTGGAACTCAGTCCGAGTTACTAAAAATTATCTAGTCTGTGACAAGTGCACGTTGTTTTTAGAGGAAAAGCTACTGTTAACAGGTGTGGTTCATGAAGTTGAGCTGCTGTTAGGCTACTCGGTGGGTCACTTTGTGAACTGAAAAGGGGCGTGGCATCTGAATCTGGAGGTAGTGAGAGGCTAGACGTATTTTCCTCAATACCATCTTAAACAGATTATCTTAGAAACCTTAGTGCAGGGTAACACCCAAGAGGTTTAAGATTTTTCCGGACCCGTTAGATGGAGAGCTGGTCATAGGTCTATCCCACAGGTTGGGCAAGGAGAAGGAGGGGTTGGCTTATGCGCAACAACAAGGTGGCGTCCCTGGGTTAGGACCCCGCCTAAAAGTAGGAGGGTCCTAAGAACTAGAGGTGAAAAGCAGAAGTGAGGTTTTCCTTAACCACAAGAGTTGGACAGTCTGAAAGGCAGTAGGATTGTCAGTGACTGACTGAAGGCCATCAGTCACAACCCTTGCAGTAACTATACAGAGTATAGGTGAGGGAGAAAAACTTTTACTGAGGGTAGTTGACCGAACCCAGACAGTGAAGTTAATAGCCAGTAGTCTTAACCCATCCCTACTCAGGAACGTTATGAGAGGCTTTGGGGGAAGGCAACTCGAGAAGACGAAACCACAGCCATGGAGGAGGCACCTCCAAGGCGAAAGGAACAACGCGCTTCGATGCACGACGAGCAGGAGGAACAACCAGCTCTACCGACATCAAAACTTCACCAGTACCCAGTGCAGAAACTACTACTCGGAGACGGGTACTCAACATGGACATCACCGAACCAGAGGATGTTTTTCGAACATCATCTGGGTAAGGATAAAGAAGCTCTAGTGGAGTTATTGAACTACCACATGGGAAACAACCACATCTACTTCTGCACTAAGATTCATCATGGACTTCGCCTGGTGGTGGTCCAACACTCAACGAACATCAAAAAGAAAGATGAAGTCAGTCAGTGGCTGAACTGGATGGCTAACCTCCTTGAGCAATGGACAGAGGGTAAGGTGTGCTCCCTCTACAGCCCTTCGGAGAAGTATGATCCCATTGTCAAGTTGGTGTCCCGCGAAACTGGGCTGAATGGTTATTTAGTCAACCCAGATGTCAAGGCAGCATCCAGAGATGAGAGATACAAACCTGTGTTGGAGAGGTTCCGTGACTTTAAGGCACAGAATCAAAGACGGGATGAGGACGTCTATGAGACAGATGGGGTGGAAGAGCCGCCTTCAGGAGTGGGCAGTAGAACCTACTCTCCGGCACCCCAAGAGCAGGGGGATCAGCTTGTAGATCTTACCCAAAGCGATAAAGGGGATCTTAATGAAAGTGATGAGGCAGAGGCAGAGCATACCCTTCTGGAAAACGACTTGATGGATCTTCATGCCCACATCTCCGAAGCTAGAAAACAACTGCAGGGCTTCCTTGAAGAGTGGGACCTCAAGTTGTCCAGCATGCAACAACCCCCACAGGCTGGTGAGACTCTCTTCAACCCAGCCACCTGCAGCACGGGGCGCAGAGCAGCCGGTCCTCCGAGGAGCCAGGCAAGGGAAGCCGGCCCGGCCATGCGGACGGTACTGAACAGCAGTTCCAGCGACGAAGGAGAAGTTTCGGCAATGGGGAGGAGGAGCAGCAAAAAGAAAGCTCGGAGTAAGTCTGACACCCGCCGAAAGTCCTGCTACCTAGAGCTGATCCCATCTCCAACACTCCGCATCAGCATGCAGAACGGGGTCAAAGTCTACAAGGTCGTCGGAGATCCCTGGGCCATTGAGGGAGACGGACTGCTGGTCTTCACCAACAAGAAATATAAGATCTACAACCGCAGTCTGAGGAAGGAGCTGCGAGCCAGAGCCGGAGAAGGGTATCATAAAGATCTGAGTCTAGCCAGAACAACGATCCCCAAGTCAGCTAAGAGAAATGCGATCCTGGTCAACGGCTACAATCTTCCCTACTATGTGATCATCTTCGTCCCGGTTCGAGCTTATCGGAAGGGCGACGACATGGAGACCTACAGAGAGGAACTGTGGCTAGGACTGGAGAAAGGAATGACTGCAGCCGTCAATGAGGGTCTTCGACGGGTGATGGTGAGCATAGATGGAATGAGATCACCCAACCTGCCATGGCACACCGCAGAAAAAGTGGCAGTGTTGGGGGTGACGACCATCGCCAGGGATATGTACCCTGGTGCAGAACTGAAGGAGATTGTGATCATCATCGACCCAAGCCAGCATCAGCAACAGAGATGGCGGCTAAGATGGAGGAACAGAAACCACTGATTCCTCCCCACACCATGGTGGAGACGCCCCGACGGGACAACCCCAACAATGCATGCCCGGGTGCAACCCCTGACGAACAACCAGATGAGGTGAGACCTGCTGGAACTACTACGGCGAAAAAGACCACGGCCGCAGCAGGAGAAGGATCTCGAACTTCAGGGTACATCCAGACCGTCAGCTACAGCCCAGCCAGCAGTAACCAAGGGGCTGTGAGACTGGCTAAAATGCAGCCACTAAACGCCACAGAGGAGGAACCTCTTCCGCCGGTGGTGTACGAGGACATCAGTGACCCGGAGGACGAGGTACAACAGGGCAGTGAGGGCTCAGCGGAGGAGGATGATGGAAATGAGAGCCTGATCTCGGCCCCAACACGTCCAGCACCAGAATACAAATCTCTCAGAATTGGACAGCGCAAAGGAGTAAAGAAAAAGGTAGAAGTGTTCGACATCTACAAAGCTTCTGAGAGACTAGCAAGAGACCTGACATGGGGCTCTGTACAAGCAAGAGACGGATGACGAGCATATGTGCCAGAAGTTGGACAGAAGGATTACAGAATTCCCACAGTCTGGGCTGGCCGCCTAGAGGATAAGGTTACGCTTGGAGTGGAAGCAATGGTTGGCGAGTGGGCAAACATCCTCATGATGCCATCTTTCTCCACCCTGGTGGCGCATCAACCCCTCACTAGTAACTTCAGGGCAGCCTATGTGGGAATTATGCTTGATGTAATGCTGAGAAGATTGAAGAAAGCATCCTTCAAATATGCTCAAGAAACGGAACAAAAGGTGGATGAAGTGTCTGCTGATGAAGAAGAAGAGGACGACACACAATCGAAAAGAAGAAGAGGACGACACACAATCGAGACCGGTGCAGCAGGCTTCAAAAACAACTGTGAAAGACACAGCTCATTGACCCCGAGCATCCAACTCAGATCCAGATGATTTTCGTGAGTACAAAAAACTCAAAACCCTGAGAAAAGAATGGATGAAAGTAATGAAGATTACATCAAAGATGTGTGGCCGATAATAGTAAATGCTACTGATAATGATGGCGCTAAGAAACTGTGGCTGAGCCATGTAACAGCAAATCCCATAGATAGAAGTGGGACTGCACAACGCCACTATGAAAGATTGGTGCTGGAAGACATGGATGATGAAGATTCCCAGATCAGAAGGGCCAAGGCGCGAATGGAAGCAGGACATCGGCTGACACCTGTCTGGCATGGTTTAAAACAATCTATTTCCCCTGCAAGATATGTGAAGGCCCTGCGAGAGGTAACAAAAGGAAGAAGGGGGGAAATAACGTTTGTAAAAATGCCAGTGCAGGGCACAACTGTCCTGCAAATAGATCATGCAGTAAAAGCCTATGATCTGGAACAACAATTCTATGAAGAGAAAAGAAGGAAGGAATCCAGCCAGCCAACAAAAGCACCGGGTAAGACCAGTGAGAAGAGACCCTCCAATCTTCAGGGCAGGCCACCACCACCGAGGATGCAGGAGCAGCAGAAGAAGTTCCCAAACCGATCTGCCCCATCTAATCCAAAAAAGAAAAGCACCTACTTGCCCAAAGAAGAGTATGACAAGTTGTCAACCGAAGAAAAGAAGGCCCTCTACGAGTCCCGCCAAGCCGGGACCGGGGGGCCAGCTAAATAATGGCTTCAAGGTCACCCTGGAAAATGCCTACTGGGAGGGAGACGAGATCTACACGAAAGTGGAAGGAGTACCCTACCTAGTGGACACTGGGGCTGAGGTGTCTATGACCCGCAAAGACCTAGAGACAACAGGACACCTAAAGGTTCAACTTGCCAACAGAACTATCGAAGAGATGCAGTGCGGGACCTGGAAAGGAATAGTTTGAGTGAAAGGCCCGTACAATCTCATAACTATTAAAGACTTGAAAGAACTGAATAAAAAGAAGAAGAATTGCCGCACATTGGATCGACGACTGAAACACCTGAGGTCAAGGTTGGTGAAAATTGGTCCGACTCAGATTGAACCGGTGACCCAAGACTGGTACAAACCGGTTAATGTGACAGAGGTAACAGAGCAGAAGCTGAAGGACAGTGACTTCTCCCCGGCTGGAAAGGAGAAACTGCGACGGATCATCACTTCAGTGACTGTGGCCCGGTTCAAGAACGATTGTGGAGATTTAGGACCAAAGTTTGTTCATCTCATAGAAGGTGGGGTTCACCCACCTGTTCAGCAGTACCCGTTGAACTCAGGTGCAGTTGAAGAGATGGACAAAATTGTAAAAGAACTGAGCACCCTGGGAATCATCAGAGAGGAGCTCAACCCAATCACCAACAGTCCTATCCAAGCATTAAAGAAACCTGAATCCGCAGGAGGTGGTTGGAGACCAGTCATCAACTTCAAGGCCCTCAATCGCAGGACAATAGCTAACCGAGCTAGTCTGATCAACCCACAGGGAGCCCTGAAGACTCTACGGGTCAAGAAATTCAAGTCCTGCATCGACCTGGCAAACGGATTCTTCTCACTCCGAATCGCCAAGCAGTCACAAGGTAAAACAGCGTTTACCCACAAAGGCAAGAGCTATGTATGGCAGAGGCTACCACAGGGGTACAAAAACTCCCCAAATGTGTTCCAGTCAGCAGTAATGGAAGTATTAGGAGATGTAGGAGTGACTATACATCGATGATGTGTTTATTGCTGATGACACAGAAGAAGAACACCTGGAAAGACTACAGAAGGTGGTTGGGAAGCTAACAGCAGCAGGCCTGAAGCTGAATCTTAAGAAATGCCAGTTTGGGCAGTTTCAAGTAAACTATTTAGGGTTCCAGGTAACTACTGACTTGGGACTCTCAGACGGGTACCGAGAGAAATTGATGCAGATTCAACCACCGCAATCTGAAAATGATCTACAGAAGATCCTAGGACTGTGCAATTATGTCAGAGACCATGTTCCCAACTACCAGAGGTATGCCAAACCACTATATGCCTGCCTGAAGAAGCGTAAAGAAATGGAAGGAAAAGACACAAAGAAACCCTGGATTTGGACTGCGTCGAATCAACAAGACCTAGAGCAGCTGAAAAAAGCAATTCAGGAAGCTGTGAGACTTGAACCCCGGAGTTTGACAGACAGATTGGTAGCTGAAATCTATTGTGAAGATGAAGATGCCATGATAAAAGTGAGTAATGAGGACTGATGAGTAAGTAAGGATTGGTGACCCTGTGGAGTTCCACCCTGTCTTCTGTTGAGAAAAAGTTCCCTCAGGAGGAAAAAGAGCTGGCAGTCCTGGCTAAGTATTGGAGTGCATTAAAAGACCTAGTACAGGGACAGTCCGTTAAAGTCATCACACAGAGCCAAGTTCACAAGTCATCAGTGGGAGAAGAAACTCCGGAGTGGGTACTTTACACTGACGGTTCAAGAAAAGGACCCGATCCAGTGGCCTACTGGGGATTTATCCTCAAACAAGACAGTAAAGAGCGATGCCGACGGAGAGGAAAAGCCCCTGGCAGTGCACAAGCAGGAGAAGTGACTGCAATACTGGAAGGACTGCTGGAGCTGATGAAGAGAAAGATCAAAAGAGCTAAACTAATCACAGACAGCTACTACTGTGGTCAAGCCCTGAAAGAAGACTTATCCATCTGGGAAGAGAATGGGTTTGAAAGTGCTAAGGGTAAGCCAGTAGTGCACCAAGATTTGTGGAAGAAAATAGATGAATTGAGACTGTGTTTGAAACTTGAAGTAGAGCACCAGAGAGCGCACACCCGTGAAGGAACTCACTGGCGCAGAAATGATGAAGTCTACCGCTATGTTCAACAGAGAAGAATCATTTTCGTCGGAATCGAGAAGTGGACGTCCTAGAGGACGGGAGGTCCCAAAAGACTACGTGGATGAGGTGGTACGGAGTGTGCATGAGGCCTTAGGACATGCAGGCGTACGACCTACCCGTAAAGAATTGGAAGAGCAGGAGCTCTGGATCCCGCTGAAACATTTCCACCGCGTGCTGAGGGACTGTGAGGTATGTGGTCAATACAACGCAGGTCGCCGAGGGCAGCGGATGGATGGCTTGTCCATCAAAAGCACAATCCCCTGGGGTTCAGTTTGCATGGATGTTGCAGGCCCCATGGGGGTGACAGGGAAAAGAGGTGAGAAATACCTCTTGGTGCTGGTGGATTCAATGTTGGGGTATGTGACTGTGAAAGCAGCTAGGAAAGCTAATGGGAGCAGCATTGTTAGTATGCTGGAGCAATCTTGCATCTCCCTGGGGGTACCCAAAGAACTAAGAACAGACAATGGGACCCATTTCCGTAACTCACAGGTTGACCAATGGTGTCAGAGGTTTGGAGTGATGAGGATTTACTCACCACCATACACCCCACAAACTAATGGAGTGGTTGAGCGTACCATAGACTTGGTAAAGAACTGGATAGCAAAAAATGCCAACACAAAGGAATGGAGCACCAAAGCAGTGGAAATTGGCCAAGCCCTGAATGACAGACATCGAGCCAGTAGATCCTCCCCTGCGGCGGAGCTTAACCAGCGACCGTTCACCTCAACGGAAGTGGGGCAGAGCTCTGATGAGAAAAGGGAGCAGCCGATGTCCAGAGTGCCATTCCATGTGGGGCAGAGAGTGTGGATCAAAGCATGAGACCAACCTGTGAATGCTGCAGTGAAACCCAAATTTGAAACAACCGACATTATCAAGCAAGTTTTAGATCGAAACACCGTGCTGCTTGAGAAGAAGGGAATCCAAGGAGTTGAGCAGCTCAAGCCAATTCTTGACTAAGGAAAACCAGAAACCGGTGAAATGGCCAGTGAACCAAGTACCATACCACTCCACATTAGACTGGACACTGTGGCAGGGGTGGTTGTTGTCAGAAGAACAACCTCGGGACTCTGGACAGGAAGAGCCCTGAAGAAATTGGATTATGCTAAAGAAGGATTCCTGTCACCGGAAGGTGAAATGCTGATGTGGCATGAAGCAAAGTACCGCTGCGCCGTTTGCCTGAATCCATGCCAGCTTAGAATGCACTGGGAAGGATTGGGACGAAACAAGCCGATACATCACCAAGCAGTCCCCTCCGAGATCGAGAGGCTTATCCAACCCCCGGTCAAAGTAATGGATGTTATGGTCTGTGGGGACTGCAGAGTGAACTATCTGCCCCGGTTAGTTTTTGAAACCCAGTAGTACCTGCATGAGCAAGGACCAGGAACCTGCAGGTGCCTTTGGAACGGCGAAAACATCAGATACTGCAACAACTGCGAAAGCCTAGTGAGAGATGGAAGGCTGCTGCTGGTAGGCCAAGCGTACAGCTGGCAGGTGAGATTTTTCAACCCATTACGGCCTATTAAAGCACATGCGGCAGCAAGGCTGGATGTGGAGAGAAAGCCCTGTTTGACTGGTGTCAGCTTATCGGGACAACCATCAGCGCCTCCCTCTGGCTGGATTGACCTTGCGGAACAAGGGCAACCACCGCAGATGCCGGACATGCTATGGAAAGCTATCAACTCAGCAAGGCCATTTGATGCAGCTAATGAACAAGTGGCTCTCCCGCCAATAAGCAACCTGCAATCTCCACTGGTGCTGCGCGTGTTCCATGATCCGACCTCAAATACCCCATCAGCTGCACTGAGTAGACTCACCGATGAGGAAATGTGAAAGCGGAAGATGGTTGGACGGGCCCCTGGGAGCTGACAACCTGGGGACATTTGGTTCTAGAAGTTCTCAATGACCCTGACATCCCCTTAGACGATCTGCCCGATGTACCCAAAGAAGGGGGTGCTCGGGAAACAGGCCTGTATTACTACACCACTACCCTGGATGCTTAGGGAAGTAGTGGAGCAAGACCCAAAGAAAAGACCGCTACGTATTGGGTAACAGCAGAATCATGGTTCCGTGAAGGAGTGTTCCAAGTTCCATGGGGCGTGGCCCACAGAGCAAGTACGCCCTCCGATCCAAACTCCACCCGTCAAGTTCAACTGTCAGTGCAGATGGTTGTGGTGCCATATAAAGGAATCTACTTGGTAGGAGCAACAATCACCAAGATAAAAGACCCGCAAGCACACCCTGCATCCAGCTTGGCTAAAGACAGGAAGAGAAGATTTGGCGCCTGGCCTTCCCTCACATCAGCATTAAGATGGAGAAAGAAAAAACAGTGACTGACCTAATGGAACCAGGGACTCGAGTCGTCGAATACAAGCATCGGAACAGGAACAGACCAAGGAAAAGATAATTTCCCCCTAAGACCCCCTTAACCAAACTGATAAAAATAGGTCTAAGTGCCTGGAACGGCATAGGTGAAAATGGCTCCTTTTTGAAACTACCAACAAGAAGCATTCTTCTAGATAGGCCAAGGGAAGATTTCTCTCCAGCGTACCCGCCCTCAGAAGCATATTATCTCACCCATCTAATCTATCATCGACCCACCGACCTTCAAGATTTCAAGGAAATACAGGGAGTGGAGGAGGTGCCATGGCACATCCCCAACTATTTCCTCCCTGAGGACAGAGGCGCCTGGCCAGGACTAAAAGCCGACAACACCTGGACATCAACAATGATCTCTCCAACAAGTTCATCAGAAATGCCTTGGATTTTCAATGCAGCAACCGTATGGATGGCCGGGAAACGGTGGAAGATCAGGTGGGGACCTCATTATTTAGAACCATTGCAAGAAGTGTTCTGTGAAATCTGGTTAAGCGGGGCTCTGATATGGACTACTTCTCCAAGTATGTCCCATGCAGTTATGAAAAGGGAAGGACATTTGGCACATTACATTTGTGATAATACTGAACTGCCCCTGACATTGGAAAATGATAGGGTCTATCCCAGCCCTTACCATCAACCCGTCCCTCTGCCAGCACGGCAATGGTACCGCACCCAACTCAAGCTATATGGCCAGTCACTGTACACTGCCATCAGCCTCCCAACTGAGGTGGGGTTGGCCCAGGAGGAGTGGCGAGACTGGTTCAGGTGTGCCGGTCTCCTCCACAGTCCGACCCCTAAGCCTGACTGTTGGAAGGTTTTCCTATGGACATGGGTGTGGAGAGGGTTGGAACCAAATTTGCCCTAACCCTCTCCAGTCTATAAAACCCTGCTACAGCAGCGAGTGACCAGAGTGATCAACACCGACCCCACGTGGATCACAGCTCTTCTGGCATCATTCGGGAGGACCTATCAGTGACTCATCTCACCAGACCCCAGAGAATACCTACACTAATCATCACCATGCCTGAAGATGGAGCATTCCATCTTAGGCGCTTCCAGACAATGGCTGCCCTAAACGACGGCTTGACCGACACCGAAACTGATGATGACGACTCGGACCCCCCTGATCGACCTCTGCTACGGAAACCGACCAAGATTATGGATAAGTATTTTTGTATAAAGACTTGGCCTATGCTTTTTGCGCTAATTTTTGCTGCTACAGTTCTTCTTATTATACTCTATCTGATCGGAGTTGGACCGTGGCATCTTACCCATGCCAGAGTTACCCTATGGTCCTTCAAAATATGCCAATCTCAGCTGTTGGAACACCAGCTCCAAAGCCATCTCCATTCCATGGGATCAAAGTACATCCGTCAAGAACCAGTCAAGCCTATTTGAGAAAGGTAATGACACCACATTCATCACCATGAGACAGTATGTGAAAAGCCATGCAGCCAACCTCAGTGACCCTGTGATTGACGACCTCTTTAATCACACCTGGTTAATGTTTAACCATGACATCGAAAAGGATGGAGTAATTGTTTGGATTCGGATCCTGCATAACAAGGTTCGCCAAACCATCAGATGTAATTGGATACACCCAGACCGCGGGGTGCCGGAATGGCACTGCAATATGGCCTGTAGACCCCTGCTGACGCTCAGAGGACAAGGCTACTGGGAATCTGAGGTCACCTATCCGGCTCCTCACAGACCAGCTGGTTGTCGAGCTTGGCTGCCATGCTGGGAATTCTGGGGAAATTACCACCTAAAGTGTGACTGGAACCCATCCCCAGCTCCGCCGTTATCAGACGGTAATGCTACAAAGCTGGCCCCCGAACACTAAAGGCTCGCGCATTAACACCACAAAGCGCTCTGAACCAGAAATTTTCCAGAACATCACTGCATTCCTGATAAGGCAAGGACCCCGGGCTTTTTTCTGGCAAAATAACCAGATGGATTGCATCAGGGACAAGTTTCGGGCATTCCATGCCTGTGTTTGGAACAAGTATGCTACATGCAACCACACAAACTTTATGGTTTTATCTCTCCGAGACCACATAGCCGTAACCCTAACAATACAAAGTCTTTGGCGAATTGAATTTGAAGCCTGGTTGAATGACTCTTTCCCATGGGTATGGCTGCATGGACCAATGGCTTACTTCAGGGGAGACTTCCCAGAAGGAGCGGCTAGGTCCCCTCACGGATTAAGGGGACCCCACTACGCCTTTATGTATATGCAATACCTCCCTAAACCCGATGACCTCCTAACAGTGCCACAGGAGGACTTTGCCAAAATTGATAAGTGTGTCACTGACAGAATTTTTAACAGCCTGAACAATTCAGACTGGGTAAAGACTGGCGCTTTTCCCAGATGTGACCTTTGGCAGACATCAAGCTCTCTCTTCGCTACATGGAAATATGACTGTTCCATGTTACAGCAAATACCAACCACCAAAATGGTGCTGCAAGCATGGGTGGAAAGCTACAGCCGTCAATGGTCCTACGAATGGTGGGGACTGCAGAAAGAAGAATTAGGGGCCTGGGTGTTGCCCTGTTTGGATCAGTCAAAAAATTATTGGGTGAAATATCAATACCTTGCCACAGTCTACTCTAAAGAACAAGCCATATGGCCTGGATGATTCTGGAAATCAGACCTCTTTGTGCACCCCAGACCCTGGCGCATGGTATGTAACACTGATCAAACAGAATGCACTATAGGACTGGCGAGGCAGCCCTGTCAAAAGGTCCCAGGCTGGGAAGATCATTGCCAAAGTCATTACCAAGATGAGTATGAAACCCACTCTTCTGAGACACTGTGGAAAAAGATCAAAGGCGTATGGAGAAGATCATTAGGTAGAGGCACCACTTGCACAGATGCTATTCTGGGTCACCAGCTGAAGAAGCGAAAGAGCATTTTGGGAGTCACTGTTCCCTTCATCCCAGATACCCTCATTGCTATAGCTGAAGGACACGCTTTTCGGAAAAGTTTGTGTGAAGGCAAAGTGGATGATGGTTTCAAATGGGTAGGCTCCAACCTGCTTTACTCCAACTTAACCTGTAAAGTACCAAAAGAGGTATGGAAAGCCTGTGGTAGCGGTTCAAACCAACATGCCTGCCATTGGTATGAGACCCTGGGAAATACCATGCTTATTGCGGTAACAGAAGTAGTTGAAGATATTGCTGAAGTTGTTGGAGAAGGCCTTTCAGTTGTTGAACACTGGTTGCTAAACACCTTAGTAATGCTCTGGCCCTATTTATTAGGTGCCTTAGCTGTCCTTGTAGCACTAGAGATAGGAAAGGTCATCCTAACTGAGTGCTTGAAAGCCATGTGCCGCCCTAGAGGGAAGGACTACAAGCCCCTCCCCTCGGAGGAGGACTCTCACGCTGTATAAGACTGCGTTACCGTGTGCCCTCGAGCCAGTTGTTGTTTCGGACCCCTTGGATGAAGATCTGAACCAGCTTAACGTTCATCATGTCCTGCAATTCGACAGCAGCTTTTGAGCCTATACAAGTGAGTACCGTTGAGTTTTACGGACTACTCTGTGCCTGGTTAGCCTATTGCCACGCTGGCCACTGGTCCTGCCATCAGCCACTGTGAATCATCGTCACCCTCCAAGGATATGTCAAGATTATGCTCAGTCAAGTACTCCTCCAGAGATGGGAACTGGGCCTGTCTCTTTTTGCGTCCTATTTGATGGGACGGACCTCCGTCAACTGGAAGAAGGGAATTCTGGTCACTCTGTGGTTTTCCCTCGACACAGCTGGCCTGGTGTTGGAGCTACTGCTGGGCAGATGCCGGGCCATTCCAGTCAAAATCACCACCGCAGTTATGGAAGGATTTCTGGCCATATCTGTCATCATCTACCTGGGGCACCAAGCTCTATCCATTAAAGGGCGTAGCAAAATCCGATGGCTCCTCAAGCTGGCTGCTCTGATTGGATGGGCCACAGGCTGGGGGGTGTTGTCCAGTCTTTACTGCATGGGCATCGCCTCAACTCTACCACTGGCCGTCTGGCTCATGACCTATGCTGCGATCTTCACCGACACCACTACACCGACGACCCAGCCTCCGGAAAACAACGACCCAGCCATTCGGTCTCCATGGGTTGCATCTCTGCAAGGCACACAGGCCTAAAGAATTCCATTTTCTTTTTGTTTTGCTAGCTGAATATCCTCATATCTTTTTATTTTCCAGTGATGTTATTACAACCAATCATGCTTAATCACATATCCTTTATAGTATGTTTTGATATCAACTGTTACTTAGTCCCCTATGTCTTCCTAGGGCTTCATCAATTGTTGTGGATGTGGAGCTGCAGCTCTTTCCACTGGCTCCCTCTGGGCAACTCCGGATGCCCATTGGTGTCATGATTGCTTACCCCTATATTCAGGATATGACGAGGTCACAACACTTTTCTGTGTCAGTGGCTCTGATGACCTTCCACATATTGCAGAATCCACTGCCCATGCTCTGGAAACAGAGTATAGAATTGTGTGGACCTCAGCCCTAGGAGAAAGCGACAACACCCTCAAGACCACCCCATGGGGCGTTATCTCCCCATCGTGCGGAAGATCTGGGAGAATCAGACGACACTCAACTGCCTTCCTACTGTGCATCTCCTAGATGGCAGAATTGTTGCACTGGGTGCACAAATCCCTCCAGTCTCACCGCCGTCGCCTGACATGTTCATGGATGAGGGATGTCAAACTACCCCCACTTCGAAGGACTGCAGTACCCAGACGATGCCCCCCTTCGTTGTGCACAAACACAGCCAGACCCCCAGTTCGGGTCTGGTACCACTGATCAGGCCTAGTCTGGAGACCTGGGATGTGGGTTGTCAGATCACCGTCAACGCATCGGTGGATTGCGGTTGTCAGACGGAGCCCCCATCGCTAGACGAGGATCTTCAGCAACTGCTGGATGAGCTCACCAAACTACCCTCTCCTCTGATGACTTTTCCACTGCCATGTTCAGACGACATTGCCTACTCAGCGCTCACTCCGCTGTCCCCCCTGCAACCCATGGACACCGGCGAGGAGACCCCCTCTCCAGTGGCACACAAGGCGGACCCCCTTCTCACACCATGGTTCCCTTCTCCTTCACATCTAGACGACTTTGAGGTGCTCGACTCCTGGTCTCCTGGAGCTCTGACATCGCCCTTCATCGGCCCCGATGAGGATGTTCTACTCCTCTACTGTGATGATGCGGCCAATTTCCTGTAAGTGGCACTGATCTGGGCATTCCACTGTCTGGTCTCAAGAAGAGGGTGTTGAATGAACTGGAGAATTATGGTGAGATCATTCCAGTTTCATGCAATCTTATAATAAATTGAATAAATGAATAACTAACAATTCTTTCCCACAAAAGTAAAGGGATTGAAGAGATAAATGGACACAGACTCTGCACATTTGAAATGTGTTTCCCCTTTTTTCATGAGTGAATAAAAGTAACAACTATTGAAATACAGTGTATGTAACCAGTATTGTGATAATTGAATGATGATTTGATGTTGATTTCAAGCATTTATTGATGTGTAAGATGATTATAAATCATATTAAGCATATTTTGAGTGTAACAATGAATGTGATCAGTTAAAGATGAGGTTAATCACAGTTCAGGGCAACAGCATAAGAAAAGAGGAACAGGAGAGAGCCTTAGGGCCAAATTGGGGAAGTAACTCCGGCTGACCATTGAGAGTGAACGCTTAAGTTGTGCAAGGGATCATGCAGTAAGGCACCCAAGAAGTCATGCGGCAAGTCACGTAGCACCTTGGCATACACAACAATGGGATGGAAAGATATAAAAGCCCATGAAAAAGAGAAAGAGCTCTCTTATTCCCCACGGACAGAGTCGAGTCAACTTGGAGCGCAGAAAGAGGAACCAAGAGGACCGCACACAGGAGCCACGGACCAACAGAGGACTCTGCACCGCCGGACCAGGGGAAAGCCAACATCCTCAGCTGTGGTTCCAGATCGGGCTGCTGTTCCTGGACTTCTGCAAAAAGACACCCCAGCAACCTCTGACAGACTTGGTCGATGGACTGTGAGCAGCATGTGATGGAGGACTGCCTGCTGCTGATCTACAACACCGGATCCTCACGCATCCATTGAGAGGAGGACATCGTCTAACCAAGGCACCCTCCACCCAAGGACTTCTTCAAGGAGTCAGCCGTCATGAGGACTGTTCCATCCGGGGTATGAACTAGAGTTGCTCCCCCAAAAGCCTCTCCCTTTTAGATGTAAGGTGTCGGAGTTAGGGATAGTTGATTTGATCTATATATGAGTAATTATGATGATTCTGTCTAATTTTCTGCTGATGCCTAACCCTGCCAAAGAATACTAAAATAAAGAAGCATAGAAAATTCTAGTAAAGTTGTGGACATTCAAATTAATTGAGTCATTAAGTTCTGTAATGAGTGTAAAAAATACTATGGTACATGGTTCTAGTAAAGTTGGGAGGTTTTTAATGGGTGAAATATTTTTAATTAGGTGAAATAATAACAATATCCCTGGAACTCAGTCCGAGTTACTAAAAATTATCTAGTCTGTGACAAGTGCACGTTGTTTTTAGAGGAAAAACTACCGTTAACAGGTGTGGTTCATGAAGTTGAGCTGCTGTTAGGCTACTCAGTGGGTCACTTTGTGAACTGAAAAGGGGCGTGGCATCTGGATCTGGAGGTAGTGAGAGGCTAGACGTATTTTCCTCAATACCATCTTAAACAGATTATCTTAGAAACCTTAGTGCAGGGTAACACCCAAGAGGTTTGAGGATTTTCCGGACCTGTTAGATGGAGAGCTGGTCATAGGTCAATCCCATAGGTTGGGCAAGGAGAAGGAGGGGTTGGCTTATGCACAACAACATGTTAAAGGGTCAGTATTATGCATTTTCCAGCCACATAGTCCCATTTTATAGCATAATCAAGTCACTATGTTACCTTCAGTGATAAAACTGCTGCACATATCAAACATGACTTAACAGGCGAACGTGGCGCGACTTCAGATGGAACGAAGTAAAATGTTGATGAAGGCAACCGTTGCAAAGACTCCATATTGTAGCGCTTTGGATCCAGTTTCAAGACAGATATAAAAAAAACCTAAAACATGTTGAACGCGACTCAATTCTCAGAAAGAGTTTGAAAGAACCTAAAGATTTGCTGACATCGAGGTTGTTGATCACAAACTAGCTGGCCCTTTAAACATCCTACATCACCAAACAGATGAAAGCCTAGAAAAGTCTGGAGGTGGAGAACATTTTTGTCCAAAACTTGGTAAGGCTCCACGATGAATGTGGTTTGGTTTTTGCCATGGCGAGTGTTAGTTCATATTCTGTTTTATAAGTTAAGATGCTAGCAGCTGGCAGTCGTGGCTATAATGTCAACAAACAGGCAATACTCCTTAACCGGCAGACATTTGTCTCAAGGCAATCCACTCATGTTATATTTAATAGTAATGCTGGTTCCACATCTTACCTCAATCACTTAATGACCCGTTTCGACTGATCAGCTCTGATTGTGGGATTCTGGCTCCAGTAAAGGCTCCTCTAGGCTGATTTGCTCAGCGAACTGAGATCCAACATGGCCTCAGCACATTCCCGCCATCTGTTCTTCTTCCTTTGGCTTCATCCTCTGCTCTCGTTGAAGAATGTCTCTGAGCTTAGATTGTTGGTGATCAAGGTTGGAGCCTGGTCTAGTCTAGCGACGCAACGTTAGCCAAAGGGCTGGGGCAGCCTAAAAAGTCCCCATGAAGGCCATATTAGACTAACGGTAGCTCAACAATCAATACTAAGCAAACAAGTGTTTAATGACAGCCTGATGGTAAACAGAGGCACAATAAACCAAGTTGGATAGCTAACTCCCAACTGCAGATGTAGATTTAAAATCCTTTTTATGGCATTGTTCTGTGAGCTTTTTACATTAATTAACGATGATCTTTGGCACTCGGTAATAGCATCTTCCCTGTTCTGTGTTAGAACGACTGGAGCAGCCGTAAACTACACAAAACAAGCCTTCAGCATGTCATCACAACAACGCTCCTCCATTAACCCTTTTATCATGTGTTTATCAGCGTTTCACTGAGAAATAGTTCCTATGATGAGCTCAGCAGACTCACAGTTCCACCAGGTGTTTGCTAATTGCTGCTAGTCTGGAGGAGCTGAGTGGGGCTGTATGAGGGGGAGCTCGGCTGGGGTATGCAGCTCCAAGGAGGAGGAGGAACTGTGTGGATCTCGGTGAGATCTAGTGTTTTGGCCCCCTGAATGGCTGCCAGGGAGATTCAAGGAACACTCCAGGTCTGACTCTGATGAGGAAACATCATCATAATGTAACGCAGGGTAAAATGTGACCAAGTATTTCCCAGAGCAGGGTGGCGCTGCATGGTTAGAGCGGCTGCCTCGTATACAGAGGCTACAGACCTCAACAAGGCCATCCCGAGTTCAACTCCCATCCTCGGTTCCTTTGCTGCTTGTCTTTCCCTCCTTGTCTCTGGCCCCTTCCTGTAGGCTTACTTTTAAATAAAGGCCAATACTGCTGGAAAAAAAAGTATTCCCCATAGCTTTAGATGCATCACCAGTATGTTTTAGTGTGACAGTCATGTGATCATAATCACGTTGAGTGGAGTGGTTCTACAGGCCTTCTCCAGCCTAGTCAGGTGTGAGGGGGAGCTGGAGACAAAGCTACTGCAGGTTTTTATTCCAAACGTCATGTTTCATTTCTTTCTGCGCTTTCTGTACTTTAAAGCTCACGATGAAAATATGATTTAGAGCTCAGGTACCAGTGAGCCTGGAGCCATGAAGCTCGTCATGCACTGACCTGTGAATGGAATTGGAGAATTGCAAATAAAATGTTTGTTCATTTTGGCATGCTCATGTTTGTAGCTAATGCTAACTGGTGTTGAAGCTAATGCCCACCCAGGGACGCCACCTTGTTGTTGCGCATAAGCCAACCCCTCCTTCGCCTTGCCCAACCTATGGGATTGACCTATGACCAGCTCTCCATCTAATGGGTCCGGAAAATCCTAGAACTTATTGAGTATTACCCTACATTAAGATTCCTAAGATTATTTGTTTAAGCTGGTGATGAGGAAAATACGTCTAGCCTCTCACTACCTCCAGATCCAGATGCCACACCCCTTTTCAGTTCACAAAGTGACCCACCGAGTAGCCTAACGGCAGCTCGACCTCATGAACCACACCTGTTAACGGTAGCTTTTCCTCTAAAAACAACGTGCACTTGTCACAGACTAGATAATTTTTAGTAACTCGGACTGAGTTCCAGGGATATTGTTATTTCACCAAGGTAACCATTAAAACCTCCCAACATTACTAGAACCATGTACCATAGTATATTTTACACTCATCACAGAACTTCAATGACTCAATCAATTTGAATGTCCACAACTTTACTAGAATTTTCTATGCTTCTTTATTTTAGTATGCTTTGGCAGGGTTAGGCATCAGCAGAAAATCAAACAGAATCATCACAATCACTCAAATATAAATTAATCCAACTATTCTTCCCTAACACTAACACCTTACATCTAAAAGGGAGAGGCTTTTGGGGGAGCAACTCAAGTTCATACCCCAGATGAAACAGAACTCATGACGGATGACTCTTTGAAGTCCTTGGGTGGAGGGTGCCTTGGTTAGACGATGTCCTCCTCTCGATGGATGCGTGAAGATCTGGTGTTGTAGATCAGCAGCAGGCAGTCCTCCATCACATGCTGCACACAGTCCATCGACCAAGTCTGTCAGAGGTTGCTGGGATGTCTTTTTGCAGAAGTCCAGGAACAGCAGCCCGATCTGGAACCACAGCTGAGGGTGTTGGCTTTTCCCCTGGTCCGGCGGTGCAGAGTCCTCCGTTGGTCCGTGGCTCCTGTGTGCGGTCCTCTTGGTTCCTCTTTCTGCGCTCCAAGTTGACTCGACTCTGTCCGTGGAGAATAAGCGAGCTCTTCCTCTTTTTCATGGGCTTTTATATCTTTCCATCCCATTGTTGTGTATGGCAAGGTGCTACGTGACTTGCCGCATGACTTCTTGGGTGCCTTACTGCATGATCCCTTGCACAACTTAGGCGTTCACTCTCAATGGTCAGCCGGAGTTACTTCCCCAATTTGGCCCTAAGGCTCTCTCCTGTTCCTCTTTTCTTATGCTGTTGCCCTGAACTGTGATTAACCTCATCTTTAACTGATCACATTCATTGTTACACTCAAAATATGCTTAATATGATTTATAATCATCTTACACATCAATAAATGCTTGAAATCAACATCAAATCATTATTCAATCATCACAATACTGGTTACATACACTGTATTTCAATAGTTGTTACTTTTATTCACTCATGAAAAAAGGGGAAACACATTTCAAATGTGCAGAGTCTGTGTCCATTTATCTCTTCAATCCCTTTACTTCTGTGGGAAAGAACTATTAGTTATTTATTTATTCAATTTATTATAAGATTGCATGAAACTGGAATGATCTCACCATAATTCTCCAGTTCATTCAACACAGCTGATATTTGTAGCTAACGCTAACTGGTTGAGCTGGCATTTCCAGCAAACTGTAACATGCTTCAACTTTTCTAGAACTGATATATTGAGTTTAACTTGGTAGGCTAAATGTAAATGCCTCCATTTTGTTTTAGGACAGATAGTGAATTGTGGGTTATGCTGTTTGATATTCATGACCCTTGAACCTGAGTAAAACTGTATTTTGATAAAACTGTATGTTGTCTACAAATATAAATAATGACCATTCATGGGTATAACTGCCTGCATCTATCTGGTTTTCTGTGTAAACAAGAACGATTGATAAAGGTCTAGCTAGTTGCTAACTAGCAGTGATGATATTTTACTTGTCCTGTTTATTGCAGGCCAGGTGACCCTTCCAGGGGTTAAAGGACGGAGCACTACTGAAATCTGGCTGGGAGCCAGGAGACCCTCCATACTGGTCTGGTAGGAGGCTGTTACAGTCTGTGACCTTTGACCCCTCCATCTCACCATACTGACACACAAACATCACATTTCATCCCTTTTATGTGCTGAGATTTCTCCTCATATTCTTTACTTAACCTCTAGTCTTTAGTCGCATAATCAGTGCTACATTATCAAGATATAAAGCTTAAAGTCCATTTAGCCCCCCCAACTTTGACCACACAGTGATGTCATCTGCCTGCGTCACCAGGAGATGTTGAGGAGATCCAGGGCCATTTCTCAATACTCAAGTCCGTTCTTGTGTTCTTGGCAAGGACAGCTGAAAGTCTGTTCTGGGCAAGTCCACAGGGACGCAGTTCGGTTGTTATCCAATTAGAACACAGCGTACTTGATGATATCATCCAGCTAATATCTTTCCTGGATTATCAATAAATGTTCAAGTTTTACTCAGGAATGGGATTATTTTTACATTTATAATGGATAGTAAAGTTTGAAACAAGTTAATTTGACATCTCAAATTTACATAAATAAGAAGTGTCAATTCCAAGAAGAAACACTTCAAATCAAGTCGAAAGGTTTTGTTGATTATAAAAAGCTTAACTAAATAAATAATAGTAATAGTGGTTTACCACATATTACTTTTCCAAACTTCTGTTATCAGAGAAGAATGATAGTCTCATGTTTACCCCCATCATTAGACTATTTGCTTATAAAATATTTATCTCCACTGACAATAACAGTTGATGGCCATCTTGAGTTATGCAGTTGACTGATTCTTTCCATTATTCCTTACGTTTGCAGAGGATCCAAAAGCAGGAAAAGTTAAAAGGATATTTCATATTTAACCTGTACCAACCTGCATCTGGCCAGAGTTTCTGCTGTACAACTGGATGATTAAATTAAAATAACTTCTAAACATTGATTATCAAACTCCCACATCTACTGCCACTATTTTGGGGGATGTCAGTGCCGATTTTCGGCAAACGGCTTAGTAATATTGCCTGTCAGTAAATTGTTTTGAAATGATGATGTTATTGCTTATTAAACTGTGTAAGAAGTACTTCTTTCCATTAAGTAAATGTCACTTTATTACACGTTTTTAAATCGGCACTGACATCCCCCAAAATGGCGGCAGTAGACGTGGGAGTTTATCCGGCACCCAAGCGCCAGCTGCCACCGGAAGTGCCATCGCCAGCTGCCACGAACTGAGCTCGGCGCTGCCGGCTGCAGATTCCCGCGTAAATGATGCGTTTAAGTGCTGGTGGAAAGCTGGGTCATCTGAGTTTGGCTTGGAGTCTAGTGTTTTTTCCGCTGAACTTACTTCAGTCCGGACTTGTGCCGAAGTGGCAAACAAGTTTTTATGTGGAAAATGGGACACCTTAGCACCCCGTAGTTATAACACCTAGACCTACATTTACTTTCAATACTCCAAGTTTGTTTATACGTACGTATTATTCCCCGAGGCGTACTCATTTAATTACGGTGTTAAAAAACGACCACTAGGTGGCGGAATGGTTCGTTGGCTGGAAAAACAACCAGTCAAACCAGGAGGCCAGACGGAGGAGCATCCCAGTGGTCTGCCCTTAGAAGTCTGAAAAAGCCTCGTGCACTCATAACGTCATCTGTGCGTAACTGTGCCTAACCCCTAACCCTAACCCTTTTGTCTGCATCAGGCGGTTCGCGATCACGTAGTTAACGACTTTTCTGCGTGGGAGCCTTTTTGAATTCGTAATTATCAGATTTGTGCGTGTGCTTTTATTTTGTATTCATAATTTCTTAATATGTGTATTTGAACACACATTTGGAAGTACGTGAAGTTATGCAGGGAGACCCCTGCTGGTCACCATGGAGACTCCTGCTGGTCACCATGGAGACCCCTGCTGGTCACCATGGAGACCCCTGATGGTCACCAGGGAGACTCCTGCTGGTCAGACCCCTGCACTGCAGCCATCATCTGCTTCCTCCATCAGCAGCAGGAACCCAGCAGGACCTCAGCTGCTGAAGAAATTACCTGACTGAAGTATTCACACCCCTGGCCTCCATTGGTATCCATCCAGACACTGACAGTGTCAGTGTCTGGATGGATACCATCAATGAGACTTTGACTAGGCCATTCTAACCCATGCATCTGAATCACTCCCTAATATCTGAGGCTGGTTGTGGTGCTGGAAGGAGAACCTCCACCCCAGTCCAGGTTTTCTGCAGGTTCTGGTCCACTATTTTCCAGAATGGCACCACCTATAGGACGGTTTATTCAGCCCAGATCTTCCAGATGTCTTGATGCTGGATCACGGTGGAGACAACTCTTGGTTTCTCTAATGATTGCCGGGTCAACAGAACCAAAGTCCCCTGGTTCCACCAGAGATCAGCCGGTGTTCCGTAGAAGAGAGAAGCTGATCCAACATCTCCTGATTCAGTAGGACCACACTTCAGGGAGGTTCTGGAGAACCTTCAGGTGTTGATCCAGTCCAGAAGGTGAACAGCAGAACCTCCATCAGTGATGAAGAATGTCTCTAGGAGGTTCTGAGGAACAGAAACATCTCCAACCTTCAAAGGAGACATTTATCCAGAGCTTCCAGCAGCTGGAGAAACATCTGGAGGACCAGAACACCAACCTGGCCTCCAGAACAGGGGGTCCAAAGTGTGGCTCTGGAGGCATCTGTGGTCCAGACCAGAACTCCAGGATGGTACCAACCTGGACCACCGGTGGTTTAAAGGTCTGCTGCCAACTGAGCCCTCCTAACATGAGATGAAGTTCGATTATTCAGCTTCTAGTAGAGAAACTACCTGGTCTACCTGGAGACTGTCCACCTGGTCTACCTGCTGGTCTACCTGGAGACTATGGCTGGGGCTCCGGTTAACAGCTGGTGGACAGTGGGGGCCTGGGTTCATCTGCCAGGCCCGCTGGTACCGGAGGTGAGGGCCCGGTTTCCCCCTGACTGCCTCAGTGGAGACCTTCCTCTGTAAGGGGCGGGGCTTCTGACTGCCTAGGGGCGGGGCTTTGGTTGCCTTATGGGTGCGGCCCAGAACCTCCGGGCTTCTGGTCCAGAAAAGGTTCTGGGAGCAGCAGCTTCCTGCGTGTGAGGAGGGGATGCAGTTTTCTCTGGAGGAACCTGATTGGACAGAGGTGTGGTCATGTGATCAGGAAGCGACCCATCAGAACCAGAAGAAAGAGCCAGAAGCAGCTGCAGTTGGTCGTTTTATTATAAAAGCTGCAGTTTCTACTCTGACAGTGAACGAGGAACAGAAACACTCTGAGGAAATAAAAACATCAAGAGGGGGTGCAGGGTAACCATGGTAACAGTGAGGGGGGCTACTGTTGGACAGTTTAACATCTCACACACACACACACACACTGTTCTCACACACTCAGTAACACACTCTGAGGTCCCTGTGTGTGTTTCAGAGTAACGAGTCAGGTGACCTGCAGAAGACGAGTCAGGTGACCCGTGGACGAGTCAGTCATGTGACCTGTGGATGACGAGTCAGGTGACCCGGCTCAGGAGTCCAAGTCCAGGGTGTTGCGATGTTTTCTGATCGTTGCCGTCTAAAGTTACCGATGTTGCGACACCTTTTTCAAGAGTTGCGTCCCAAGTTGCGAAGCTTAAGGCGCATTTTCGCCGCAACAGGATCTGACAGGAAAGCTGGACCTGATGAATCGTGTTATAAAACAGTTACTGTTATTTAGGGAAGCAGAAGGTGAGTGAGGGGCGGGGGCGAGTTGGGGGTGGGGGGGATGGTGCGTGAGAGGAGGGGTCACTCCACTCCCCCCCCCCCATTTGTTGCAATCAGGACGTTATGAAGGAAATTTATTTTGCGGCTCGCTCGTAAAGCTCCACTTGCGCTTTGTAAACATCAGCTGCAACGCTGCAGCGCAGCCCACTGAGTTCCGTCTATCTGCATGCGTCCCCCTCCAGTTCGTTCTGGGCCCCCCCACCAGGCAGCAGCTCGGGGAGCTCATCAAATAAAAGCCTCATTCCATGCATCGCGCCAGTCAGTTTCGAACCCCTTCAGTCAATCAGTGAAATCCCCAGAAAACACGCCGACACGGAGGGCGCCGGTCGGACCTGAGGACACGTGGCGACGACTGGCTGCAGGTCTGCTAACATCTGCAGCCGCAACATCGCAACTTCCTGGAGGCAAGGCCAAGTTCTGGCTCGGATCAGGACTAGGATAAGGACTTGGGTCTGCTGTCTCTGAGCAAGAATAGACCTGAGTTCTGACTCGGATCAGGACTTTTGCTCTGTGTCTCGAAATGAGAATGGAACTCGGTTCTGACCTGGTTCTGACCCAGATCAGAACTTGGGTCGGGTCTCTGGTCAGCTCCGTGTCTCTGAATGGGAACGGACCTGGGTTCTGCAGGAGGTTCTTCATGGCCTCGGCTGGTCTGGGTCCACTCCAACCAGTGAGGGGACCAGAACCCAGTGGAGTTCTGGAGAACTTTGTCTGGACCAGGTTCTGATCCAACCATCTAGAACCAATGTTCTGACTAGAGACCAACCAGAACCGGGCTTCATTAGAACCGGTGAGGACAGAACCCTGCAGTACTCCAGCAGGTGGAAACGACCCGTCAACCAGCAGCTGGAGGCTCAGAGGGAGCAGCGAGAGGTCAGAGGTCACACTGACTGATGATGATGATGGTGATCAGCTGCTCCACAGCTTCATCCTGGAGCTCTGATCTGACCCCAGCGTTACAGACTGGGAGGACCCATGGGTTACTGGTTCTACTGGGATTCAGCAGGAGCAATTCAGCTGGAGCTGGTGGACAGGTTGGGAGTCGTCCTGACCCAATACTGGTTCTGACTGGAGCGGTTCTAATGGGTCCGAGGGAACGTCCCGGTCATCCTGACCCGGGTCCTGATCCTGACCCAGATGTCTTTATTGCTGTCAGTAAACCGGGCCGGCACCAGAGCTACATCCTCCCCCAGGAAGTTCTAACTGTGTTCAATTAACCGTTGGTTCTGGTTCTGAGTTTAAAGTACTCCGGTTCTGGATCGGTTCTGCTCAGGTAAAGCGGACACATGATTGGTCGAGATGTGATCATCGGTTACCATGGTAACACTCCTGCAGCAGTCGGTGGGGTTAACATTCGGACCAGACCCCCAGGTACCACCAGAACCTGAATGGTCCCTGTACCAGAACCACAGTAATAGATATGGATCAGAACCGATCCGGTTCTGATGATAGAAGGCGCCACCTGCTGGTGGAGCTGAGGTGCTACAGCCTCTCTGAACCCTGCTCACCATCTGGACTAGAACTGGATCTGAGACCGGGCAGAACCTAGTTCTGGGTCAGAAAACCGGTCCCAGACCTTCAGGCCCAACAGGGCTGAGACCCAGTTCTGGTTCATCACCACGCGATCAACCCAGCTGGCTGAGGACAAGCTCAGGTCCAGAACCAGAACCCATCGATCAGAACCTGCTGGTCCTGATCCGTTCCAGGCTGACGTGGAGGAGGCAGCAGAACCTTCATCCTCGCCGGTCCCTACCTGTCGGGTCTCAGAACCATCTATTGGACCTGTCTCTCTGTCCCTACCTGTCTCAGAACCGGACAGCGTTCTGTCTTCGTCACCTGGACCCGTCCCGGACCGGACTCTGACCGGCCTCCTGTCTGATCGGACCGCTCTCCGACCTGTCTCGGTCCTCTGAAACACACACCGTGGCTCCTCAGCCTCTCTACTCGTCGTCTTCCTCCTCTTCATCGTCCTCCTCTCCCTCCTCGTCCTCCTCCTCCTCCCCCCCCTGAGCTGATGAGTCCGGGTTCCTGGCGAAGGTTCCGCCGCCGCGGTACGCCACCATGTCCTGCAGGGTAGAGGGGGGCAGGTTAGCGTTCCTGGTTCTGGTCCCAGGTTCCGGTCCCTGGTTCTGGTTCTCACCCGGTCGTACTTCTCCCTCAGCTTCTGGGCCTTCTCCTCGTAGGGCTGCTTCTCGGACTGGGTCAGCTTGCTCCACATCTCGCCCAGCTTCTTGGCGCAGTCCCCTATGGACAGGCCCGGGTACTGCTGCTTCACACTGGGCCGGTACTCGCTGCAGAACACGAAGAACGCCGACCTGGAACACAGAGAGGTCCGGTTGGTTCTGCTGGGGGGCCCGACCAGAACCACAGAGAGGTCCGATTGGTTCCGCTGGGGGGCCCGACCAGAACCACAGAGAGGTCCGGTTGGTTCTGCTGGGGGGACCGACCAGAACCACAGAGAGGTCCGGTTGGTTCTGCTGGGGGGACCGACCAGAACCTGAACCACCAAGAGAGGTCCAGTTGGTTCCGCTGGGGGAGCCACCAGAACCTGAACCACCAAGAGAGGTCCAGTTGGTTCCACTGGGGGGACCCAGCAGAACCAAAACCACAGAGAGGTCCGGTTGGTTCAGCTGAGGGAGCCACCAGAACCAGAACCACAGAGAGGTCCGGTTGGTTCCGCTGGGGGGCCCGACCAGAACCACAGAGAGGTCCGGTTGGTTCTGCTGGGGGGACCGACCAGAACCACAGAGAGGTCCGGTTGGTTCCGCTGGGGGGCCCGACCAGAACCACAGAGAGGTCCGGTTGGTTCTGCTGGGGGGACCGACCAGAACCTGAACCACCAAGAGAGGTCCAGTTGGTTCCACTGGGGGAGCCAGCAGAACCAGAACCACAGAGAGGTCCGGTTGGTTCTGCTGGGGAGACCCGACCAGAACCACAGAGAGGTCCAGTTGGTTCCGCTGGGGGAGCCACCAGAATCAGAACCACAGAGAGGTCCGGTTGGTTCTGCTGGGGGCCCCCGACCAGAATCAGAACCAAACACAGAGAGGTCCGGTTGGTTCCGCTGGGGGAGCCCGACCAGAACCACAGAGAGGTCCAGTTGGTTCTGCTGGGGGGACCGACCAGAACCTGAACCACCAAGAGAGGTCCAGTTGGTTCCACTGGGGGAGCCAGCAGAACCAGAACCACAGAGAGGTCCGGTTGGTTCTGCTGGGGGGACCGACCAGAATCAGAACCACCAAGAGAGGTCCAGTTGGTTCTGTTGGGGGAGCCACCAGAACCTGAACCACCAAGAGAGGTCCAGTTGGTTCCACTGGGGGGACCCAGCAGAACCAAAACCACAGAGAGGTCCGGTTGGTTCAGCTGAGGGAGCCACCAGAACCAGAACCACAGAGAGGTCCGGTTGGTTCCGCTGGGGGGCCCGACCAGAACCACAGAGAGGTCCGGTTGGTTCCGCTGGGGGGCCCGACCAGAACCACAGAGAGGTCCGGTTGGTTCTGCTGGGGGGACCGACCAGAACCTGAACCACCAAGAGAGGTCCAGTTGGTTCCACTGGGGGAGCCAGCAGAACCAGAACCACAGAGAGGTCCGGTTGGTTCTGCTGGGGAGACCCGACCAGAACCACAGAGAGGTCCAGTTGGTTCCGCTGGGGGAGCCACCAGAATCAGAACCACAGAGAGGTCCGGTTGGTTCTGCTGGGGGCCCCCGACCAGAATCAGAACCAAACACAGAGAGGTCCGGTTGGTTCCGCTGGGGGAGCCCGACCAGAACCACAGAGAGGTCCAGTTGGTTCTGCTGGGGGGACCGACCAGAACCTGAACCACCAAGAGAGGTCCAGTTGGTTCCACTGGGGGAGCCAGCAGAACCAGAACCACAGAGAGGTCCGGTTGGTTCTGCTGGGGGGACCGACCAGAATCAGAACCACCAAGAGAGGTCCAGTTGGTTCTGTTGGGGGAGCCACCAGAACCTGAACCACCAAGAGAGGTCCAGTTGGTTCCACTGGGGGGACCCAGCAGAACCAAAACCACAGAGAGGTCCGGTTGGTTCAGCTGAGGGAGCCACCAGAACCAGAACCACAGAGAGGTCCGGTTGGTTCTGCTGGGGGCCCCCGACCAGAATCAGAACCAAACACAGAGAGGTCCGGTTGGTTCTGCTGGGGGGAGCCACCAGAACCAGGCTGGACCACCAGGAGAGAAGACCAGGTCTCCTTCGGCAGTGATTCTGAGGTTCTGGTCGGGTCTTCTGGTGATGGACCCACCAGAACCAGCAGCTCCGACCCGGTCATCCTGCAGGTACTCACGGCGGCCTCTTGGGGGCGTTGGGGTCTTTCCTCTTGCGGCCCCTCTTGCCGAAGCCCTTGGGGGGGACGTAGTCCCGCATCTCCCGGTTGTAGCGCACCTTGTCGGCCTTGGCCATGTCCTCGAACCGCTTCTTCTCACTGGGGGACAGCGCCTGGAGGACAGAGGACACGATTGGACACCTGGACCACACCTGGACCACACCTGGACCTGGCAGGAGCAGCAGGAGGACACACCTGTGGGCCATCAGGTCACCAACAGGAAGTCACACCTGTGGGCCACCAGGTCAATAACAGGAAGTCACACCTGTGGGCCACCAGGTGAGCAGCAGGAAGTCTCCCTTGTGGGCCACCAGGTGAGCAGCAGGAAGTCATACCTGTGGGCCACCAGGTGAGCAGCAGGAAGTCACACCTGTGGGCCACCAGGTGAGCAGCAGGAAGTCATACCTGCGGGCCACCAGATGAGCCACCAGGTCAGTAACAGGAAGTCACACCTGTGGGCCACCAGGTCAATAACAGGAAGTCACACCTGTGGGCCACCAGGTGAGCAGCAGGAAGTCTCCCTTGTGGGCCACCAGGTGAGCAGCAGGAAGTCATACCTGTGGGCCACCAGGTGAGCAGCAGGAAGTCATACCTGTGGGCCACCAGGTGAGCAGCAGGAAGTCACACCTGTGGGCCACCAGGTGAGCAGCAGGAAGTCATACCTGCGGGCCACCAGATGAGCCACCAGGTCACCAACAGGAAGTCACACCTGTGGGCCACCAGGTCAATAACAGGAAGTCACACCTGTGGGCCACCAGGTGAGCAGCAGGAAGTCTCCCTTGTGGGCCACCAGGTGAGCAGCAGGAAGTCACACCTGTGGGCCACCAGGTGAGCAGCAGGAAGTCACACCTGTGGGCCACCAGGTGAGCAGCAGGAAGTCATACCTGTGGGCCACCAGGTGAGCAGCAGGAAGGTGTCGGTCTCCAGAACCCTGTGTCTGCGGTCGGATCGCCACCAGCTACTTAAAGGGCCAGTGTCACTGATGCGAAGTCGACTGTTTGAGCTGTGCATCATGTTCTAACGTTGCTCCCTGATCAGAAACACACCTGGAGCGCTGCTTTGATTCTTTCATGAATGTTGGAGAAATCCTTTAAAGTGTAGCTACCCCCCCCAGCAGCAATGAGCAAACACCTGGTGGAACTGCGCATCTGTTGAGCTCAGTATACGAGCTACTTCTCAGTGAAATGTTGAGAAGAAGAAGCAGCAGAGACTCTTCCTGGTGGCCACCATGCTCGTGGCTCCAGCTGCTCTGACTGAATGATCCAGAAACCAGGAGATACATTAATATTTCTCCATGAAGCAGAGGAGCAGCTTCTCTCAGACTGAGTCAGGAGGAAGCATCACTAGAGGAGAGTTCAGACCTGGAAACAGTCATTAAACTGACTGACTCACTGCACACAACTCCACTGCTGAAGGAAAGCTTGGTGAAGGTTTAGTGACTTACTGAAGGATCTCGTCTGGTCAGATGAGACCAATGCTGAAGTGTCTGGATGTCATTGAACACACCATGTCAGGAGGAGGAATGATGGTTCTGGAGACCAGAGGAACATCATGGTCTGGGTTCCAGAAGATGGTTCTGGTGGACTTCATAAAGCTGAAGGATGGACTGAGACATGGACCAGGACCTTCTGGACCAGAACCTGGAGATAAATGGGTCTAGACCTCCTAGAAAGACTCCAGAACCAAACACAGAGAGAGACCAGGAAACTCTGAACTGGTTCTGGAGAGAGACCAGTCAGAGCGGTCCAGTCAGCCAGCTGGTCGGTACCTGGACTGAACAGACCTCCAGAACCATCTAGAGACGGGTCGGCCCAACAGATCACTGGGAGGTTGTCACTCCATCTCTGGAGGTAACAATAATAACATTCTCACCAGCAGTGTTGGTCAATATTTCTCCTGCAGACGTTCAGAAGCTTCATCAGATTTAATCTGTGTTTTTACTGCAGCTTTAAAGGTTCCAGAAGGTCAACAGGTTGAAACGACGTTAAAATAGAAACTTTATAATAAAACCTCCCTGTTCAGATTAAAGTTACTGATTTATTTTGTTTCTATTAGCAGACAGGCGAGTCACGGGGCCCCACCAGGACATTAACTGGTTCTTTATGGTCGTGTCTTTATTTCAACATCACTAAGGTGGTGTCTGAGGTCCCAACAGCAGATATCAGTCAGTATCTATACTTAGTTAACCTGAGGACTGATCTGCTCCTCTGCTGGGTCGTTCTCTGCATCTGGTGGAAACTAGTAACTATAGTAGGAATAAAACATATTAGTGATTAATATTAGTTATAATGGTTGCTGACGAAGTAGCGAGACTGTTCAGATCGTAGTAAACGCCTGTTTCAGTGATGTTAGGCCTGTTTATGGATGGAGATCAGATCCTCGCTGGTCTCAGATCTTCTCTGCTCTCTGAGTAGAAATGAACCAATCAGCTGAATGTTCCTGATCAATAAACATTTATTATCTGATCAGGATCTGACCTGCATGTCACTGGTTTCACTGGTTCAGAGCCATTTAGAGACTAAAACAGGATGATGAGGAAAACATGCAGCAGGTGGTTGGAGTCCTGCAGAAACTGAAGGAAATAATTGAAGCATCTCCATCATTGATCTGATTGGTTAGAATAAACTGAACAGGATCAGACTGCATGCTGTGGTTGATGTGTTTAGGGATCAAACATGGAGGGAGTTTTAATCATCATCAGAGCCGGATCCTGGTTCTGATCCGACTGACGAACCTGCAGCTGTGAGGTTCTGTAGTTTATTGAGAGTTTAGTGACACCTGAACGCCTCAAACCGAGCTCCACCTGAGCAGAGGGATGATGCCAGCAGATTTGTTTTATTAAAAAACACATAATTTAGTTTCAGTTGCGCTAAATTAAAAGGTCAAAGGTCATTTCTACACAGATTTTTCACCACTTAGCTAAATTGTGTCAAACTGACCCGACATTCATTGTTGTTGAAATTAACCCCTGAAGCACGGCTGGAAGGTTGGATCCGAGGGCTTCAGCAGCTCTAGCCTGACATGAGGGACTTCTGATCCATCCCATAATGTTCAACCATGAGCCTGATTCTATGAGCCTTACCAGAGCGAATCACCTGAACAACACTCACCTGGTCAGCCTGGAACTGATTCTTCATACTGAACCTGAACGCATCTGAACTAAAGGTTTATAAAGGTTTTAACTTGACTCTCCTGTCCTCCACAGGGCAGAAAACAGGAGGATAACCTCTGTCTCTGCCTCTCTACGTCCCCCAGACTGTCCCTCCGTCTCCCCCCGGCTGTCCCCCCAGCGTCTCTGACCTTCCACCTCTCGGAGCACTTCTTGGAGAACTCGGCGAAGTTGACCGACTGCTCAGGGTTCTTCTTGCGGTGCTCCTCTCGACACGTCTGGACGAAGAAGGCGTACGCTGACGTCTTCCCCTTCGGCTTGTTGACATCTTTACGCATCATACTGGCGGCCTGAGGAAGAGGAGGAGTTCAGCAGGGTTAGAGCAGCTCCAGTAAAGACCTGGTTATATCTGATGGAGGGCTCCAGAGAAACAGGTCCACTATGGAGATTGTGTTTATTACTGGACAGCATCTAAAGCCCTTTATTAATATCATGTTCTCCTGCAGAACAAACCTGATGTCAGTAAATGTTGCAGGACAGACTGATACCAGTTTATCTCATTATAAGCAGCAGATCACTATTAATAACTCATTGGACTGGAGGGTTTATGATCCATTTAAACTGATTTATTTATATTATCGGGACCATTTCATGACTGTGTCACACTGAAATAAGTCCTGACTTCCAGTTTTAACCTCTGCTTGGGCTCTGAGGTTCTGTTTAGATTAAAATAATCTAAATTCACTAAAACATTAATTTGATGGTATTTGTGATACCTGAGCAGGTTAATGTGACATGCTCCTTTAATCTGATCTGTTTTCAGTTATTTCTGTTAAAATGCTAAATATGTAACTGATATAAAACTATAATTATACCTGATCAGAACCGTGAGGAATGGACCTTTAACTTGTCAGTGTTAATTGATATATTACTTTAATTACTAAATCATCAATGTAAACTGATGCTTGAACAATAAAACAGTGTTTTTCCTCTCCGGACATCAGTCCAATATTTATCCGGTTCTGCTCCACCATGGGTCGGTTGTGTTCAGCGGCCTCCCTCCGCTGTCTCTGCGGCTCTCTGGGAACAAAGAACCCGGCCACAGGATCCATTTTCTCCGCGGTGGAACATGCCTGAAGCTTCTTATCTGTCCGGTTCTACTCCTGCAGAGACCCGGTTCTCCTCTCGGACATGGTTCTGGTACTGGAACCGGGTTAAACCCCCTGCTCCATCCCTCGGTGTCTTCCCGGGGCCGCAGCGGCTAGCCAGGCCGAGCTAACATGAAGAACAATGGGCCACCATTTCCCGCCCTCTGCGAAGCGGCCCCATCCCCCTCCGTGGGCAGGATAACCGGACAGAAACGCTATTTAATCGGTATGAATCAGCACATCAGACCCGGGAAGAATATTTTTAATTTAAAATTCATAACAGCAATGTTTTTATTTAGTTTAGCGCATTTTGCAACGGAAACAGTGAGACGCTGCAGCTGCTGCGCATTTTGAACGGAGGGCTCTGTCTATTTCCCGGAGAGGTCAGTGTTGTATGGAGGGGACACGGCTACTTCCTGACATTTATAGTGAGAAAAATGGGCGTTTCGTGTTTACAACCCGACACTGTGACCAGTTTCCTGAGTGGAACCACCACCGAGCTTAGGTTGGAGGTTTGGGTCTGTCAAAACCGGACAATCAACCAGCTCTGACCGAAACAGCAGCCATTTTACAAGTATTTATCAGCCTTTTATCCGCAAAAACACTGAATCCTCCCCGTAAATCAGAGCCCATCTCCAGGCAGAATCTAACCTTAACCGGTTCGGCTGAGGCAGGACGGACATGGGTACTCACACGGTAGGAGGCCCGGGACAAGGGGGACTCGGACCGGATCTCTGGGGTTTCTGGGTCTCGGTTCTGGTTGTTGTTGTTTGGGGCTGAAGCTGCGACTGGAGCCGTTGGTTCACTTTCAAACTGGGTCGAACTTCGACTAAACCACGCCCACCACAAACGCCCCCATTCGTTATTTCCTTTAGGGGGCGGGACCTAAGGCCATCACTCTGGGAGAAGTAGAAGGGGAGTTAGTAGGACCTCACCGCTGATTGGCGAAGAGGATGGCTACTCAATGTCAGACCCCGCCTACTAACCTCTGTTAACATCAGGACGCGGAATGTGTAGTTCCAGCTGGGCGGTGCTTCCTTCCATGTCGCAGCTATTATCCGCATTTAATTGGCCGGCTACTGTGCTGCTTGGATTTACTGACCAATTAGAGAACAGGAGGGGGAGCGCAAGCACTATAAATGCTCAGTTTATGGGACTTAGCAACAACTGATAGACAAATGCAACATTTTGAATCATTTAAAGCTGGAATGAAAAAATAATTCATTACTAAAAGTTTATTAACCCAGCCCTCCACAGCGCCTTCTGGTGACCAAAACCATCCTCAATCAACCGGTTAAAAAGCAGCTTCATGAATGCTGTAGGCATTCACACAATGAAGCTCTATTGAGATCCATTTTCTCTTTATTCTTATTGTGTGAATGATTGAGATCCATTTTCTCTGTTGCATCCTCAGACTGGTGTGCTAATTGTTTTGGGTTCTGCTTTCTCCTCCTCCTCTTCATAGGGTGTGACTGGCAGGTGGAGCTCCCAGGTGGTGTCAATTAACCTGAAATCAACTTTCTGGTTGCATTTTGCTCATAATTGGGGCCTGCCATAGCAATGCATGGAGCATTGCTTCGCACCTTCTCGTTTCGAGTTACCATGGCGACGTAATTAGCGAACCCCATACAAAGTCAATGGCGCGAGGTCCTGAAGACATAAAAAAAAAAACAAAACTCTATTTTTGAGGACTTTACTGTGTCGTCACAGTTTCGCCTACAAACGCCATTCAACACTCAGTTTGTAGATACGTCCGTGCTGTGTTCAGAAGTGAAGACGGTATGTTGATACCTCTGACGGTTTTTCCACTACACGCCTCTAAGCGACCCAAAGTTTTAGGGAAAATCATGACTTTAGAGTTTAACTGCCGCTCCGTTAGTGTGGGAGCAAGGGGATTTCAGAGCCCAGATTATTTTTCAACTCGCTGTCACGCCTGCAAATATTGCTCAAATGACACGATTTACGGTCATGATATCGAACCGCTCGTTGGCTTTCAGAAAATGTTTTCCAATTTCCTCTCCGGCTGACGGTTTTCTTTCAAGGTGCTTCAGAGCGAACTGTCGTCGGAGGGTAAGGGGGACGCTTGAACATTCATTTTCCTGATCTCACCACCTTTCCCACACATTCTTTCACTCGTCCCTGCTTTCACTGTGAACGACGTACAGATGTGAGTCGTGGGACCAACGAAGATGAAAGACGGCCCTCGCTCAGGCTTCGAGAATTTTTCCGATACCTCTTACGGTTCCCGAACGGGAAGGAGCTGTTCGGAAAGGTTTTCCAGTCATGCTGCCTGCCTCAGACATCTAGAACTTTCTCTGCACCAAAGTGAGTGTTGCTGTCAGTTGGCAGAGGGACATTAGTTACCATAGCAACACTGAGTGGGGCAGCCACAGCTTTGATCTATGAGGGCTCCAGCTGGGGAGCAGAAGGTGCCTGGAAGCAACATGGCCGCTCTGCTAAGGGGCTTGGTTGACTTCAGTGATGAGACCTGACCAGCCTAAACTGACAACCACACTGGACTTTCAAAATAACAGCTCAATATACCCTACAAAATAAAAGCCTTCATGTTTTAGCAGCAGCAGGTAACTGCAGCTTTGGGCTAAATATGACAGGTTAGACTCAAGCAGTGCTGCACATGGGATTGATCTGGCCTTTTAAAATGACGCTCACTGACAATTTCAAAATAAAATAAATCCTCCCTTACGTACACTATGTTTAAAGCTGAGAAAAGAGTACATTGGGATGTTGGATTAGGACGACGGATCCATGCGCGTGATAGCCCTCATTGTTATGGTGGTGTCACACCACCAAATGCTAATCTAAGCATGCTAGTGCTTACTAGGGCTGTTACTAGCATGTGGCTATTACTCCACATGCTAGTAATAGCCCTCTTGCTAATGTTAACCTTATAGCTAAAATAAGCATTATAGCTCATTACTGATGTATTTGCGACATTTAGCATGCTGAATGAAGTAAGTCAATATAAGTCCACATGTTAGTGACACTCCACATGCTACTGATAGCATTTAAGATAGTATTAGCATTTTAGCTCATTTTACCTCATACACCCATATTTGCACATTAAATGGAATAAGTTCATGTGAGTAAGCATTATAGAGATGATCTAGATCCTACTGGTAGTGTCAAGATGCTAGTTGCTCTTCATGCTAGTGATACCGCTCATGCTAACGTTAGCCTTATAAGTAATATAAGCATTTTAGCCTTTTTTGCTATATTAGCTACATTTAGCATACTGAATGAAGTAAGTCAATGTATGTTCACATGCTAGTGATAACCCACATGCTACTGACATTTAAGCTAGCATTAGCATTTTAGCTAATTTCAGCTCATACACTACCGTTTGCATACTGAGCGGACTAAGTCACAGTTACTCAACATGTCAGTGATATTCCCCATCCGACCAGCTTCAGTCTAGCTAACCTTAGCATTGTTGATCATCTTTTGCATCAAAACGCCTCTTTCGGCTCCCACTGACATGCACACTTTGGCAGGCCCCTTTTAAATTTCTTCAGAAATGTTCTAGCTATTATTCTGGTTACACCCGTACACTTTTCGCCATGTTACTACTTCTGCGTACTTTGTGCTATTTTCACCATTCAACTTTTATACTATTCATCTTATTCTGCTCTTTCCAGCTATGACTTATGCTATTTGTAACCTTTATACTTTTTATATTATTCAGCTTTTTCAGAATTTTTCAGCTCCATTGAAATGAATGGAAAACCACAAAAATTCCGCTAAAACTTACCTGTTTTGCAAACTTAACTACATCCACAGACTTTAACCTCAAAACCCCATTAAAATTTTAAAATGTACACATATCTTTCAACTACTTCTGCATGTTTCAGCTTTTTCATATCTTTTACCATTTTCATAATATTCCTCCAACTTTTTGTTCACATTTTGCTCATAATTCATTTTTATAATGGATTTCAATGATGGAAGTCTTCAACAGCTTGAATGTGTGACTAACTGGATAAAAATTCTGAAGGTCCCCGAACAACTTCAGCTAACTTGATTAGTTTTCACTCTTTCTACACATTTTATACATCAAAATGTAGGAATCTATGTTTGGATTCAGAAAATGTAACACTCATTGATGTGGGACTTGCAGTTTTTTCACAAATTGCCCTCAAAAAATGAGGCACGCCAAATCAAGAATTGGAGAATCTAAAATGAGCAAAATGCAGCTGTATTCAGACACCTTTTCATATCGTCATATCTCCTAAACGATGCGACATAGAAACAACAATTTTGACATAATTTTAGTTCAGACCCTCCTGACGTTCATAATTCATTAATTCTTTTCATACCTGTTACAGTTTTGCCATAAATTTTGTCTGTTCCAGGATTGCAGATCTTTTTTTCCCCCAAAACTTTATATTTGAAAGCAGGCAAAATCAGGCATATTTTTACATCTTCACAGCTCAGAGACAGAAAAAGGTACTTCCATGAAACACAGCATGATTGTTCACTGCTCCTTCCCGATACCTTCAGTGAAAGAATCATATCAATAGCACTTATAGTTTCCAAACTAGAGGACATAGTTTGAGACCTTGTAAACTTGGCACTCATCCATTTTATCAATATTTTTGACATCATTATATGCCTTGAGTATTTAAAAATTGTACTTGGTCAGGAACGTTCCTCCATCCTTTCCGATAAAAATGGTCCATGAATGACGTCGATAGCCCTTATGGTCCTCGATATATTGAGATTTGTTTGGAGGCTTGTTCGAAGGCATTCCTTGCTGTTTAAAAGGCTGTGAGGCTAACAGTCGAAAGTGTGAGGCCTGCGGTAGAACCAGTGACGCAGCTGCCAGTCTATTAATATCTCTTGTTGCTATAGTAACAGGCCAGTGGCATTCCCAGCAGGGATTATTTTTCAAGGGTGGTTTTATACACTTCTTCATATAGGCTGTTGTATCCATTATACAAGAAGTAGGCGATGAGACTGTCTTCCTGCAGCAGTCGGTCAGTAAATAAGGGCCCTTCCGTTCCTTGTGCTGGAGCTCCCTGCTGTGGCAGGATTGAGAAGTACAATAGATAATGTCTGTGGATTGAGCTTATAGTTAACTTCCTGTCAAACTCATTCCAGTGAATCATTCTGTTTCAGAGCTCTCAGGGAGGAAAAAAAGACAGTGGCCATTTTGTGTTATATGTTTAAACAGCTTTTTCTGCCGTTTAAATACCTGGACAACACTGATTAGTTTTAAAGGGCCGTTTCATAAAGGTTTGGATATAGGCTGTTTTAGGCATTTTACATAGAGTAGAATATTGGTATCTACTTTTCTATTGTCAGACACAGTACTATAATGAGCAATTAAGCTAACATTAGCTTGATAGTGAATTTTGGCTTAGCACCCAAAGTTGACTAATTGAATGGAATGATTTAATGTTATCCATCAAGCTAGTGTAAGCTAGCATGATAATGATAGCATTTAAGCTTACATTAGCACTTGAGCTAATTTTAGCTTTAACATAGCTTTTTGCATACTGAACGGAGAATGTTTCTGTATATCAACATACTACCGATAACCCTTGTGCTAATGCTAGCATGTTTGCCAACATTATAATTTTAATTTAAAAGCTAAACCTAATAGACAGAATGGAATGAGTTAATGTTAGTCAACATGCCAGTGATGGCCCACACGCATTAGATAGCATTTTAGCTGATATTAGCATTTTAGCTAATTTTAGCTTTAACATTTTTTTCATACTGAATTGATTACATTATTGTAGATCAACTTGCTAGTGATATCCCCCATTTTAACGTTAGCATCTTAGCTAAAATTAATATTTTAGCTCATTCTGATTTAAAATGTAAATCTAATAGACTGAATGGAATGAGCTATTGTTAGTCAACATGCTGCTGATAGCCCAAATATGCTAGATAGCATTTTAGCTGATAAAAGCATTTTAGCTAATTTTAGCTTGAACATGTTTTTTCTCATACTGAATGGAGTATGTTATTGTAGTTCCACTTGCTAGTGATACCCCTCATGCTAATGTTTGCATCTTTGCCAAAATTTGCTAATTTTAGCTCATTTTGATTTAAAACTAAACCTAATAGACTGAATGAAGTGAGTTCCTGTTAGTCAACATAGCCAACAGGCAATTGATTGCATTTTAGCTAATATTAACACTTTAACTTATTTTAGCTTTAACATAGTTTTTTCATTCCGATGGAGTATGTTAGTGTAGGTCAATGTGCTAGGTATGGCCCACATGCTATCATTAGAATTTCAGCTAGCTTTAGCTTTTTAGCTAATTTTAGCTGTTAAATGGGATTTTTGCATATGCAGTGAGGGATGGTACCTCAGGTCAACCTGTTAGTGATAGACTATTTGCTATCATTAGTATTTCTGTTTGCTTTAAATTTTTCGCTTATAAACAGCTGTCACATTACAGTTTAGCTTTGTAGCAGAGTTCTGCATCAATTGCTGATACTCCTTAGCTAGAATTTTTGCATTGACTGAAAGTTTTCAGTCCTCTTCAACAGTTTCTCTAATCTCCTTTTGCAGACTTTTACTTTTTCTGTTGCTTCTGCCCATTTCTTACGTTTCTGCAAGTCTTCTGCAGTTGACTTCAAATCCTTCAGCAACTTTCAGCTAAAACAATCAGCTTATAGCATTCACACTGCATTTTCGCAGTAAATGCAAATTTTTGTAGTTATAATGCACACTCTAAACAAGCTCTATTATCCTGAGACAACTCCTACTGATAATAACTTATTGTGCTGTGTGTGTTTGTTTGTTTTTTTTTCAAAGTTTGTTTCTGGCGCTAAAGGCCTTTTTTCCCATTTTTTCGGACAGTAAGTTTTACAGGCAAGGGGCAGAGAAGGGGGGAAAAGACGTGTCAAAGGTTCCGAGGTCGGGAGTCGAACTCGGGACAGCTGCGACAAGGACTATGGCCTCCGCATACAGGGCGCCCGCTCTACCCACTGTACATTTATTTATTTGGGTCAAAATATAATATTAATTTTTAATAATTATATTTAAATTTATTGAACAGCTGCTATAATGTGTTCTCCTTTTCGTGTTTGTTGTGTTTTGCCTCCATGTGTTCAGATGTCTAGCTGACCAGTGGACAGGTGTGCTATGGATCTGCATCATATTATAACCTATAATCAGACTGAAGCTTGATTTGATCCCATTTATTCTCCTGTATGAGGGGCTCTGTTTCAACGGCTGAGGTGTTAGAAAGGATTAACACTACAAACCAACCAGTCATGTCGGTTTGTACCAGAGGTTCCTGGCCATCCCTTCCTCTGCTGCCCCTTTAAATAGGGTTGATGGTCCCAATTATTTCAGAGCTTCTGCTCCATGTTCAGATATTAATATTCAACTAAATTCAGTTTATTTCTATAGAACCAGTTCACAACAAATATCTCTACACACTTTAAAATCATTTCAGTTCAATCACACATCCATTCCGATTGATCCTACTTGTCAAACAGTACATTAAACTCAGTTCATTACTGAGAAAAGTTAAAAACTAAGTTAACCAGCAGAGCATTGAGGCATTGACTTGTGGCTCTCTTGGGTTTCAGCTCTGTGAAGGATCTAAATTAGCTCCTTGAGGCCAGACTCTGTGTGACGTGGTCTAAATCAGCAGATCTCCACGTTTTCTGAAGGGTTTCAAGCTTATCTTTAGACACTCTCCTTCTTTCCTTATGGATCGTTTTCATTATTATTATTATTATTATTATTATTATTATTATTATTATTATTATTAACAACCTGTTCCTGCTTCATTAACAATGAAACATAACTCTGACTGGTAGATTAGCAAACTATAAATTTGGCACAGCTGGACCTGCAGCATTGGTAGCGGTGTGTGTGTGTGTGTGTGTGTGTGTGTGTGTGTGTGTGTGTGTCATGTCTCCTACCTCCTCCAGCTGCTGGAGGATCTACCTGCAGCTCTGTAGAACCAGAGCAGTGGTGGTGACCTTCCTCAGCAGGAACCAGTCAGCTTTAACCTCCTCAGATCATCCTAGACATCATCATCTGCTGGGATGAGAACATCTCCATCACATCAACCACGTCTCAACAAACATCTCAACCTTCCAGGTCTGGTTGGATCGTTTCACTCATTCAGAACCGGCAGGAATGAAAACATGTTTCTCAGTAACCCTCCTTATGGGTCAGGGCCCGACCCAGATGCCCCTGAATATGTCTCAGCTGATGCCCCCCCCCCTCTAGGAAGGTGACACAGAACACCAGACCAGGTGTACCTTCTATGGAAAGAAAGAACAGAGACAACAAGAAGTTCATGGCTGTAGCAGGTCAGTCCAGATGAACTAAGAGGAGAAAGAAACTTTGAACAAATTCATTATTAAATATTTTATGGGAAAACTTGTAGAAATTAATTTAATAAACAATAAAAGGTCGATTTATATCACTTATGAAAACGCAAACCTGTTATTTTATAATTATTTATTTCTTTTATCGCCTGTTAGTTTCCGGTTCCCCTCCAGTCCAGCAGGGGGCGATAATAAAATCTGGAGTTGGTCCGCCAGCCGCCGTTGAAGGCCAGAAGAAGAAGAAGAAGAAGAAGAAGAAGAAGAAGAAGAAGAAGAAGAAGACCTTTTAGCGCCACTTTCAGAACCAGAACCGGACTCTTCGGTTCGGTCCTGGAGGCTGAGGATGGGCTCCCTGCAGGTGTTCCTGGACCGGTTCGGACCCAGCAGTCAGGCGGTCAGTACCACGTGTTCCGGTTGCTAACTGCGACCAGGTGAAGGTTCTGGAAGGAAGGGATGACGTCAGAACCAGGCGGTCCAGGGTTCGGTTAAACTAAGTACTCTAAGTTTACTCTAAGTCGGTCAGAACCAGAACCGGTTCTGATCAGATCATCATGTGTCTTTATAGCAATAATGTGACGAAAGAGTTCTGCTGCTGAAGACTGGTTCTGATCAGGACCATCTGGTTCTGGTCCGGACCGCCTGGTCCATCAGGTTCTGATCCTCTGGTTCTGATCAGGACCATCTGGACCCTCTGGTTCTACAGACTGACACCGGGCTGGTTCTGTTGCTGGTCGGGTCCAAAGTTCTGTCTGTGTTCCATCAGGCAGAACCTCATCTGACTGGGTTGTAGAAGTCTCAGAACTGGTCCAAAAGAACAGAACCGGACCAGAACCTTTACTGTCTGCTTCTTGGTTCTGAAGATAAACCTTCAGGGTTTGGGTCTAAAATAAAGTTCTGCTCCAGTTCTGTTAGTTTGGACCCAAACCAGAACCAATGATCTCCTTCTGGGTCACCGACTGGACCAGAACCTGACGATGATGATGAACAGCTGAGGTTCTGGAACCAATAACAGATAAAAACCCAGGTTCTGATCGGTCCAGTCAGCAGCAGAACCAGCTGGTTGGCCCACAGAAACTGAACTGGGCCCTGGCTCCTCCTAACGGATCAGAACCGGTCTGAACTGAGCCTAATGGATCAGAATTGGTCTGAACCGAGTCCTGGCTCCTATTCACAGATCAGAACCGGGCCCTGGCTCCTGCTAACGGATCAGAACCGGTCTGAACTGAGCCTAATGGATCAGAATCGGTCTGAACCAAGCCCTGGCTCCTCTTAATGGATCAGAACCGGCCTGAACCGAGCCCTGGTTCCACCTCATCAGTACCGGATCAGAACCGGCCGACCCGGTCTCTCTGTGACGGGGTGGATCAGTGGTTCTGATGGTTCTGCTGTGTCTCTGCAGGAGTCCGGTTGGCTTCAGAACCTCTTCACCTTCGTCCACCAACACCTGAGTCCATGTGCAGGTGGCCCCGCCCACTGTGCTGCTGTCGACCAATCAGCTGCAGGTGAGCCAATCTGTGGCCCCGCCCACTCTATCAACCAATCAGCATCAGGTGAGCGGTTCTCTGCTGGTTCTGGTTCGAGGTGACCCGGTTCCGGAACGGCTCCATCAGGTCAGGTGTCTGTTGCCACGGTGACGGTGTGTGTTGTGCCGCAGGTGCGTCATGTGACCAGGGTGTGTGTGAGCTGAGTGTGTGTGTCGTGGAGAAGATCCAGGAGCAGAGCTGCCTCTCCAGCAGCCGACCCGTCAGCTACAGGTGAGTCCAGAACCAGAACCTTCTAGAACCTCCGGGGCCACGGTTCACCCACCGTCTAGAACCTCCAGAACCAGAACCTTCCAGAACCAGAACCTTCTAGAACCTCCGGGGCCACGGTTCACCCACCTTCTAGAACCTCCAGAACCAGAACCTTCTAGAACCTGTGGGTCCACAGTTCCTCCACCTTCTAGAGCCTCCAGAACCAGTACCTCAAGAACCAGAACCATTGGGTCCATGGTTCCTCTACCTTCTAGTACCTTCAGAACCCTCCAGAACCAGAACCTTCTAGAACCTCTGGGTCCACGGTTCCTCCACCTTCTAGAACCTACAGAACCCTCCAGAACCATTGGGTCCACGGTTCACCCACCTTCTAGAACCTCCAGAACCTCCATAACCAGAACCATTGGGTCCACGGTTCCTCCACCTTCTAGAGCCTCCAGAACCAGAACCTTCCAGAACCAGAACCTTCTAGAACCTCTGGGTCCACAGTTCCTCCACCTTTTAGAAACTTCAGAACCCTCCAGAACCATTGGGTCCATGGTTCCTCCAGCGCCCAGAACCTCTGAGGGATGTTGATGGTTCCTCGGATCAGACCCTGATGTTCAGAGCTCTGGGACCAGAAAGTCAGATTCTGGACCAGGACTGGACCTTCTACGACCGGATACCAGAACCTGTGGTTCTGGCTGGAGAACCTGGGTCCAAACCAGCAGCTGCCTTGTTCTGATGCTGCCTCAGGTCTGAGCTGGTCCTCCAGCCTGCAGGGCTGAAGGGTCGTGGTCCTCTCTGAGGTTCTGCTCAGGTTCTGCTGGTACCTGAACACGTAGCGTATCTCCACCCTCTCTGATCTCCACCATCATCAGGAGACCCAGCCAGCAGCTCCTCTGGGGGGGAGGTTCTGGTCCATCTGGACACTCCAGAACCTCCTCCCTCCCAGTGCTCCAGGTGGTTCTGGTCTGTAGAACTTCTCTTGTCTGGATCAGAACCAGGGTCGAGACCATCCAGAACCAGTCCTGCAGAGGTGAGGCCCCGCCCCCTGCTGACATCATCAGGTCACCTGACAGGTGTCCTCTCTGTGTCTCCAGGCCTCTGAGCGTCTCTGAGCTGCTGTCCCAGCAGCACCTGGCCTGCGTCAGCAACCTGTCCTGGAGCACCAATCAGCATCGAGCCTGGGCCGGGGAGGCGGAGCTTAGCCTGCCGGGTCAGAGGGCGCTGCCCAGGGTCAGCCTGCTGCTGATTGGCTGGCTCAGAGAGGGGCGGGGCGGAGAGTGGAGGCTGGCGGACGGCAGCGGCAGCGTCAGGTGTGAGGTGAGGAACAGGGGGCGGGGCTTAGTTTACAGGTGTTCGGGGGGCGGGGCTTAGTTTACAGGTGTTCGGGGGGCGGGGCTTAGTTTACAGGTGTTTGGGGGGCGGGGCTTAGTTTACAGGTGTTCGGGGGGCGGGGCTTAGTTTACAGGTGTTCGGGGGCGGGGCTTAGTTTACAGGTGTTTGGGGGGGGCGGGGCTTAGTTTACAGGTGTTTGGGGGGGCGGGGCTTAGTTTACAGGTGTTCGGGGGGCGGGGCTTAGTTTACAGGTGTTCGGGGGGCGGGGCTTAGTTTACAGGTGTTTGGGGGGCGGGGCTTATCTTACATGTGTTTGGGGGGCGGGGCTTATCTTACAGGCGTTTGGGGGGCGGGGCTTAGTTTACAGGTGTTTGGGGGCGGGGCTTAGTTTACAGGTGTTTGGGGGCGGGGCTTAGTTTACAGGTGTTTGGGGGCGGGGCTTAGTTTACAGGTGTTTGGGGGGCGGGGCTTAGTTTACAGGTGTTTGTCCTCCACCTGCCCAACAGGGGGGTGTCCAGTAGCCCCCCCCCCCCTCCAGTCAACGTCAGCCTGATGATGAAGCTGACAGGTTTAGCCTGCAGACATCAGTTCAGGCTGGAGCAGCTGGTCCTCAGCTGATCTGACTGGGAGGAGGAGGAGGAGCAGCTCCTTCCTCAGGGGGCTGGCCTCCTCTGGGAGGAGCAGCAGCACCAGGTGGGTCCTCTACGTTCTCCCAGCAGGCGAATGCGATCCATATCCGACTTTCTCCGTCTGAACGGCCCGGTTCCGATGTTTTCACCTGAGCTGAAGTGGATCTGTGGCTCTGGGGCAGCTGAAAGCGATTACTTCAGTAACCGGGTAAACCTGTCGGTTGTGCTGACGAGTAGCGGAATCAGAAATGGGATCCAGGCAGATCTGGGTCAATGCTGCCATAGCGGCAGCGGTGATATCGGACTTCAGCCTCGGCCCAAAGGGTCTGACCTGTTCATCCCGAGCAGCTTCCTGCAGCTCAGAAATGAACCTGCAACAATCACAGCTCTTTGAGTCCGCGGGACAGAATCACATAAACCAGAAGTTAGGCTGATGCGAATAAACGAGTCCTCCAGTCGTTAGCTTGTCCATCTCCAGTCAGTTCAGCAGATGAGGTCCCACGCTCCGCAGCCGTTTGTAGCTTTGGTGAGAAACGCATCTTTGGCCTCTTTGCCAAACACAGAAAAACACGCCGGCTGTGTTCACGCCACGCTGCGCCGCCACCCAGTTGTTGCGACCGGGATGGTAGGAAATGTAATTCCTGGTTCGTCTGTAAAGCTAGGCTAGGGTTAGCATCAGCTGCAGCGCTGCAGCGCAGCCCGCTGTGCTCCGTCTGCCTGCAGGCGTCTCCGCTCCACCTGCACACGTCCACCCGCCGCGCTCTTCGCCGCCGTTCGCTCCGAACCGCCACCAGGCAGCAGCTCCGGGGCGACGTCCGATAAGAGAGAGGCTGCCCTGTTGCAGGCATCGTGCCGGTCGGTTTAATGATGCCTACTGGCCCCCTCGAAAAATGATGAAAACACCACATGTCCGGGGAAACACGGCGTTTGGTCACCCCATGTTGTGCTAATAGCACTTAGCATTCATCAGCAGCTCACTGGCGGAAGTGAGAGCGGTGCGCAACACAAATAATTATCCGGCCGAAACACATGGCGCTAAAAGCACTGCTCACGAAATTAACGGGAACACGAGGATAACACTTCCTGGATCCCAGTTAAATATTCTCACTGGAAAACTTTATTACACAGTGGAACTGATTGAGAAGAAAATAACACAAAAATGATCGATGTAAATCTAAATTAGTATGTAAATAATTTAGATTTAATGTAAATCTAAATTAATATCTAAATTATGATGTAAATCTAAATTATTACTGATATTTACTGATATCAGTCTAACATCAGTAAATATCAGAGTAATAACTGATATCAGGTATTTACTGATCTCAGACCTGTCGGGGCAGCAGGATGGTGGTAAACCTTCGATGATGATGATGCTATGAGGTGTGATGCGTGTTTTCTCCTCTGTTCCTCCTGCTCTGTGTGACCTTTAACCTTTAGCCCACCGTGACGTGTCCGTCAGGCTCCGTCCTGCAGGCTAAATGCTGCGGCAGGTCGTGAGATGTCTCTGAAGCGGCGTGTTAGCCAGCAGCTAGCTAGCAGCTAGCCAGCAGCTAGCCAGCAGTTAGCCAGCAGCTAGCCAGCAGTTAGCCAGCAGCTAGCCAGCAGTTAGCTAGCAGCTAGCCAGCAGCTAGCCAGCAGTTAGCCAGCAGGTGCTGCTCCCGCAGGGCCGGGGAACTTGATGAAGATGATTTTATCCTCGCTCTGTCTCTTTAAACTCAACGCTGCTGCAGCTCAACGCCCCATAATCCTTTGCTGCATCACTGTCACACGACCCCAACCCCCTCCTAGCTGACCTGTTCTCCCCCCCACGATGAACCGTCCTCTCTGTCTCATCTGCTGACCTCTGACCCCTCCGTCTCCAGCTGACCTGTCCGTCCCCCCTGTGGATGAACCGCCTCGTCTTCCTGCCTCACTGGAACTACATCCCCCATGATGCCTCGGGGCGGGACCAGGAGAGAGGACACCTGGAGCTGATTGGTTCTCCTGAGCTGCTGCGTCCCAGAGCTGAGCAGGGATTGGCTGCTGGTCCAGGGGGGGCGGGGCTTGATGGAGCGCTGAGCGTCAGAGAGGCTGCAGGTGTGCTGAGGAACAGGTAGGTCACCTGACCTCTGACTGGAGAACCTGGACCAGAACCAGAACCTTCATACCCGAGCTGTAATGGTTCCGTTTACCTGAGCTTTTCAAAATAAGAGCCCAACAACCTCCTCTGCAGGATGTTTGATGTTTTATCATTGATCAGGATCTCGCCCCACATCCGGTCCGATCAGAACCCCGGTCCGGTCCACTCAGAACCCCGACCCGGTCCGATCAGAACATTTTCAAACATCAGTGACTCTGAGCTCCTGTTGTTATAAATCATGTTTATAAACCTGCTGCAGCTGGGATGGAACCAGTTAAATATCGGTTCATCACCAGTAATTGACCAGTGACTCACCAGTAATTGACCAGTGACTCACCAGTAATTGACCAGTGACTCACCAGTAACTGACCAGTAACTCACTAGTAATTGACCAGTAACTCACTAGTAATTGACCAGTAATTGACCAGTAACTCACCAGTATCCGATCAGTAATTGACCAGTAACTCATCAGTAACTCACTAGTAATCGACCAGTAACTCACTAGTAATCGACCAGTAACTCACTAGTAATCGACCAGTAACTCACTAGTAATCGACCAGTAACTCACCAGTAATTGACCAGTAATTGACCAGTAACTCACCAGTAATTGACCAGTAACTCACCAGTAATCGACCAGTAACTCACCAGTAATTGACCAGTAACTCACTAGTAATTGACCAGTAACTCACTAGTAATTGACCAGTAATTGACCAGTAACTCACCAGTAACTCACTAGTAATCGACCAGTAACTCACTAGTAATCGACCAGTAACTCACTAGTAATCGACCAGTAACTCACCAGTAATTGACCAGTAATTGACCAGTAACTCACTAGTAATCGACCAGTGACTCACTAGTAATCGACCAGTAACTCATTAGTAATCGACCAGTAACTCACCAGTAATTGATCAGTAATTGACCAGTAACTCACTAGTAATTGACCAGTAACTCACTAGTAATCGACCAGTAACTCACTAGTAATCGACCAGTAACTCACCAGTAATTGACCAGTAACTCACTAGTAATTGACCAGTAACTCACCAGTAATTGACCAGTAATCGACCAGTAACTCACTAGTAATCGACCAGTGACTCACTAGTAATCGACCAGTAACTCACCAGTAATTGACCAGTAATTGACCAGTAACTCACCAGTAATTGACCAGTAACTCACCAGTAATTGACCAGTAACTCACCAGTAATTGACCAGTAATTGACCAGTAACTCACTAGTAATTGACCAGTAACTCACCAGTAATTGACCAGTAATCGACCAGTAACTCACTAGTAATCGACCAGTGACTCACTAGTAATCGACCAGTAACTCACTAGTAATCGACCAGTAACTCACCAGTAATTGACCAGTAATTGACCAGTAACTCACTAGTAATTGACCAGTAACTCACCAGTAATTGACCAGTAATCGACCAGTAACTCACTAGTAATCGACCAGTGACTCACTAGTAATCGACCAGTAACTCACCAGTAATTGACCAGTAATTGACCAGTAACTCACCAGTAATTGACCAGTAATCGACCAGTAACTCACTAGTAATCGACCAGTGACTCACTAGTAATCGACCAGTGACTCACTAGTAATCGACCAGTAACTCATTAGTAATCGACCAGTAACTCACCAGTAATTGACCAGTAACTCACCAGTATCCGATCAGTAATTGGTGTCGGACCGGGTCTGCTGAACCCTGGCCCAGAGCGCTGTTACTGGGTCCCAGTGGAGCTTTAATATGGAATGTTTCAGGCTGACCCTCCTGGTTAGCTGCCGCCTCCCAGTTGCTGCAGCTGGGACGGAACCAGTTAAATATCGGTTCATCACCAGTATCCGATCAGTAATTGGTGTCGGACCGGGTCTGCTGAACCCTGGCCCAGAGCGCTGTTACTGGGTCCCAGTGGAGCTTTAATATGGGAATGTTTCATGCTGACCCTCCTGGTTAGCCGCCGCCGCCGCCTCCCAGTTGCTGCAGCTGGGACGGAACCAGTTAAATATCGGTTCATCACCAGTATCCGATCAGTAATTGGTGTCGGACCGGGTCTGCTGAACCCTGGCCCAGAGCGCTGTTACTGGGTCCCAGTGGAGCTTTAATATGGGAATGTTTCATGCTGACCCTCCTGGTTAGCCGCTGCCGCCGCCTCCCAGTTGCTGCAGCTGGGACGGAACCAGTTAAATATCGGTTCATCACCAGTATCCGATCAGTAATTGGTGTCGGACCGGGTCTGCTGAACCCTGGCCCAGAGCGCTGTTACTGGGTCCCAGTGGAGCTTTAATATGGGAATGTTTCATGCTGACCCTCCTGGTTAGCTGCCGCCGCCGCCGCCTCCCAGTTGCTGCAGCTGGGACGGAACCAGTTAAATATCGGTTCATCACCAGTATCCGATCAGTAATTGGTGTCGGACCGGGTCTGCTGAACCCTGGCCCAGAGCGCTGTTACTGGGTCCCAGTGGAGCTTTAATATGGGAATGTTTCAGGCTGACCCTCCTGGTTAGCCGCTGCCGCCGCCTCCCAGTTGCTGCAGCTGGGACGGAACCAGTTAAATATCGGTTCATCACCAGTATCCGATCAGTAATTGGTGTCGGACCGGGTCTGCTGAACCCTGGCCCAGAGCGCTGTTACTGGGTCCCAGTGGAGCTTTAATATGGGAATGTTTCAGGCTGACCCTCCTGGTTAGCCGCCGCCGCCGCCTCCCAGTTGCTGCAGCTGGGACGGAACCAGTTAAATATCGGTTCATCACCAGTATCCGATCAGTAATTGGTGTCGGACCGGGTCTGCTGAACCCTGGCCCAGAGCGCTGTTACTGGGTCCCAGTGGAGCTTTAATATGGGAATGTTTCAGGCTGACCCTCCTGGTTAGCCGCCGCCGCCGCCGCCGCCGCCGCCTCCCAGTTGCTGCTGCTGTTCAGCTTCCAGGGAATCAGGAGCTGGAGCTGATTTTCTCCGGGTCGTCCTCAGCTTGATGCTCCAGTCAGGGATCATCAGAAACCTGCATCAGGGGGACTAAAACCAGGGAAGCTCTGAGGTTTAATGTTAACGTTAATAAGAGCAGAGAAGATTCATTTCCTCTGTTTCACCATTAGGCACCTCAGACTGGGACCAGTAGCTGATTAAATATTCGTCATTAATACTGAGTGTAGATGTAATTTACCGAGTTCAGGCTGCTGGTGGCAGATAAAATGACCGTTGTTGGGGTTTATGATCAGATTTATTCTGATGGGTCGGAGATGAACCGATCAGATGATTTAATGACCGGTACCGGTACCGATCTCATTTAATACGGGTTAATGGTGGCTTCAGTCGGCTGCTCTCAGCGCCCCCTGCAGGTCAGATCCTGGTGTCACCTCCGCTGTCAGCCTGGATCCGTTATTATTACCTGAAATAACTCATTAAATCGGCTTTATTAATGTTTTATTGTTAGATCGCTGGAAAAAGAGCAGTTACAGTTTATCTGACGAGTTAAATACAGTGAAATGTTCAGAAACATAAACTAATTAAACACATAATAATAATCGTTATTGTCCACAGATGTAGAAATGTGCCTTTAGCTTCACATGCTGATTAATAAACACTCAGAAAATATAATAAAAACGAGATCACAACAAGATCGTGAACTTCAGCTCTGATTAACGGTTGATAAACATGATTTAATCCAGAATAAATGACTCCTAATAAATGTTCTTGGTTGGTCCTGCTGCTCTGGATCACCTAAACCAACCCCCCCCACAGAGGATCAAACCTGTTGTTATTGGATGGTTTATATTAATCACTGCTGAAGACTGATCAGGTCGTCAGGCCTTTTATGTTCCAGAAATACTCCAGGAGACGGCCGTGGGCACCAGCTGGTTTCTGACGCACCTCCAACTGGATTCCTTGGAAAAATATTGTTCATTTCTTGCAAAATATAGAAAAAACAATAACCGATAATTTCTAACAACGTGGATGGAAACGAAACTTCATCTGATTCCTTGAGTTCAAAGAGTGGCCAAAAAATAATTTTAAGAAACCTCCTGTCACCACGCCGGACATTTGACAAACAAGAACATCTCCACCATGACCCCGGTGCGCTCTTCATCTCTTGATTAACGGGAGGGTCTAAAGGTTACCAGAGTAATCACAGTTGCTCCAAATCTAATGATTCATTACAGATTTAGGTGCCAGACTAGCTTAAAGCTGCAGTGTGTGACTTGTTCCATATTTGTTAAAACCGCCTCCATGTGGTGACAGTTTGTTCTGAGGCAGACAATCTGTGGACAGATGGAGCTCCTCCTCCTCCTCCTCCTCCCTGAGCTGCTATTGGTCTAAAGAAATGCTCTGCCCCCGACCTGAAACAACCAATCAGAGCCAGGAGGCGGGGCTTAGCGCTGCCAATCACCCTCCTCTACGCGCTGCTAAATGTGCTGATGGTGGAGAAACAGCTCACCGTTCCAGGAAAACTGTTTATCCGCCGCCATCGGTGGCCATGCTAGCTAGCCTTAGCATTAGCATCAGGCTAGGTTGTGGTGAACCAGCTGCAGCGCAGCAGAGAGCAGGGGGGGTGTGAGCGGCGTGTACATGAGGGTGATTGACAGCGCTAAGCCCCGCCTCCTGGCTCTGATTGGTTGTTTCTGAGTGGTGGATTTCTGCAGTTGGTACTGGGAGCACTGGGAGAGGGCAGAGGAGCTGGATTTTTCACAGATTATCTGTCTCATGTTAAACTGTCACCACATGATGATAATTTTAACAAATATGTAAAATAAAAACAAAAAAAAAACAAACATATTTTATAAAAGTTACATGCTGCAGCTTTAAATATGTTCTTACTGTTTAAAGAATAAACACAATCAATAGAACTTATGGTTTACAAGAATTCAACATAAATAGCCACGTCCAGATGCTTCATTCATAGAAAAGTATTAATTTTATTAGTTTTAATGAGAATCAGACACATTAATAATAATAATCAGGTCTTTATTGCAGTAATGTCAATATTAGAGCCACATTTCAGGGTTTATGCATTTGTTTTGTCAGGTGTAATACCTAAAACCCCCAGTAGGTGGCAGCCTGTATGAATAAATAGAAACAGCCTTTATTGTCCCACAAAGGGGAAATTCAGGTGCAACAGCAGCAGCCGATACAAAGTTTCACACAAAAAGTTCTTAAAGTGTAAAAAAACATTTTTAAAAAGCAAGATTAACGACGACAATAATAATAATATAATATACCATAGAAGACTCCAGCAGAAAACACTGTGCAGTTATGAGAAACAGCCATATCAGACCCACGGTCTTAGGGCTGTGCTACTGAGCGATCACGCTCTCCAAGAGTGAACAGAATGTGTGTTAAAGTGATCCAGACTGTTTACAGTCCAGGATATCAGAGCAGAAACACAGCAGAAATGTTACTAAAAAATTAGTAAAACTGCAAATACCAGCAGGGATGTAAACACTTACTGGTTTTGTTGGGAGCAGTGATAGTTCTGGAGTCTAACAGCTGCTGGGAGGAAGGATCTCCTATGACGCTCTTTAGTGCACCTAGGATGCAGCAGTCTGTCCCTGAAGGAGCTCTGTAGCTCAGCTACAGCTTCATGCATGGGGGGGGGGGTGTCCATCAGTGATGTTATTTTAGCCAGAGTCTGGGGGTCAAAGGTCATCCCAGCACAGAGCCGGCCTTCCTGATGAGCTGATCGAACCACTTCCTCTCAGCTGGAGAGCAGCTGCTGCTCCACAGACAGTCCCCTAGAAGATGGCTGATGCCACCACAGAGTCAGAGAAGGTCCTCAGCAGCGCCCCCTGCTGTCCAGAAGGCGGAGGCCTCCTCAGCAGGTAGAGTCTGCTCCGACCCCTCCTGGAGGGGGCATCAGGGTTATGGGTCCAGTTTATTGTTCAGGTGAGCTCCCAGGTACTGAGAAGGTCCAGGATCTCCATGTCCGCTCCCTGGATGTCCACCGGTGTCGGTGAGGGGGGTTTGATCAGGAAGGGGTCCTGCTGGGACCAGTCCACAAGGTCCTGAGTCCACTGTCTGTCCTCCGAGTCGTCCTCACCTGTGACGAGGCCGACTACGGCAGAGTCATCAGGGAGCTTCTGCGGGTGGCAGCGTGGGGGGTTGATGGAGACGTCTGCAGTCTAGAGGGTGAAGAGGAAGGCAGATCAGGAAGTGTTCAGTTATCATCAGAACCCTGAACCCTTCCTTCGTGGGACCCAGGAGGACGAAGCAGCGTTAGCAGCAGCATTAGCATAAGCAGGATTATCATGAGTAGCATTAGCAGCAGCAACATTAGCATTAGCAGCGGGATTGGCATTAGCACCAGCATTAGCAGGATTATCATGAGTAGCATTAGCAGCATTAGCAGCAGCATAAGCATTAGCAACAGCAACAATAGCATTAGTAGCATTAGCAGGGTTATCATTAGCAGCATTAGCAGGGTTATCATTAGCAGCATTAGCAGGGTTATCATTAGTAGCATTAGCATTAGCAGGGTTATCCTCAGGATCAGGTCTCTGCAGGTGGAGTCCACCTGCTGATGGTTCGTCTTCGTCAGCTTCATGATCTGATAAACGTCATCATCACCTCAGAGGAATTACAGCTGTACTGGAGGTTCTGGTGGAGGTTCTGGTGGTTCTGGACCCTCCCAACTGTCGACAGCTGTGTGACCTCCTCTCTGTGTCCAGGGTCAGAGGTCAGCGGGTGTCAGTGGTGGGTCAGGTGGGCTCAGTGCGCCCCCTGCTGGAGGTGGCAGGAAGCTCCTTCTTCTTCTTCTGTCTGGTGGAGGATGAGCAGACGGTTCCGGTTCTGGTGAAGGTAGGAAACCTGGACCCGCACTGATGGCTTGGTACTGGTGGCATGTTCTGGTGGAGGTCAGAACCAGTCAGAACCTTCGGTACCAGACCAGATCTGGTAGCAGAACCAGTGGTACCAGATCTGGTAGCAGAACCAACCCAGCAGAGAGAACCGGCACCAGTAGAATCAGTAGATCTACTGATGATGATGATGATCTGGTTCCTTCCTCCACTGTGTGACCTTTAACCTTTCAGGTAGCGTCTCTAGAGCCAGGTGTGACCCCACCTGGCTGAATGATGACATCATCAGGAAGTGTCAGGTTCACCTGGCAGGTGTCGATCCAGACCGTCCTCAGGGATGTTGGACAGTCTGCTGTTGCCATGGCGATATATTAAACACTAATGATCTGTTACCATCAGCTGATCAGCATCAGTCTGCTGACCTTTGACCCTCCAATGGTGGACACTTGGTTCTGATTGGCTGCCGTCTGAATGATGTCAGAAATATTCAGTCATTAAACCTGACTGGTGCTGTGTGTGTGTGTGTGTGTGTGTGTGTGTGTGTGTGTGTGTGTGTGTGTGTGTGTGCAGGACAGCAACCTGTGGTGGTCCCAGTGTGTGTGTGTTGGTCTCAGAGTGTGTGTTACGGCTCTCAGAGTGTGTGTTCTCAGGGGATGGAGAGGAAACAACGTGCTGTGTGTGACCGACCGCTCCCAGATACACACTGGATACACACAGCATCACACACACACACTAAAACAGACACTGGAACACACACTCTCTGGGACTACACACTCTCAGCCTCACACACACTCTGAGGAGTCGGAGCCCCCCCCACCCTCTCCTGATGACCACCTGCAGATGGACCAGGAGGAGGCGGAGCCTGAGGAGGATCCTGTCCAATCAGGAGTGAGGATCAAACGGTCCAGAGTCATCAGTTACCAGGTAGGAGGCCTCTGATTGGCTGGTATCTGGTTGGAGGCCTCTGATTGGCTGTTAGCAGGTAGGAGGCCTCTGATTGGCTGTTAGCAGGTTGGAGGCCTCTGATTGGCTGTTAGCAGGTTGGAGGCCTCTGATTGGCTGGTAGCAGGTTGGAGGCCTCTGATTGGCTGGCTGTGGATGTAAACATGTCTTCCAGTAAGTCTCCACCTGCTGTGTCTCCACTGTGGGACCCAACAGTGATCAATAACTGAGCTTAAAGTTTAAAATGTGAAGATAATAAATTAATGTTAGTTAGTGGTTTCATAGAAAACTAGTCAGGAATATTCCTGTCAAGTCATTTTTCTGCCTTTAGGTTCCAAACTATGAGCTTTATTTATGGTGAATGTCCGGTTCTGGTTTAGATCTTTAGTCTAGAGCGGCCCAAAGAGATTCATTCATTCATTTATTCATTCATTCATTCACTTTTACATAAAAGTTTGATTGTTTTCAGTTCAGTTTATTCCTCCAGCACCAGCTCACTACTAGTGTCGCCTCGAGGTTTCACAAAAATTCATTTCAGTTCAGTCCTCGGTTCATCCCAGCTGATCCCAGTTACCAGTTCAGCAGCTCAGTTCATTATTCAGACCAGTTTAAAAAGTTTCTGAGGAAACCCAGCAGAGCATCAAGTCGCAGACCCGCAGCATCGCTCCTCCTGACCAGCAGGGGGCAACAGTGGGGAGGAACAACTCCCCTTTAACAGGAAGAAACCTCCAGCAGAACCAGAACTGGTACTGGTACTGGTACTGATTGAGGGATCAGCACCAGCGGCCATCTGCCACGACCCCTGGAGGTTGGAGAAGACGGAGCAGAGACTCAAGAAGAACAGATGAACTGAACCAGGAGTACTTTCTATGTCCATGAAGGTAGAAAGTTAACAGCAGGAGACGGAGAACGGTGATGGCAGCATCAGCTCAGCTGAAGCGCTCCTCCAGGAAGGCTTCACAGCCAAGCAGAACCCAGACCAGGTGCACCTTCTATGGAGAGGAAACAACTGAGAAAACACAAATAGTTGAAATAACAGCAAATAATGCAGGCTGGAGAGCAGTAGGAGAAGAAAGTGAGGAAGAGTGGTCAGCTTGTCCTGCAGCAGCCTCTGGCAGCAGAACCAGCTCAGGATGACCTCTGACCTTAGAAGTAGGTAGGGTAGGAAAGGCAGAACCAGGGAGACCCGGGTTTCTGGACTGCCCCCCCCTGAATATTTTACTTTGAAACATAAAAACATTTTTTCTTTGATTAAATTCCTGCAGCAGCAAAAGCTTCTGTTCAGCCTCCAAGGCTGCTGAAGGTTTGGTGGTTCTGACCCAGTTCGGTTCTGCTGGACCCAGAGCAGACACGGCTCCAGGGTGTAAAGGTTGCTGACCTCTGACCCTGACTGGGCTGATAGGGGAGGTGACCCCTGACCCTGGAACCGACCCGCTGGACCTCACCGGGTCTCAGAACCTTCTACAGTCAGTCTGGGTCGTCTGCTGGTGGTCAGTAGAGTCTACCCGGCCCAAAGGAGCAGAACCGGCCTGGACCCGCCTCCTTCCTGTCAGACTAATAGTCATGATGGTTCTGTTCTGACCCGCCCCAAACGGATCATCTGTCTGCTTTACTTATAAACAGAAGGTTCTGGTTCAGACTGGGCAGCAGGTCCACTGGTGGTTCTGTTCCTTGAAACCATCTGGACCGCGGTACCATCTTGACACAGAACCACCTGAGACCCAAAAGCTCCTCTGATGCTACATGAAGCCAGAACCTGAGGAGGTTCTAAAAGACCCATTTCAGCAGAACTTTATGAGTTCAGACTGGATCTGACCTGTAGAGTCCTGACTGGTACCAGAACCTGGTTCTGATGAGTAACCTGCTGACATCAACAGAATAATCCCTCTAACTGGGTCCATGAGTGGACCTCCTCCACAGAACCTCGACTCCGGTTCTAGAGGTTCTAGAGGTGGTTCTGATGGATCCAGTTCACTACGAACAGGAACCAGAACCTCTGAGAGTCGATCTGGGCTTCGTTGGTTCTGATGGACTCAGATCTAAGCTGAACCGGCGCTAATTCAGACGTAGCGCAGCCCGACCTGTGCAGCGCACGGCGCCGTGCGGTCCTCACTCCTTACCAGGTGGAGGCGATGCTTCCTGTCGCCGTTCGCCAGCCGCCATTAGAGCTCAGACTCAGCCGACCCACCGTCTGGACCGGATCTCCCAGAACCAGCTGATTTCTGCCATCAGGGGAGGATTTACAGCAGTTCCTGGACCCGCCGCTGCCTGGTTAGGTGGAGCTCTTCCACACTCGGCTCTCTTCTCCACACAGACCGGTCGGCCACGGCAAAAACTTTCTGAAACACCGACGTCTTCCCAAAAAACAAATACATAACTCGAAGCTGAGCTTATGAAGCAGGAGAACCTTTTCTGTCCATTTTGTCAGCATCCGGCTGATTGAAGCCGCAAGGATGCGCCATCGACTCAGAAACATGGAGAAGAAGCTAGCTGGCTGCTAGCTAGCTGCTAGCTGGCTTCTAGCTGGCTGCTAGCTGGCTGCTAGCTGGCTGCTAGCTGGCTTCTAGCTGGCTGCTAGCTGACTGCTAGCTGGCTGCTAGCTGGCTTCTAGCTGGCTGCTAGCTGACTGCTAGCTGGCTGCTAGCTGGCTGCGAGCTGGCTGCGAGCTAGCTTCTAGCTGGCTGCTAGCTGGCTGCTAGCTAGCTTCTAGCTGGCTGCTAGCTAGCTGCTAGCTGGCTGCTAGCTAGCTGCTAGCTGGCTGCTAGCTAGCTGCTAGCTGGCTGCTAGCTAGCTGCTAGCTGGCTTCTAGCTGGCTGCTAGCTGGCTTCTAGCTGGCTGCTAGCTGGCTGCTAGCTAGCTGCTAGCTGGCTGCGAGCTGGCTGCTAGCTGGCTGCGAGCTAGCTTCTAGCTGGCTGCTAGCTAGCTTCTAGCTGGCTGCTAGCTAGCTTCTAGCTGGCTGCTAGTTAGCTGCTAGCTGGATGCTAGCTAGCTGCTAGCTAGCTGCAGCCTGTCTCATATGCTAACTCTGGAGCATGTAGATGAGTAGAAGCGAGAGCTGAAGGTCCTGAACCAGATATTTGTGGAGACAAAGTATTTGCCCCTGTTGCTCGTCGTCCCCTCTCGTCCCCCCGGCCGTGGACACCGGGGGTAAAAGTGAAACCAAGACAACAGTCACTGTTCAACTTCAAAATCATCCAGCAATTTATTCATTTAAACAGAACCATGAAATCACACCAACATCCCAACATGATCACTGATTACCACAAGAAAAAGAAACATGAATCATCTTTTAGAAAAACACGAAGACGTGTCTTCGGAGAGCACCATGTGGACAGGAAAAGGCCGTCTCATCCCAGGGATCTGACCAACGGTTGTAGCTCAGATACATTTATACCTCGCTACGTCCAGGTGGTTCTTTACTGCCTGGGACGTCCTGACGTCAGCCGCCAGGAGGCGGACGCTTCCCTGCCTGACGATTCTCTACCCGGGAACAATGCAGGTGTTGTTCTGCACAAAATATCCAACCCAAGGACGTGGGACCGAGTTTATCAGTGTTCTGGTGCGTTACACTAAGCTGTCCTCCCTGTGCTCCTCAGCAGCCTCAGACTGGCTCCTGAAGCCACAGCGCCCTCCTCGACCCCTCGCTGACCCCACCTGCTACAGAGCTGGACAGAAGACTCGACTACAAGGGATTAATACACACACCATATGATGTTTATTAGTTTAGGATCAACACACGTTACACTTGAGGTTTCTGATCCAAGGTGAGTATAGAGGTGCTCTCCACCCCTCTAAGACCTTGTTCCATCTTATGAACCCTGCTGATCTGAACTGCATCTGATGAACCCATGAATGAAACTGAGTACAGGGTAACACGACTTAAAATCATTCAGAGCAAAGCTGTTTTCACACACCTTGAAACAAACGTCACTCGTTGCGAACGGCGCTGCCGAGGTCGGGGGAGAGTTCAAAAGGCAGATTTCCTTTTAAAACAAGATTCTTAGTTTTGCGCATCATGTTTGAGTTCTTAAATAAACGTTGGGGGAAAAACTTCCGCATCTTGTAAAACTGATGTCCTGCTGAACCACAGCAGCTCGTTGCGTTTGTGTATCTAAGTATTTTTGTTGGCCAAAATCAGTTGATATTTATCTGTATTTCCTTTGACACCAAACGTTTTGCCTGATTTTGTATATTTTTATATTTGAAGATATTTTTTATTCTGGAGACAGTTTATAAAGGAAAGTAACAAATCAACTCTGTTTTGAAGTCAGTTTAGCAAATCCAATTAAAACAGCCGATTATGTGGAATATCGACTGACGTCGTTATCGAAGTATTTAAAAATATATCGTGATCATTTCTTGACAATATCCGCCACCGCTAAAACACACCTGCAGTGTTTACCTGAGCGCTAAGCTCCGCCCTCTCCTCCGATAGGGCACGGTGACGGAGGTGGTGAGTGAGGGGGCGGGGCTTTACGTGCTGGACAGGAAGGTGGGGCTGTGTCTGGCCTATCAGCCGCCAGGGAGGAGGAAGCTGAGACCGGGAGACCAGGTGGAGGTGAGTCCTGCTGCTGAGCTCTGATTGGTCCCTGAGCCCAGAGCTCTGATTGGTCCCTGATCCCAGCTCTCATTGGTCCTTGAGCTCTGATTGGTCCCTGAGCCCAGAGCTCTGATTGGTCCCTGTCTGATCTGTTTGTCGTCCTGCAGCTGCATCACGTGCACTTCCTGTACCGGCCGTGCCCTGACCTTCCTCCCAGCATGCTTTGCTGCTGCCTTGGCTCCTCCCTCAGGGTGACGGCGTTCAGCAGGGTGGGCGGAGCCTCTTGTGACCGCAGTTGTCCTGGAGACGGAGTGTTGCCACGGTTACTGCTACAGAACAACAGAGGAGTGGACCAGTACCTGTGGACCTGCCACCTGGCCTCCCAGCTGGCGCACAGGTGATGGTCCAGGTCCAGATGGTCCAGGTCCAGATGGTTCTGACCCGGTTTCTTTCTGTCCTCTGGTCCAGATACGCTGAAGTGGTCTGGACCAGGTTCTCCAGGGTTCTAGAGGTTCTGCTCTGGTGTCAGTTCATAGGCTGCTCCTGTTCCCTCCTCTCTGTCTCTCTGCCTCCAGCCTGGTCCCTGGAGACCAACACCACCCTCCTCTTCCTCAGTGTCTCTCTGTCTCTCTGTCCCCTTCTCTCTGTCTAACTGTGTCTCTCTGTCTCTCTGCCTCCAGCCTGGTCCCCGCTGGGTCCCACCACCCTCCTCTTCCTCAGTGTCCTCTCTGTCTCTCTGTCTAACTGAGTCTCTGTCTCTCTGTCTAACTGAGTCTCTGTCTCTCTGCCTCCAGCCTGGTCCCCGCTGGGTCCCACCACCCTCCTCTTCCTCAGTGTCCTCTCTGTCTCTCTGTCTAACTGAGTCTCTGTCTCTCTGTCTAACTGAGTCTCTGTCTCTCTGCCTCCAGCCTGGTCCCCGCCGGGCCCCACCACCCTCCTCTTCCTCAGTGTGTGTGTCTGCTGTCCTGGAAGCTCTCGGAGACTCTGTGGACACCGAGAGGACCAGGACCCAGAGACATCTACTCAGAGATGTTGGACCAGCCCCACAGCTGTCCTCTGGACCAGGTCGGTGTCCTCCCAGAGACGTCCCAGTGTCTCCAGCCTCCTGTCCGCCTCAGGACGACGAAGGTGGAGCTGAAGCTTCTTCATCTGAGGATGAAGAGGGATTAGCCTCCGTCTCCATCGTCCCGCAGTCCTCTGGCCTGGTCTCCGCTGGTAGCGAGGACACAGCTGCAGGCGTCCCCAGTACCTACTGGTCCAGTGTCTCTGACCCCAGTACCTACTGGTCTCCGCTGGTAGCGAGGACACAGCTGCAGGCGTCCCCAGTACCTACTGGTCCAGTGTCTCTGACCCCAGTACCTACTGGTCTCCGCTGGTAGCGAGGACACAGCTGCAGGCGTCCCCAGTACCTACTGGTCCAGTGTCTCTGACCCCAGTACCTACTGGTCTCAGCTGGTAGCCAGGACACAGCTGCAGGCGTCCCCAGTACCAGCTGGTCCAGTGTCACCTGTCTTTCCCAGTACCAGCTGGTCAAATGTGTCTCTGTCCCACTACCAACTGGTCTCCGTGTCTCTGTCCCAGTACCAACTGGTCCAGTGTGTCTCTGTGTCCCAGTACCAACTGGTCTCCGTGTCTCTGCCCCAGTACCAACTGGTCTCCGTGTCTCTGTCCCAGTACCAACTGGTCCAGTGTGTCTCTGTGTCCCAGTACCAACTGGTCTCCGTGTCTCTGTCCCAGTACCAACTGGTCCAGTGTGTCTCTGTGTCCCAGTACCAACTGGTCTCTGTGTCTCTGTCCCAGTACCAACTGGTCCAATGTGTGTCTCTGTCCCAGTACCAACTGGTCTCCGTGTCTCTGTCCCAGTACCAACTGGTCCAGTGTGTCTCTGTGTCCCAGTACCAACTGGTCTCTGTGTCTCTGTCCCAGTACCAACTGGTCCAATGTGTGTCTCTGTCCCAGTACCAACTGGTCTCCGTGTCTCTGTCTCAGTACCAACTGGTCCAGTGTGTGTCTCTGTCCCAGTACCAACTGGTCCAATGTGTGTCTCTGTCTCAGTACCAACTGGTCTCTGTGTCTCTGTCCCAGTACCAACTGGTCCAATGTGTGTCTCTGTCCCAGTACCAACTGGTCCAATGTGTGTCTCTGTCCCAGTACCAACTGGTCTCCGTGTCTCTGCCCCAGTACCAACTGGTCTCTGTGTCTCTGCCCCAGTACCAACTGGTCTCTGTGTCTCTGTCCCAGTACCAACTGGTCCAGTGTGTGTCTCTGCCCCAGTACCAACTGGTCTCCGTGTCTCTGCCCCAGTACCAACTGGTCTCTGTGTCTCTGTCCCAGTACCAACTGGTCCAGTGTGTGTCTCTGCCCCAGTACCAACTGGTCTCCGTGTCTCTGCCCCAGTACCAACTGGTCTCCGTGTCTCTGCCCCAGTACCAGGTGGACCCCTGCGTCCCCCAGCTCCTGAGCGTCTCGGAGCTCCTCCAGTCCCTCAGCTCTCTGCTGCCCCCTGGTGGATCCGGCCTCAGCAGGTCTCAGGTCAACTCTGCTCTGTCCTGGTCCTGCCGGACGCTGACCTCTGACCCTGGGACGGGAGACGGTCTCAGGTAAACTCAGCAGCATCAGGACTTTTAACTGGGATGGAACCAGTGGGCCTGGGTCAGAACCAGCGACCTGTTAGGCCCCGCCCCCTGATCTTAGTGTCTAAAGGTGTCATTCCTGTTAGGCCCCGCCCCCTGCTGCTGGTGGGGGTCCTCCAGCTCCCCTCTGAGAGGTCAGAGTTCAGACAGACCCTGCAGCTCAGAGATGCTACAGCAGCTGTGGGCTGCGTCGCCACGGAAACCAGAGAGGATGGAGGTCAGAGGGCAGCCTTCAACACCGCCTGGATCGGTAGGAACACACACACACACACACACACACACACACACACCGGAGGAGCCCATGGAGGACCATGAGGTCTTCAGGTCCAGAGCAGCTGGTCTCACTGGGTCCAGTTAACTCTGAGGTAGTTAAACTGGGTTAAACTGGACCCCAGCGCCTTCAGCTTGTCTGATCACCAGTAGTTTAACGGCATGTATTACATACAGTGTGATTATCCGTCATGTTTCTCAGTGTCTTTAAATGCAGCCACAACAAACCGCTTTCTAGAGACTGCCTGGAAACCAGAGCTCGAGTTTCCGTCCAGATCCGAAGGAGGCGGCGCGAAGCCGGTCAGACGTCGGAGCGAAGCCGGTCAGACGTCGGAGCGAAGCCGGTCTGAGGTCGGCGCGAAGCCGGTCAGACGTCGGAGCGAAGCCGGTCAGACGTCGGAGCGAAGCCGGTCTGAGGTCGGCGCGAAGCCGGTCAGAGGTCGGAGCGAAGCCGGTCCGAGGTCGGAGCGAAGCCGGTCAGACGTCGGAGCGAAGCCGGTCAGACGTCGGAGCGAAGCCGGTCTGAGGTCGGCGCGAAGCCGGTCAGACGTCGGAGCGAAGCCGGTCAGACGTCGGAGCGAAGCCGGTCAGACGTCGGAGCGAAGCCGGTCTGAGGTCGGCGCGAAGCCGGTCTGAGGTCGGAGCGAAGCCGGTCCGAGGTCGGCGCGAAGCCGGTCGGCGCGAAGCCGGTCAGACGTCGGAGCGAAGCCGGTCAGACGTCGGAGCGAAGCCGGTCCGAGGTCGGAGCGAAGCCGGTCCGAGGTCGGAGCGAAGCCGGTCCGAGGTCGGCGCGAAGCCGGTCAGAGGTCGGAGTGAAGCCGGTCGGCGCGAAGCCGATCCGAGGTCGGAGCGAAGCCGGTCCGAGGTCGGAGCGAAGCCGGTCCGAGGTCGGCGCGAAGCCGGTCGGCACGAAGCCGGTCTGAGGTCGGCGCGAAGCCGGTCAGACGTCGGCGCGAAGCCGGTCAGAGGTCGGAGCGAAGCCGGTCGGAGGTCGGCGCGAAGCCGGTCAGAGGTCGGAGCGAAGCCGGTCAGAGGTCGGAGCGAAGCCGGTCAGACGTCGGAGCGAAGCCGGTCGGCACGAAGCCGGTCTGAGGTCGGCGCGAAGCCGGTCAGACGTCGGCGCGAAGCCGGTCAGAGGTCGGAGTGAAGCCGGTCGGAGCGAAGCCGGTCCGAGGTCGGCGCGAAGCCGGTCAGACGTCGGAGCGAAGCCGGTCGGCGCGAAGCCGGTCTGAGGTCGGCGCGAAGCCGGTCAGACTTTGGCGGCGAAGCCGGTCAAAGGTCGGCGCGAAGCCGGTCAGACGTCGGAGCGAAGCCGGTCGGCGCGAAGCCGGTCAGACGTCGGCGCGAAGCCGGTCAAAGGTCGGCGCGAAGCCGGTCAGAGGTCGGAGTGAAGCCGGTCCGAGGTCGGCGCGAAGCTGGTCCGAGGTCAGACGTCCCTCAGCTCCTGGTCTGGAGCCGCAGGTAGAAGCAGCTTCACCTGTTGCCACCGGACACCGTGCAGCGATTAAAGAGGGAGCTAATGACGCAGGGTGGAAAGCAGAAACACGGCGGCCATGACAGGAGCTGCTGCAGCAATGTCACCAGCCAGGACAACGCTCAGAAAACCAAACTGGTGAAATACCAGTGCTCGTTTATAGAGTTAGCAGGGCTCTCATTAATAAAGGGATTGAGTAGGATTCATACTAAAAGTGGTCGAGCTTACAAAAAGATGGCAGCGTAGAGCAACAGGCTCCCGACTGTAAATATTAAAAATATCCCGCTGTGACTCGAATTCACTCGGTGACGCAAGGGTGTAAATAGAAATGTAACGGGTCGAGGATTATCCCCAAGAAAAGCGCCGCACAAAGGAAGAACAGGACAACGTGGAAGAAGATCTAGCATCACAAGTTAGCAATGAGGCGCTAGCGGTGACGCTAGCAAGGACGCTAGCGGTGATGCTAGCAGGTTCGCTAGCAGAAACACTAGCAGTGATGCTAGCAGGGACGCTAGCGGTGGCACTAGCAGACATGCTAGCAGAGACACTAGCATGGACGCTAGCAGTGATGCTAACGGTGATGCTAGCAGTGACGCTAGCAGTGATGCTAACGGTGACGCTAGCAAGGATGCTAGCAGGGACGCTAACAGAGACACTAGCATGGACGCTAGCAGTGACGCTTGCGGAGACGCTAGCGGTGACACTAGCAGACATGCTAGCGGAGGCGCAGCCAGAGCTGAGCCTAGATGCTAACCTGGGAACTATCCTGACAGAGAGGCGGGAGTTTAGGACAGATCCCAGCCAGAGACTGAATGAAATACAAGAAGACATGAGGAAGATAACCGAGTGAAAGAGCAGCACATAGACACGGTAGAGACTCGGATCCAGTCGGCGGAGGAGGTCCTGGCTGACCCGGTGAAGCTCCAGACGGAAGCAGGAACTAAACTGATGGATCTGGAGGGAGATGGCGCCGAGGCAACGTTAGAATAAACGGAGGAAGGCGGGGAGCTGAAGGCCACGTTGGTGGAGGGGTCGTTACTGAAGGGGCCGGAGCTGCCTGCCTGCATGGCTGTAAACATCTAGCGGGCGCAAAACCCCTTCCTGAAGCTCCACCAAGATCCACCGAGCTTAAAATGAAAGGAGAAATACTCAGGACAGCCTGGCAGAGAAAAGGGTTTGGTTTCCAGGGAAGCGGATCGACCATGGCTTCGCTCCGGAGCTGCTGAGGAAGAGGAGAGATCACGCAGAGGCCACAGCAGCGCTGAAGGGGAACAGAAGGTTTCAGACCTCGCTTCCAGCCAGACCGCAGGAGTTTACAAGGAAGGCACGCAGACCTGCAACTCGGCAGAAGCAGCACATATGGCTTTTCCAGTAAAGGTCCTTCTGGACCGGACCAGCCAGCGGTCCCGAGAGTAGCATGCACTCGGGGGCCGACGTCTACTCAGGTGACACAATGCAAAATACCAAGACCGTTCCAGTGAGAGCGTGTAATGTAAATGGCCAGGAACCCAGTTAAACGGAGCAAAATTAAACCAAGAAGAAACAGATGTGGCTCTCCTCCAGGAGACATCAGAAGCAGAACATGAATAGATCTGGTCAGCAGATCCTCCTCATATAGACGCTCAGAGAGCAGTGGTCGTATTGATCTCTGAACGAACACGCTAAGGTCCAGATGGGAGGTCTGATCTGGGGTTAGCTGCAGGGGCTCTGGTCCCGTTAAATGTTGATGCTCCTCCAGGAGGAACCTCCAGACGTGTGGAGCTGCCAGATGCTCAGGGGACCTGAATCTGTGGTGGCTTTGACGACGCGCAGCTGCAGACGCATCTCACCACGCCACCCAGCAGAAAACAAAGCCACCAAAGTATAAAGCTAAGGATGCAGTCGGTCTCTCAGACGTAGGGAGGGACCTGAACCCGACTAAAGCGGACTTTGCCCTCCATCCTCATCTGGTTTATTCTGGGCGAGATTTCTACCTGAAGTTTCAGACGGGCATCTGCAGGGCCACAACCTGCCTGACCACGCGCCCGTCTGCCTGAATGTGGTCGCAGATTTAGAAAGAGGACTGGTTAAACTGGGGTCCGAGGTCAGCGAACAAATAACAGACATAAAGCAACGTTTAAAGAAAATGACGACGGAGAAGTGTCTCCTCAGGCGCTCTGGGATGCGAAGTGGCTCTAAGGGGGAAATAACAGGCTCAGATGTGAAACGACAACGAAAAGAGAAGGTTGAACAGTTAGTCAGAAACAGAGAGTATACACAAAACACACTGAAGCAGGGAACAGAAATGGAAATTAACAGGATGAAGAACAAACTGAATGAAATTTACTCTGATATAAAGAAAAATTGACCTTTATCAAACAAAAGTACTATGAAACAGGAAAATCTGCTAAATTACTGCTAACTAAAAAAGCAACAGACAGAGAATAAAATCTATAAACTAAGGATCCCATAATAAACTCAGTCCATCACAAAGTAAAAGATCCAAAAAAACCTTGGAAAATGTTTATTCACATCTATATTTTTGTTTTACGCACATCTACATAGTCAACCTAAAACAGATGGGATTAAACATTTTTGGACAACATAACGCCTCCCAGGGTGGATATGGGACAAAATACGTCTTTAATTGGGGCGTAACTGATGAAGAAATTAGAAAAGCAATTCCACATTTACAAGTCAGTAAAGCACCAGGAGCTGATGGTTTTCCAGCAGAGTGGTGGTTGTTGTTATTATTATTATTATTATTATTATTATTACAACCAGGTGCTTCAGGCTGGCATTACTCCCCACTGGGAAAGAAGCAGCAGCCTCTGATCCCACAGGAGGGGGAGACAAGCCAGACTGGGGAAACTATCGACCCAAGGGAACCAACACAACATCTTTGCTCACATTCTGGCTAAAACACTCGAACAGACCCTTCCTCAGATTTTAAGTCTCGATCAAACAGGCTTCATTCAGCAAAGACAAACTCCAGACGGTGTTCGCAGAACGCTGCACAGCTGAACAACCAGAAAGGACTGCAGGGAGGAAAGCTGAGCCTCGATGCCGCGGAGGCACTCGATCGAGCTAATTAGGAGTTTTTACATCAACTGCTAAACAAATTTGGATTCCAGTGTTTATTTTTGATCAGGGTCTTTTTATTGAACAAATACCGTGTTCAAAACAATTACAACAGTATTACTAAACAATCTCCCCCCTTCACAACACAACTATAACCCAGCCAGTCAAATAAAAAGATAAAACAGAAGAGCGAATCAGTAATAATAATTAAGCAATATTATTAGCATCAGTGTTTTCAAAATAAGTAAATAAAAGGTTGCCATACATTGTAAAACTTCTGAATAGAACCTTTTAGCGTGTATCTGATTTTGTCCAGTTGAGTTTAGCACATGACATCCTTAATCCGCTGCCCGTGAGCGGGTGGGAGAGGCTCTTTCCACTTCAGTAAAATGCTTCTCCGGGCCAACAGAGTGCAGAAAGCAAATAAATTGGTGTGTTTTAGAGATGGAGGTGTTACGAGGCACCACACCAAAAATAGCCTTAAGCAGACAAGGTGCAGTTGGAATATCACATGTTCTGGACAAAGGTTTCAGAAATACTTTACCAAAAGCCACGTAATTTTGGACAGGCCCAAAACATGTGTAGCAAAGATGCAGGTTCTTGTTGACACTGGTCACAGTGGGATCAAACCCATCTTTAATTTTACTCAATCTAATTTTAGACCAGTGGAGACGATGAACCACCTTGAACTGGATAACCACCAGTCTGAGACCAATAGATGATGAGAATATGCTACCAATTATTCTGTGCCAGGTCTCAGCCGCAGTCCGTTCGCCCAGATCTCTCTCCCATCTTTCCCTGAGAAGCTGCAATGAGGCCAGTTTGCAGTTACCCAACAACTGGTAAATAACACTTACGACATGTTTGGAGTCCAGTTTAAGCCCAAAGATGTCGTCCAGAAGAGATGGAGATGGACAGTGTGGAAAACAGCCAGTGTTGGAGGCAACAAAATTCCTGAGCTGCAAATACCTGAAGAAATGAGACTGTGGGATCTTAAACTTAGTCACCAACTGTTCAAATGTACCAGAGACATTTTCACAAAAAAGATTCTTCATCGAGGTTATGCCACATTTTGCCCATATGTTAAATGCCTCATCTGTTAATGAGGGACAACACATACAATGCCTATGAGGCGGCGCAACAAGAGACATCTCAGTCAATTTGAAACGTCTTATACCACAGCTTGAGTGAGTGAATAACAAGAGGGTTTGTGATGAAGCTGGAGATGGTTCTGCAAATGGCAATCTGGCACATAGAAAAGACACCATTGAAGATTGCTTCACCAATAACTTTTCCAGTGCTACCCATGAAGATGGATTGTCCTGATGTTTTATCCAGTATAACATTGCCCTTATATTAGATGGCAAATAACAGAATAGGAAGTTTGGGAGTGCTAAGCCTCCCGCACTCCGCGGTCTTTGCAATACGCTCTTAGTTTAGGTGTTTTTTGTTCCAGATGAAAGAAGAAAGTTGACTACTCAGGTTATTGAAAAAAGATTTGGTTAAAAATATTGGAAGGCATTGAAAAAGATATAAGCATTTAGGTAATGTATTCATTTTAATTACATTTATTCTACCAACCAGCGAAAGAGGCAGCCACTCCTACTTTTCGAAATCCTGTTTTAACTGAGATAGTAAAGGAAGATAATTTTATATAAATCCTTGTGGTTCTTTGTAACCCAGATACCCAAATATTTGAAGTTATTATAGAAGACATAAATAGAAGAGACCTCCCCCGCCGCTCCACCAAGAGGCATCACCTCGCTCTTTCCAAAATTCACCATATATCCAGAAAATGTCCCAAATTCCTCAAGCAGATCTAAAAGTTTAGGGAGGCTGCTTGAAGGGTTTGAAACAAACAGAAGCATATCATCGGCATAAAGGCAGACTTTATGTTCGACCCCCCCGATGTATTCCTTCAGTATCAGCACCTTGTCTCAAAGCAATGGCTAATGGCTCAATAGCAAAACGACGGGGTGACGAAGGGCACTCCTGTCTAGTGTCGCGGTGAAGTTCAAAAAAAGGGGACAAGTAACTATTAGTCCGCACAGCATCTAGAAGGGAAGAATATATTTTTATCCAAGATATAAAATTATTTCTAAAGCCAATTTTTTTAAGTGTACAAAAAAGAAAGTCTCATCTCACAACATTGCATGAACAATGGAGGAATGGTCTGAAATCACCATGGCTTCATAATCACATTTTTTGACTGAAGACAGGAGTTTTTTTGTCTAGAAAGAAATAATCTATGTGAGTATACGTTTTATGGACATTAGGAAAATGAGTATTGCCGTGAAGTTGGATTACAAAACCTCCATACATCAGCTAAGCCATAAGTTTTAAGAAAACACTGAATAGTGTGTTCTGATTTTGGAACTGGAGTACTTTTCTTTGAACTACGATCCAAGGTAGATAATACACAGTTCAAGTCTCCTCCAAATATGATATTATGTGATGCTATATTGGGAAGCCGTGAAAAAACCTTACTGAAGAAGCTATGATCATCCCAATTGGGGGCGTAGACATTTACTAGAATCAAAGGAAAACCATATAACAAAACGTCCTGCTGGGTCTGCATCTATATTTGTAGCTACAAATGGGCAAGGCTTTCTTAATTAGAATTGATGCTCCCCGACTTTTGAAATTGTACTCACTGGTATACCTGACTCCTCCCAGATTTTATTCAAAAGTGATCAGAGGTACGCAGATGTGTTTCCTGGAGAAATGTTATGTCTGTTCTAAGCCGTTTTAAATGGGTGATAACTTTCTTCCGCTTAACCAGGTGATTAAGTGATTTTACATTCCAGCTCACAAAATTTACCACACAATTATTAGGAGATTGAGCTGCACTCATTGCTGCTCAAATAAAAGAATGTGGAAACACCAAAGAATAAGATGCACAAAGCAGCAGAAGGAAAAAAGAGAAAACTGGCTGAGCCCCATCCCCAAAATATTCTGAACAATCACACCAAATTGAACATGGTGGCTGCAAAAACCCTTGCATAAGAATCCACTCATAGTGCTTGTTTGGTTTACTGTAAGTCATGCTCTCATTGAACCTTTAGTATACCTTCTATCCGACAAAAATACTTGTAGCTAAACAAAATACCAATTTTCTTTACATACTGGCATTGTCATTAACTTTAAAGCATTTATAGATTTAGAACTTTGAGCCTTCAGCAAAGCAAGTGCCTGTACTGAATTTTGCACCATAATATTGACATCGAAGTTTGTAGAATCATATATATGTATATAAGCGGCGTCAAATGAGATAAACTGTAGTACAGGACTTAGGCGCTCTCACATAGGGCAACCAGCGCAGCATCTTCAGGTGTTATTGAAGCATTTTTTACATAATTCGTCGCCTTTGTTGCATCCAGAAATTCCTTCTCCTCCCCATTGTAGGTGATGCAAAGTCGCGCCGGAAACATAATCCCAAAGCGGACACCTTCTTGGTTGTGGAGAAGTTTCCGGACTTCTGTAAAAGCCGCCCGAGCCATGGAGGTCGTAGAATCCGGTAATATTGCGACGGGCTGTCCATTATACTGCAGCGGAGCTTGGATTCTGGCCCGGCACAGAATACCAACGCAGTCTTGATAGTAATGAAGCTTGGCTATGGTGGGACGTGGCCTTCCACTTGGCTTTCTTGGTACAGGACTTCTGAGAGCGGCCGATGACGACATCTTTATCCATGCCCAGGACTTTGCTTAATAGTGGGGATACAGCCGCGGTGGTACTCGACCCCGGGCCCCCTGGAACTCCAGGATGCGGATGTTAGATCTCCGCATCCTGCCCTCCAAGGCATCACATCTATCTTTTAGGTTGGACAGCTGTTTTTAAGGTCTGTTAACCTTGGTTTGTAGGACTGTCACTTCATCACTCCACGCTGAAAGCCCGCTTTCTACCTCCTTAACCGTGGCCTTCACTTCATCCATTTCAGCGCGCATTGTTGCTGTGCAGCCAGCGATCTCGTTTTTCACTGCTTGCACTTCAGCTTTAATGCCATCAGAATCTTCTTTAAGTGCGTTTCTGAGTTCTTCTTTTATCACAGCAGAGATATCGCTCTTGATAGACTGTAGAAGTTCTGCTTTTATAATTGCAATTTCTGCTTCACGCAGATTGTTCTGGTCCTCGCTGTCGCCATGTTCGGATCCCCCTCGGTCCTCTCCGCCAAGGAGGCGCTGGGCCGAGGCGCTGGTGCTCCAGTGCACTCGTATTTTCGTAGTTTGGACGCCATTTCTTTCACAAATGATGTTGCAGTAGGTCGTGCAGGTCTTTCAGTTCTCCTCGCCAGCAGACGGTAAGATTTTGCAGGTTAAAAAACCAGTTTTGAAACTTTGCCAGCAGTAGCCCAGAGAAATACGTCTTACTCCATTGCTAGCTCGTGAGCGCCCCCAGTGTCCAGTGTTTGTTAAATCAATTAAAGCACTATATAATAAAGCAAAAGCCAAAACAAAACAAACTGAGCTGCATCAAACTCATTACTAGAAAGGGGGACCAGACGGGGCTGCACACTGAGCCCTCTGGTATCGCGCTGTTTATTGAATCATTAAATCAGGGGATTATCCAGTATAACAACATTACTGGTATAAAAATGTTAGACCAAGAACTCGAGATTCCTTTATTTGCAGATGATGAACTGATAACTTGATCAAACCCTGAAAATCCGATTTGGGATCATTTTAGACTCCTTTAGCGCGGTCTAAATTAAATATCCAAGAGACTCAGATACTAAGTTTCAGTGACAGACCGAGCCGGGACATGATCTCCAGAACTCAGCTAAACTGGAAACCAGAGCACATTAAACCCTTGGGGGTGAACATCCTGAAAGACCTTTCAAAACGATACAGCTTACATTTTGACTTAAGCAGGAATTAAAGGAAGACATGCGGAGAAGGAATCTGATTCCAGTATTACATTTTGAACCTCAGATGGAAACGATAAAGACGAACATCCTGCCAAGGAGTTTAGATTTATTTAAGACCCTTCCAATGGAGGTTAATGACAAGTTAATGAACGGGATAAATTGGTATCCCGACAAATCTGGCGAAGGAAAAACCAAGGGTAAGGTTTCAGATCCTTCAACTGGCTAAAGACAGGGGTGGCCTGGCACTTGCCTGTCTAAAAGACGACGACATGGCCGCCCAGTTAAGGGTCCTGTGTTGTTGGTGCGCCCAGAGAACAAGATGGAAGGAAGCTGGAGAAAACATACCTGCGAGGGGGCCAGTCCAAGCTAGATCAGACCGATGGAAACTGCAAATTAATGGATCATCTTTAAAAATATGGTTTTAACTAAAAATGATATGAAGCTAAGATCCTGAACCGGTGCTGTTATGACCCGGATCTTACCCCAAACATCATGGACTCTGATTATAGGAGAGGGTTGACTTGGGCCTCTCCCCATGTTGGACTCTGCAGAGGACTTCAGGAGATTAAACCAGTTAATACCACGAACATCAAACTGAAATGGGACAGAGAAACCAACCCCCACCTTTCAGGAGACACCTGGGAGAAACTGGATGTCAGTGGAAGATTTCATGTTCGACTTTATGGAGAACATTTGGGTGGAAATGTCTCATCAGATGTTTCATTACAGCGGTGAGTCACCGTACGGGATCTTCCCATTGCTGGACGTTGTTGGTCCCAGGAAGCCAGTCATTACCTTTCGTTTTGGGCCTGTCTGAAAATAATTACCTTCTGGCAGCAGATTTTAACAGAACTGGTCCCGATATTTGGAAAAGACGTCACATTTAACTGGGAACAGCATCTTTTGGGTTCATCCAATCAGCTACTGTTAACAATCAACTCCAGGCATCCCAAACATGATGTGCTCCCCAGTTTAACCTTTACCTGATGTGATTCCTGACTGTTGCACGGATGGACTTCCTGTATACTGGTCCCCGTGTACTCGCGTTCTCCTTTTTTGTTGTTATTCCAATAAAGGGGACAAAAATATTCATATTCTCAAAAGGCAAAAATGGCGTCGGCCAAAAACTCCAGATCTATAAACCATGCGTAGCACGCCAGCAGCAGTTTCCTTCATAAATCCCAGCTGAACCTCAGTTTGCTGCGAGGCCCCGCCCAGGCTCTGCCCTGGACACGCCCACTTTCAGCCATAAATGGTCAAAGCAGCTCTTGAACGTCAGTTTATTTAAATGAGCCACTGATCGATGTTATTTCATGACTAACACGGGAAAAGAGGGAAAAAACGCAATTTCTCCGAGGCAGAAATGATGTGAGTGAGATGGAGAGTTGAAAACATAATCTTTGGTTGCCATGGTGACGTGAAATAAAGTTTATAAACCGGTGTTTTAGGAGCCACGCTCCACAGCTGAGCGCTCAGGGGTGTGAATACTATTAAAGAGCGCCTCCTCGGCGCTGCGGGGGTTTGAAACGGGGTAACGAGGGTGAGGCGTCAGCGTCTGGAGGGGGAGCCACTGCCCCCTGCAGGTCATAGGGGAATAGTGCACCAGGCCCTAATAGTTCGGTTTTAGGACTCCTGTTCTCCCGTGGTGGAGGTAATCTGATGCACGGACTGGTCGCGTTAGCGATGCCATCCAGGACGGCGGCCATTGCTGCGCTCAGCGCTGATCTCCCAGACCCACGGAGAACTTCACAGATGTTGCTCCTTGGTGGCTCCAGGCTGAGTTCATTAATGTTGATTCATTCAGACTCAAACCTGTCGGCTAATTCCCGCTGGAAGGAGCCGTCACCAGGAGCCCCAGAGAGGTCACCAGCTGGAACTGGACAGGGATGGCGTGGTTCTGGAGGGTCGCTCTCTCCAGAACTGGACCCAGTTCAGCTCATAGATCCCAGAGCGACGCTCCAAGGAGTCTCAATCTGCTGGTCCGCCAGTCGTCATCATGGAGCAGAAGATCTTGGTGATCCCTGAAAATGCGCTCCCTCCTGATCCTCCCAGTGGAGCCAGCAGCACCAGTGCGTCCATGGCGCAGCTTTACGCAGCAGGTGTCCCGGCGCCATCTAGAGGTTTACAGGAACCAGTGTGGACGCCTCAGCCCTTGGCATCATTTCTGCTCAGTCTGGTAAAACTGGTAGGTCTCACCCTGGAGGTCATCGGGAGAGGAATGCGAGAAGCGTTTAAGTGTTCGGACTCTGGTTCCGGACTGAGGCCTTCTGGACCCTGATGGTGTCTCTGCCCGGTCCTCTGGTATCGTTCTGGCTCAGCAGCAGAGACCACGCTGGGTTTACATGCTGATGATGAGGTCCAGCTGCGGTTCTGAACATCTGAGGGAGTCAGGATGAAGCGGGCATCAGTTCACCACCTCGCCATCTGAGGCGCCGTTTCGCCTCTGTCTCCAAAACAAGCGTATGCGGTACGCGGGGTCAGAGGTCACGCGAGGGGCTGCACATTTTCACGTCTCGTTTGTGTTTTAAATCAGAGCCTTTGGTGGGAAGTGGCGAATGCAGGTTTCAGGCCCGTTTTCAGTGAACGCCAGCTTTATTAATGGGAGCCCTGGTGACTGAACCTGTTCTGGAGCTCCTCAGGGCTCACTCCTCGGTCCTGCTAGCTTCTCGGATACGTCCAGTAACTCAGTTGTCAGTTTAACGTGGTCCGAGAGGCCAGATGTTAATCAGGCGGGGCTCTGAACAGCGCCACCTGCTGGTTCATCCTCACACCTGCAGGACGGCGAGGAGCTCAGAGGAGAGACGGAACCGCTGATCCGACTCGCTCAGCTGATGTTCTGATGTTTCTGCAGAATAACGGAGACGTTTCAGTCTCGACGCCGATTAATTACGATGGTGGAGCTGAACGCCGTGATGCACTTCCTGTCAGGGACGCAGCTTCCTGTCTCTGTGAGGACCGGGTCTGGACCAGAACCAGGACCGGGTCTGGACCAGAACTTCCGTGCTGAAGACCCAGGATCGGGTCTGGACCAGAACCAGAGACAGTAACCTCAGCAGTGTGTGTGTTTCAGGGAGCCTGGTGTGTGTGCGGCGCTTCGCCATGGTAACGGAGCGGTTCCTCCAATCAGAGTTCCCCTCCTGCCAACACCTGGACCAGGACCGCTTCATCTCCCACAGATCCGGCAGGTACTGCTGGAACCGGCCGGTTCTGATCGGATCAGAACCAGCAGGAGAGCTGGGCTCAGCAGGAGCCATACTGAGCATGCTCAGAGTGCTGCTGGGGAATCTAACCAGCAACCTCAGAGGGTCTGGTAGCTACCAGAGGATGATGGACTCAGAGTTCTGGAACCGGTTCTGGTTCTTCCAGAGTTACTGGGCTTCTGATGGTCCTCATGGATCCGTCTGGGTCAGTAGGAGGAAGAGGAGGATCTTCCTCCAGCAGCGTTATGACCACCTCTGATGATGATGATGGTGGAGGCTCTTCCTCCGGTCCGGTATGGCGGTCGACCATCAGAACCGGTCTCGTTAACCTGGTTAGCGCTGCTGGCTGCTAACCAGGTTAATCATGAGTTAATCCAACCCCGACTGATCCCAGCCATCGAGTCACTGACCAGCGGCCATTTTGTTAAAAGCTGAGTTTCATCAGGGAGAGGAGGCGGGGCTTCAGCCAGGTGCTCCTGACTGACTACCTGTGTTTTCTCCCTCAGAGTTTACCTGCAGTTCTCTCTGGACCACCTCGTCATCCTGTGCCCCTCTGTTACCATGGTAACACACCTGAGGATGAAGGGGGCGGAGCCAGGAAGTGATGAGGAGGAGAGCTCAGCCATGAAGAAGAGAAGACCAGATGAGGCGGTCTCATCCTCTGTTACCATGACAACGCTTCCTGAGGGCGGGGCCTCACTACCCTGTGTCACCATGGTGATAAAGGTGGAGTCTAAGGGGGGCGTGGCCTGGAGAAACACAGGGATGGGCAGGGATGGAGAGGCGGGGCTTGAGCTGGGGTTCTCAGCTACGGCTCTGCTGATTGGTCCAGTGGTCAGCTGGGGGCGGGACCCCAGGAACGAACCAATGATGGAGAGGGAGGCGGGGCCAGAGAGGGAGGAGAAGGTGAGGAGTGGCTTACCTGAAGAGACAGGTGGTACTCACCTGGTGTCTCACCTGGATAGTTACCTGCTGTTCACCTGGCGTCTCACCTGGATAGTTACCTGGATAGTTACCTGGTGCTCACCTGGGGTCTCACCTGTGTGTCCAGGTGCTGCTGGTGTTCTCAGGTGTTGCTGCTCGCTGGTTTCCAGTCCTCCAGCCCAGCTCTGTCTACAGACTCACTGCACTCAACACTCAGGTAGGACACCTGTGATGATGTCACTGAAGGACCGTTTCCTCTGGTTACCTGGTCCTGGAGCTGAACTCACCTGACGTACCTGGAGTCCCAGAGTGGATCTGATCAGTTTATTGGCTTTGAGGGTTTTATTCACCTGGACCCACCTTGTCCAGGTTCCCCTCCCTGAGACCCTGATGGACCTGATGGACAGGTAGCTGATTGGTCCTCTGGAGGACATTCCTGGTCTCAGGAGAGGAGAACCTGGTCTCACCTCTTCCAGGTTCTCCAGGACTGTCCCCTGAAGGACAGGTAGATGGACAGGTAGATGGCCTCGGCTGCAGCTCATTGGTCCTCCGCTGTGTGTCCTGCAGGATCCCAGCGTTCTGATTGGTTCCAGTGTTCCAGGGCAGAGGGGGGCGGAGCTTCACTCTGACTCCTCCCTCCAGGTCCGATCTGATTGGAGGTTTCACACCCTGACCCGCCCCCTGCTGCTGCTCCACACCTGGACTCAGGTAACCTGGTTCTGGTTCTGGTTCTGGTGGGCTGACTGTGTCCTGATCAGTGTCTCTGCCTCCCCAGACTCCTCCCCCCCCCGTCCTGACGGTGTCTCAGGTGTTGGACTGCAGGTATCCAGACTCAGTGTCGCCCCCTGTGGCCGTCGGGGGAACTGCAGCTGATCCACCTGAGCTCTGTGTTGCAGGTCAGAGGTCGTCAGCTTCCAGGGCCGGATCTCTGAGAGGGTCGGTCTGATGGCCAGGAAGGGGCGGGCTGGACACGCCCACACAGGTAGACACGCCCACTCAGGTAGACACGCCCAGGTAGACACACCTGTCCAGGTAGACACGCCCAGGTAGACACACACACCCAGGTAGACACACACCCAGGTAGACACGCCCACTCAGGTAGACACACCCAGGTACACACACACACCTGTCCAGGTGAGACAGGGTCAGAGCTGTATAACCATGCAGGTGTCCTCAGGTATCCAGGTGTGTTTGTCCAGGTGTTCGTCTGACTATGTGTGACCAGAGTGGGCGGAGCCTCTGTGTGTACCTGGACCTAAGCCACGCCCCCTACACACCTGGTCTGTTGCCCGGTAACGAGGTGCTGCTGTCAAGGTTCCTCAGGAAGATCTCCAGGTAGATGTTTCCTGGTTCACCCTGTTACCTCACCTGTGACTCACCTGTACGTCACCTGTAACATCACCTGTGTGTGTCTCAGGTCAGGGGGCGTGTACTGCTCCCTCTCACCTGTCAGCTGTGTAACGGTGACATCACTGGGAGACTCCTGCAGGTACGCCTGGACACACCTGCTGCCTCTACCTGGTTGTTGTTGTTGACTGTCTGTTGCTATGGTTACAGGCTGGCCCCGCCCCCTCCTGCTCCCAGCATGCACCTGGCTCAGTGGGCCTCCAGCAGGTGTGTTCAGGCTCAGGTCAGAGGTCACCTGGTCTGTGTCCTCCACCTGCAGCTGCAGTGGAGCTGCTGCCGCTGCGGGAGTGTCTACACACAGGTACTACACAGTACTACTGAGTACTACACAGTACTACACAGTACTACTGAGTACTACACAGTACTACACAGTACTACTGAGTACTACACAGTACTACACAGTACTACACAGTACTACTGAGTACTACACAGGTACTACACAGTACTACTGAGTACTACACAGTACTACACAGGTACTACACAGTACTACTGAGTACTACACAGGTACTACACAGTACTACACAGTACTACTGAGTACTACACAGGTACTACACAGTACTACACAGTACTACTGAGTACTACACAGTACTACACAGGTACTACACAGTACTACTGAGTACTACACAGGTACTACACAGTACTACTGAGTACTACACAGGTACTACACAGTACTACTGAGTACTACACAGTACTACACAGTACTACTGAGTACTACACAGTACTACTGAGTACTACACAGTACTACACAGTACTACTGAGTACTACACAGTACTACTGAGTACTACACAGGTACTACACAGTACTACTGAGTACTACACAGTACTACTGAGGTACTACACAGTACTACTGAGGTACTACACAGGTACTACACAGTACTACTGAGTACTACAGAGTTCTACACAGTACTACACTGGTACTACGGAATACTCCAGAGCACTCGAGGAGTGACTGGGCCCTAGACCAGTATCACCAGTACCAGCTGGGCCCTAGACTGGAGACGGAGGCGAGATGAGCCCCAGCGCTGGTTTAACGGGGGGCAGCAGCCCCCTGGTCCTGCTGGTTAAACTGGTCCAGGAGGAGCAGCAGCCCCCTGGTCCTGCTGGTTAAACTGGTCCAGGTGGAGCAGCAGCCCCCTGGTCCTGCTGGTTAAACTGGTCCAGGTGGAGCAGCAGCCCCCTGGTCCTGCTGGTTAAACTGGTCCAGGTGGAGCAGCAGCCCCCTGGTCCTGCTGGTTAAACTGGTCCAGGTGGAGCAGCAGCCCCCTGGTCCTGCTGGTTAAACTGGTCCAGGTGGAGCAGCAGCCCCCCCTGGTCCTGCTGGTTAAACTGGTCCAGGTGGAGCAGCAGCCCCCTGGTCCTGCTGGTTAAACTGGTCCAGGAGGAGCAGCAGCCCCCTGGTCCTGCTGGTTAAACTGGTCCAGGTGGAGCAGCAGCCCCCTGGTCCTGCTGGTTAAACTGGTCCAGGTGGAGCAGCAGCCCCCCCTGGTCCTGCTGGTTAAACTGGTCCAGGTGGAGCAGCCCCCTGGTCCTGCTGGTTAAACTGGTCCAGGTGGAGCAGAGCGCCCCCTGGTCCTGCTGGTTAAACTGGTCCAGGAGGAGCAGAGCGCCCCCTGCAGCCCCCCCGGTCCTGCTGGTTAAACTGGTCCAGGTGGAGCAGAGCGCCCCCTGGTCCTGCTGGTTAAACTGGTCCAGGTGGAGCAGCCCCCTGGTCCTGCTGGTTAAACTGGTCCAGGTGGAGCAGCCCCCTGGTTCTGCTGGTTAAACTGGTCCAGGAGGAGCAGAGCGCCCCCTGCAGCCCCCCCGGTCCTGGTGGTTAAACTGGTCCAGGTGGAGCAGCAGCCCCCTGGTCCTGCTGGTTAAACTGGTCCAGGAGGAGCAGCAGCCCCCTGGTCCTGCTGGTTAAACTGGTCCAGGTGGAGCAGCAGCCCCCTGGTCCTGCTGGTTAAACTGGTCCAGGAGGAGCAGCAGCCCCCTGGTCCTGCTGGTTAAACTGGTCCAGGTGGAGCAGTAGCCCCCTGGTCCTGCTGGTTAAACTGGTCCAGGTGGAGCAGCAGCCCCCTGGTCCTGCTGGTTAAACTGGTCCAGGTGGAGCAGTAGCCCCCTGGTCCTGCTGGTTAAACTGGTCCTGTTGGTTAAAATGGTCCAGGAGGAGCAGAGCGCCCCCTGGTCCTGCTGGTTAAACTGGTCCAGGAGGAGCAGCAGCCCCCTGGTCCTGCTGGTTAAACTGGTCCAGGAGGAGCAGAGCGCCCCCTGGTCCTGCTGGTTAAACTGGTCCAGGTGGAGCAGAGCGCCCCCTGGTCCTGCTGGTTAAACTGGTCCAGGTGGAGCAGCCCCCTGGTCCTGCTGGTTAAACTGGTCCAGGTGGAGCAGCAGCCCCCTGGTCCTGCTGGTTAAACTGGTCCAGGAGGAGCAGCAGCCCCCTGGTCCTGCTGGTTAAACTGGTCCAGGTGGAGCAGCAGCCCCCTGGTCCTGCTGGTTAAACTGGTCCAGGAGGAGCAGCAGCCCCCTGGTTCTGCTGGTTAAACTGGTCCAGGAGGAGCAGAGCGCCCCCTGGTCCTGCTGGTTAAACTGGTCCAGGTGGAGCAGCAGCCCCCTGGTCCTGCTGGTTAAACTGGTCCAGGTGGAGCAGCAGCCCCCTGGTCCTGCTGGTTAAACTGGTCCAGGTGGAGCAGCAGCCCCCTGGTTCTGCTGGTTAAACTGGTCCAGGAGGAGCAGAGCGCCCCCTGGTCCTGCTGGTTAAACTGGTCCAGGTGGAGCAGCAGCCCCCTGGTCCTGCTGGTTAAACTGGTCCAGGTGGAGCAGCAGCCCCCTGGTTCTGCTGGTTAAACTGGTCCAGGAGGAGCAGAGCGCCCCCTGGTCCTGCTGGTTAAACTGGTCCAGGTGGAGCAGCAGCCCCCTGGTCCTGCTGGTTAAACTGGTCCAGGTGGAGCAGCAGCCCCCTGGTCCTGCTGGTTAAACTGGTCCAGGAGGAGCAGCAGCCCCCCCTGGTCCTGCTGGTTAAACTGGTCCAGGTGGAGCAGAGCGCCCCCTGGTCCTGCTGGTTAAACTGGACCAGGTGGAGCAGCAGCCCCCCCTGGTCCTGCTGGTTAAACTGGTCCAGGTGGAGCAGCAGCCCCCCCTGGTCCTGCTGGTTAAACTGGTCCAGGTGGAGCAGCAGCCCCCTGCAGCCCCCCCCTGGTCCTGCTGGTTAAACTGGTCCAGGAGGAGCAGCAGCCCCCCCTGGTCCTGCTGGTTAAACTGGTCCAGGAGGAGCAGCAGCCCCCCCTGGTCCTGCTGGTTAAACTGGTCCAGGTGGAGCAGAGCGCCCCCTGGTCCTGCTGGTTAAACTGGTCCAGGTGGAGCAGCAGCCCCCTGCAGCCCCCCCGGTCCTGCTGCCTCACCTCCTCCTGTCCTCCTCCAGGTCTGCAGCTCTCGGTGTGGATCCTCCTCATCGGGCTTCCGGTCCACAGCAAAGTAAGAACACAGCCGCCGACCAGAACCTGGTACTGGTCACAACCTGCTGGTCCCAGTCAGAACCAGAACCCCTGACCCGCGGGTTCTGGTTCTTGTTAGAACCTGATACTGGTCTGAACCCGGTCCCAGTCAGAACCAGAACCCCCTGACCCGCGGGTTCTGCTCTTTGTCTCCAGGTTGGTGATGGACGACGGGACGGCCGAGGCTCACGTCTGGTTGTCAGGGCAACCGGTCCAGACTGTGCTGGGATTGGCTGACTCCCAGTGGGAGGGGCTCCAGAGCGCGGTCAGGGTCAGAGGTCACATCCAGGTGCGCCCCCGGGGGCGGAGCCAGGTCAGTCCCCGCCCCAGCCTCTGACTGCGTCCCAGGTGAGCCGGTTGACCTGCTGTCTCTTTCAGGGGACGCCCGGAGACCCTGAGGACGTCCTGCTCCGCTTCCTGTTGTCCCTCTGCAGCAGTGATGTCATCAGCCGGCAGCTGTCCCTCACCTGCAGGAAGCGGACCAATCAGAGCTCAGCAGGTAGGGGACGGTCCGGGGGCCCGGTCGGACCCTGATCCAGGTGCGACTGACCCGTTTCTGTTTCCACCAGAGCTGAGACGCTTCAGCCGAGGAGACAGAGACTTCCTGACCAGACTGGCCCCCCCGCTGCAGCTCACCTGCACTCACCTGGACCCCCCCACCTGTTGACCCTGTTCTCTGTCTAAACCAGTCAGTCAGTGGTTGCTGCCCAGCAGGTCTGATTCACTGCAGCTCAGTCTGACAGGAACACCTGGACCTGGACCACCTGGACCACCTGGACCACCTGGACCTGGACCACCTGGACCACCTGGACCACCTGGAGAAGAAATGGCCTGGCTCTGTTCAGCTACGAGGCTCCATCTTGAAGTGTGGGGCATCGCCTGCTGAGCTGCTAATGCATCGCAAGCTTCGTGCAACACTGCCATACATTTCAAAGGACGAACATAACAACAAGCTGTCGGACAAAAAGATGAAACTCAGGCACAGACAGAAAAGGAACTACGACAAAACGGCAAGGCGTCTGGAACCTCTTCAGGAACGAGATGTTGTGAGGATCGCAGGCCCTGATCTCTGGGAGAGAAAGGCAGCAGTTCTCAGTGAAGAAGGACCCAGGTCCTGTTAAACCGGAGAATGGACAACTGTTGAGGAGAAACCGGAGGAGTCCGTAAGAGACCCAGGATGCCAAACATCAGAGCCTGGATCTGAACGACCGGGTGTTACCTCAGATGGTCACCACAGTGAGCCTCCTCCTCCCCCAGTACCTGAGACACTGGGAAGCTCCTCCAGACCTAAGAAACCTCCAGACAGGCTTATAGAACAAGTCTGAACGGTTGTTGTGGAAAGTTGTCTGTTTAAATTAAATAATAATCATAAGTATGAATGTTCACAAGGGCTCCAAATACGCCGAGTTATAATGTTTTGTTGACTGTTTAAAGAATAAAATGAAGAACCTTCAATACTTTTGAGTTTGTGGGATTCGTTTCGTGAACTCATGGAAATGTAAACACTTGAATTTATTTTATTTGGATTGTGCTCAGATATTTGGGAATGTAGAGAATTGCTCAGAAATGTGGTTTTGTTGCACTGTTTGTGACACATTGGATGTCTGGCAAGAATGTTAAGCCTTTCCAGAGTCCGTGCTGGAAGAGTTGAGGTCATAATTACCTGGTTCGGAAGGGATGTAATAATAGCTGCTATTAAAGAAGCCACCCGCAGGGGGCGCTCGGGGTTCAAAGCAATAAAGGGACAGAAGAAGTCCTGCACCAAGCAGCTGGCTGAAGCTGGCATGAAGCGCAGCTCTTGATGTTTTATCCTGAGAGCAACAAGAGCCTTGCAGCCCTGAAAGGAAGCCTGGCCGCCCCCGCAGCTCCAGGAACAGGTGTGGCAAGTCGGACACGAGGAGCGGGAACCTCTTTTTCCGACTCCATTGAACGCAGCACAGTGTAACCCGAAACCGACTCCGGGCGGTTCCGACCCAGTCGCGGGAGGTGAGAGGAGCTGCAGGGACCGAGGGCAGCAGCAGGAAAGGCAGAAGCTGAACCTTGAGCCTCCGCGCCAACAGCTGAGAAGCTGGTTTAGGGTGAAACGCTGATATTTAGCAGGATGTGGAGGAAGTCCGGCGCTCGGCCTGAAAGCTGATGCAGGCACCTGAGCAGGAAACGCTGTAAAATGAGGAGAACCGCAGCATCCAAAGGAAACGGAGCCTTTTCTCTCGGCTGCGCGTCCGACCGGAGCGCTGGGCAGCAGCCGCGGCTTCCAGGGCTGAACCGGTGATGGTGGAAGCAGCAGCCGCGCCGCCGAGGCCCTGAAACGGGGCCCTGCTGGAGGAGCGCCGCGTCCAGGGGGGTGGGGGGGGCTGCATCAGCCGCACTGGCCTCTGCAGGAACGCTGCTGCTGCTGCTGCTGCTGCTGCTGCTGCTGCGTTTGAGGCAGCAGCGCGTCGGGAAGCGACCCGCTGATTTGCGCCTTGTCTGGCTGGGAGGCTTTGGAGCCGCCCGGGGAGGGGCCCCATGGCTGGGCCGCTGGAGCCGCCCCCCCCCGGGGAGGGGCCCCATGGCTGGGCCGCTGGAGCCGCCCGGGGGAGGGGCCCCATGGCTGGGCCGCTGGAGCCGCCCGGGGGAGGGGCCCCATGGCTGGGCCGCTGGAGCCGCCCCTGCTGGTGGGTTGATGAACCCAGAACCAGGTCCAGCAGAACCTGAGCCCACCAGAACCTGAGCCAGGTCGACCAGAACCTGAGCCAGGTCCACCAGGACCAGAAGAACTTCAGGGGCCAGTGGGGCGTTAAAGGACCTCCTCAGAACCTTGGTTCTGGTCTGGTTCTGGTGGGTCATGGTGTCGCCGCCAGCTGGGATCACCTGAGAAGATCAGCAGGTGCAGCCGTCTGGCCGGAGGAGCAGAGATCCGCTTGGCTGGTTCTGGTCTGGTTCTGGTGGGGAACACCCACAGTTCTCCTTCAGCTCACCAGAACCAGCTCCAGTGGACCAGAACTCACCAGAACCAGCTGATCTTCTGGACTTACCCGGGTCCGTCTCCTTTAGAACCTCGGTCCAGAACCACCAGCTGGAAGGAAGCGGGTCGGTCTGGTTCCTCCTGCTGGGCCCGTTTCAGGTTCTACAAAGTTCTGTTTGGTGGTTCTGGAGCATTTCCTCTATAAACCATGAGGTTCTGGTCCAGACCGGACTGGATCAGAACCCATCAGACTGAGGCGTTACCGCTGCTTTAACTGGACCCGGTCGGGTTTAAAGTTCTGGTTAAACCGGTTCAGGTTTGATCCAAACCTCGGTTCTGACTCGGCCCATCAGAACCGAACCCTGACCCGGTCCGGTCTCTGAGAACAGAACCGGGTCAGACTGGGTCACCAGCTGCAGAGTTCGACCAGCAGGGGGCGGCGTTTCCTCAGAACCAGAGAAGTTCTGGGGCTAAAACCAGAACCTGAGATGAAGCTGCAGATGATCCAGACTGGGACAGAACTGGGAACCAGTACAGGTCTAACTGGGTCCAGTTAAGGAAGCTCCAGAACCTGCAGATGGTTCTGCTCCACTTCCACAGCTCCCAGAACCACCAGTTTATCCCAGTCTGGGTTGTTCCCAGCGCCCCCAGCAGGGCCTGAGGTAACTGGCTGAACTGGTCCGGAGCCGGACCTGCTGGTTCTGATCCGGTCAATAACGAGCCGAGCGGTTCTGACAGTTTATTGATTTTATTCGGGTTCAAACATCAAAGGTTGAGTAAAACATGATGAAGATGATTCGATGAAGAGCAGAGAAACAGCCGGTCCAACAGAACCAGAACCGGGCCAGAGACCTGGAACCTCCTCTGAGCCGGTTCTGGTTCTGGACCACAGGGTCCAGTTCAGATCTTCTGTCAGCAGGAAGCAGGTGGAGCCGCAGCAGAACCTCGGTCCGGGCTCAGCTGGTCGGAACCAGAACCTCGGTCCGGGCTCAGCTGGTCGGAACCAGAATACGTCCTGGAAGAGAGACGACAGACCGGGTCAGAACCTGGATACTGGTACTGGGTGGGTAGAACCGGGTCAGAACAAAGATCTGCAGATGGTTCTGTTCTGACTGGGTTCATCGGAAGGTTCTAACGGGTCAGGAGGACAAACTGGTCTGAACTGGTCCTAAACTGGTTCTGGTTCTGCACCAGTTTTCTACTGGTACTGTTCTGGTTCTACTCCAGTTCTATACTGGTTCTACACCAGTCCTGTATTGGTTCTGGTCCTTCCCTGGTTCTGGTCCTATACTGGTCCAGTCCCGGTCCGGTCCAGGTTCTGGTTCTACACCAGTCCGGTCCCTGGTCCTGGTTCAGTCCTGTCCTGGTCCTGGTCCTGTCCAGTCCCGGTCCGGTCCTGGTCCAGTCCAGTCCTGGTTCTGGTTCAATACTAGTCCTATACTGGTCCGGTCCGGTCCCTGGTCCTGGTTCAGTCCTGTCCTGGTCCGGTCCAGGTTCTGGTCCTATAATGGTCCAGGTTCCGGTCCAGTCCGGTCCGGTCCGGTTCTGGTACCTCGGGCCTTCCTCTTGTAGTAGATGAATCCAGCCAGAGACAAGACGAGCCCCAGGATCAGCCCTGAAGCTCCGATGGCCAGTTTGTTCCGCTCCGAGTCCGGCATGGACGGGTCTGGGGGGGGAGGACAGGTGAGACAGGTGAGACGGGGGGGGAGAGACAGGTGAGACACGGCCAGGTGAGCCAGGTGAGCAGCCGTCCAGGCCGCCTTACCCCAGGCGGTGATCAGCGGCTCCTTCAGGCTGGCGTGCTCCACCCTGCAGGAGATGTGCTCTCCAGACCTGCGGGATCAGAACCAGACTGGGTCAGAACCGGGCCGGAGCCGGGAGGAGACTGGACCCGAGGCTGCGGGGTACCTGGGCGTGTACTCCAGCGTGGAGTGGACCTGGTAGTACCAGTCTCCGTCCTCCATCTCGTCGGTGGTGGTGACGTCCGATGTCACTTCCTGTCCGTCCCGGAGCCAGCGCACCTCGATGGTCTTGGGGTAGAAGCTGTAGACTCTGCAGACCAGCATGGCGGGGTGGCCGCCAGCAGGGGGCGTCCTGGAGTACAGTCGCACCGTGGGCTCCACTGGAAGACAGAGGATGCAGCCAGTTTAACTGCTGGGAGAACTGGGCAGTGCAGCTGGTCCTGGAGGCCGGGTGCTAGAGACGCCCGCGTAGATGCCTCCCTGGCGTAGAGCCGGGCTCTGGGCGGCCGCTGGTGCCGGTGCCGGTTCTGGCAGCGGAACCTTTGGTGTTCCGGGCGCCGGGCCGGTTCTGGAGAACCAGGGGGACGCCGGGTCCCGGTTCTGGAGAACCAGGGGGACGCCGGGTCGGTTCTGGAGAACCAGGGGGACGCCGGGCCGGTTCTCCAGAACCAGGGGACGCCGGGTCCCGACGGCGCCGCGGCTTCGGCGACGAGCCGCTGACGACGACAGAGCAGCGGCTCGTCGCCTGCGGCCGGAGGCGACCAGAGGAGCGTCAGGAGGAGCGTCGGCGCCGCACTCACCTGATTTAGTCAGAGCAGCCCGGTACTCGTTACCAACGTTGTTCAGGCAGTATCTCTCCTTCTCAGCGTTCCTCATGGCGAGCTCTCCAGGCAGATTGTTGAAGTATTCTGCCTGCTTCACTCCAAACTCCGTGTAGCCGACATACTTCCCCAAGCTGCTGCTGAACCTGTAGAGCTCCAGCTTGTTGTAATAAGCGGAGTAGATGTACTCGATGTCCTGCAGCTCAGAGGAGTTGAACACACAGCGATTCACTGCATAACGCTCAAATCCACCTGGAACCAGAACCAGAACCAGCGCTGATCAACCAGAACTTCATCGGGTCACTGAGCCTTCAGGCTCTGCACTGATTTTATTTCAACACATTTATTGATTATTATCAGCTTCCTGATTGGTCCCGCTGGACAGGAAGTGATGTCATACAGAGCAGCTGATCAGAGTCATTGATCCTGATCTGCTGAGCATCTGGTCAGATTATTATCCTGGATTAGTTACCAGTTAGTGACTGATCAGGTTAGCGACCCGTCCTGCTCTGCAGATTAATAAGAGCTGGAGCAGCGAGCAGGTCAGTGATTATTGTCATATTATTGTCAGATTATTAATTATTATCATATTAGTGATTATTATCAGATTATCGATTATCAGATTATTGATTATCGTCAGATTATTAATCCTTCCTGATCTGCAGCCTGATGCATCTAAACCCTGATTATCGATCATCTACCATCAGAGCATCGATCCAACCTGATTTACAGGTTAATAAAAGCTAAAGTATCGATCATGTTATCATCAGATTACCGTCAGATTATTATCATGTTACCCTCAGATTACCAATCAGATTATCGTCATATTATTATCAGATTATCATCATGTTACCGTCAGATTATCGTCAGATTATCGGGTCTCATGGTCGTACCTGCAGAGTAGACGGTGATGAAGAGGAGGAAGCAGCAGCAGAGCAGTGATGAAGCCATGTCTCCCAGTCAGAGGAACTAACTGGTTCTGGCTGAGAACGGCTGTAAAAACCAGCACAGCAGGTCACATGACCTCTGCGTCACTGGTTGCCGGGTAGAGGAGCCTGGCCGGAGGCTTGCTGGGAGACGGGTTCTGCCCCGAACCGGTTCTGCCTCGGCACCAGTTCTTCCAGTCCCCGGCTGCTGGTCCTCCAGAACAGAGAAGTTTCTCCACTGGTGGATGAAGATGTTCTGGGGAGGAAGCGGGGCTTCAGCCAGAAGCTGAGTGCAGAGCTGCTGCGGTCCACCTGCCTGGAGGTCCGCTGGCGGGAAACCAGTTCACGTCACATAATCCCAGATTAAACATCCAGATTGAAGCTCTGGGTTTCACCAGTCCCTGGAGTAAAACCAGTAAATGCTCTCCAGACCTGCTGGCTTCACCCAGAACCGGTTCCTGGTCCCCAGCGGCGCTCAGCGCCGGCCTGCCTCTACCTAGCTACCGATGACGTCACGCCCCCCCTGCTCTCCGATTGGCTGCTGGCTGCGTGGCTTCCAGCTGCAGCTGCGCTTTGCCTCAGTGTCTCCCGGAGCCTGGCAGGATGATGAAGATGAGGCTGCTGCTCTTCCTCTGCTGGGTCTGCTGGGTGTCTGCTGATGGAGGTGGGTTCTGGAGGTTCTGCTGGTGGAGGCTGGTTCTGCTGGTGGAGGTGGGTTCTGGAGGTTCTGCTGACGGAGGTGGGTTCTGGAGGTTCTGCTGGTGGAGGTGGGTTCTGCTGGTGGAGGCTGGTTCTGGAGGTTCTGCTGGTGGAGGTGGGTTCTGCTGGTGGAGGTGGGTTCTGGAGGTTCTGCTGGTGGAGGTGGGTTCTGGTGGTGGAGGTGGGTTCTGCTGGTGGAGGTGGGTTCTGGAGGTTCTGCTGATGGAGGTGGGTTCTGCTGGTGGAGGTGGGTTCTGGAGGTTCTGATGGGTTCTGCTGGTGGAGGTGGGTTCTGGAGGTTCTGCTGATGGAGGTGGGTTCTGCTGGTGGAGGTGGGTTCTGGAGGTTCTGCTGGTGGAGGTGGGTTCTGCTGGTGGAGGTGGGTTCTGGAGGTTCTGCTGGTGGAGGTGGGTTCTGGTGGTGGAGGTGGGTTCTGCTGGTGGAGGTGGGTTCTGGAGGTTCTGCTGATGGAGGTGGGTTCTGCTGGTGGAGGTGGGTTCTGGAGGTTCTGATGGGTTCTGCTGGTGGAGGTGGGTTCTGGAGGTTCTGCTGGTGGAGGTGGGTTCTGGAGGTTCTGCTGGTGGAGGCTGGTTCTGGAGGTTCTGCTGGTGGAGGTGGGTTCTGCTGGTGGAGGTGGGTTCTGGAGGTTCTGCTGGTGGAGGTGGGTTCTGGAGGTTCTGGTGGTGGAGGTGGGTTCTGCTGGTGGAGGTGGGTTCTGGAGGTTCTGCTGATGGAGGTGGGTTCTGCTGGTGGAGGTGGGTTCTGGAGGTTCTGACTGGTGGAGGTGGGTTCTAGAGGTTCTGCTGGTGGAGGTGGGTTCTGCTGGTGGAGGTGGGTTCTGGAGGTTCTGCTGGTGGAGGTGGGTTCTGCTGGTGGAGGTGGGTTCTGGAGGTTCTGACTGGTGGAGGTGGGTTCTGGAGGTTCTGCTGATGGAGTTGGGTTTTGACTGGGTTCTAGTGGACCTACTGGGTTCTGGAGGTTCTGGTCCAGGATGTTCACCAGGTTCTGGTCCAGGTCCTCCCCCAGGTTCTGGTCCAGGTTCTGGTCCAGGATGTTCACCAGGTTCTCTCTGTGTCTCCAGTTCTCCATGAGGACCTTGCTATCAATGGATGTTCAGCCTCTGATGGAGAGAAGATGTACTCTCTGGATGGTGAGGAGATGTGGGTCGCTGACTTCAAGAAGAAGGAAGGAGTCGAACCGCAGCCTCCTTTCATTGGTCATATCAGCTACGTGGAAGGAACTTATCAACAAGCTGAGGCTAATCAGCAGATCTGCAGAACAAACCTGGAGATCGATCGTAAGGCGATGAAGGACGTCCCTCTGGAAAAAGGTAAAGACCATCAATGGTTGACACTATTTCCACGTCTGATCAGCTGATCGACCAGGAATAAACTGCTAGTTACTAATAAACTGCTAGTTATTAATAAACTGCTGGTTATTAATAAACTGCTAGTTATTAATAAACTGCTGGTTATTAATAAACTGCTAGTTATTAATAAACTGCTGGTTATTAATAAACTGCTAGTTATTAATAAACTGCTGGTTACTAATAAACTGCTAGTTACTAATAAACTGCTAGTTATTAATAAACTGCTGGTTATTAATAAATTAAGTCTGTGAGGAAACGTCTTGTTCCCTCAACATCGAGATGATGCCAAAGGCGCCACGTTATTGCAGGAGGGATGTTTGTGTCCAGATCGCTGATCTGGTCGTGAGCCGACCAGCAAGCGCTGCAGGGGGGGGCGCCGCAGCAGGGGGGGGGCGCCACTGGAAGGCAGCCTGGGGGGGGGGGAGCGCCGCAGCAGGGGGGGGCGCCGCAGCGGGGGGGGGGGCGCCGCAGCAGGGGGGGGCGCCGCTGCAGTTTATCAGGAAGTGCAGCTGGATGCAGCGCTCCGGCTGCTCCGGCTGCTCCGGCGTCGCAGCAACACAAGGACCGTTTCACTCGGACCGAGCGACGCCCAGCAGCGTTTCATTCGCTCCATCACTGAATAGTTTATGAGCGAAACTCTCCGAACTGCTCTCCATTGTCCCGTCAACAATGAGAATTTCATAAAGTTTATTTATGTAAAGTCTAAATAAGTCCCATCACACAATAAACCACAAGTAAGTAAAACACAGAGCTCCTGGGAGGCGGAATGATCTGGAATAAGAGAATAATTCATGTATTTCCCATAAACTGGTGACAGACCAACAACTAGAAGATCCTGTGATGGTTCAGATTCCTTCCAGATCAGAGAACGACTGAATCTGTTCCACAAACGTCAACTTTGCTTTTCTCTTCTACGCCCTTCAGTGAATTTAAACCAGCCAGTAATAAACTGTCACAAGCGCCAGCAAGCAAGGCTGTCGGAGTGAGTTCACCGGGGGGGGGCTCTTCTGGCGGCCGGCCTTTACGGAGCGCCCGCCGTCCCAGGGCCGTGTTGCGTCACCAGGTGGCGCTCTGCTTCCAGCTAGCGCAGCAGCGCGCACGGCTTCATAGTTTCAGTGGGTCGCCTGGAGATCGGACTGGTTCTGCCAGGAGCCTGCAGGTCGCCGGCAGGCGGCTGGCCCCCCCTCAGCTGAGGGCCGTGGGGGGCCTCGGTGCCCGGGGCCCCTGGGGTTGTTGACCTGGGCGCTTATTAACGGCGGCGCTTGTTCTACAAGTAGCAGCTTCCTGACGTGGAAAAACAGATTATTGACGTTAATTGAAGCAGAAGCGCTAAGCTGCAGTCGTGTTCCTGCGGCTAGTGGCCTCTAGCTAAGCCTGAGTGGGAACAGCAAACTCGGCGCAGCAGAAGCGCTTCTCGCTTCTCGCGGCTCAAAGCTGCTGCTGCAAGACGGAGTCAGGGCGACAGACCGAGGCAGGGATCGAACACAGCGGCTTTCGCAGAGAAACTTGTTTTTGGCGCGAATCCAACGTCCCATAAAGGCTAAAAATATAAAAGTATAAAAGCTATAAAGTGACTTTATCTAGAACCAGGAGCGGGCCTGGTTAGGGTCCGAGCGGCATCAGGGCTTCAGCAGGAAAACCAGGAAATCACATCCAGGACCAGCGTCTGTCGCCTCATGAAGGTTGCTGCAGGTTCCTCGTCAGGTTCTGGAGGTCCACACTCTTTAGATAGACCCAGTTAAACCCAGTTAAACCCTGGAACCACAACGGTTCTGAACCTGGACCACTGCTGCTCTTCTCCAGAACCTCTCCGAGTGGAGATAGTTTTGGTTCAGCCCGTCTACTGAGTCCAGAAGGTCGTCGGTTCTTCTCTCTGGTCCTCTGTGGGTGTTGGAGGCTCTGGTCCAACTGGTCCAACATCAGAGGTTCTCCTCTGGACCAGCATGGACCAGAACCTTCCTCCAGTGCAGCTGGAGCTTCTGCAGCAGGTCCTGGAGCTCCAGCTGCACTGAGTTCTTGTTTCTCCACAGATCCTCCGTCCAGCCTGGTGATCTACAGCAGAGACGACGTGGAGCTGGGAGAGAAGAACACGCTGATCTGCCACGTCTCTGGTTTCTATCCTGCTCCGGTCAACGTCTCCTGGACCAAGAACGGGCAGAAGGTGACTGCAGGAACCAGCATCAACGTCCCCTTCCCCAGCAGGGACAGCACCTTCACCCAGATCTCCAGGCTGGCCTTCACCCCTCAGCTAGGAGACATCTACAGCTGCTCCGTGGAGCACCCGGCTCTGAAAGAGCCGCTGACCAGAATCTGGGGTGAGGAACCTTGACGAGCTAAGCTGACCTGGAGGTCCTCCACATGCAGATGTTCATGTCTCTGTGTCTCCAGATGTGGAGCTGGACAACCCTCAGCCTGGTCCTGGACCTGCCATCTTCTGCGGCGTCGGTCTGACCATCGGCCTCCTCGGAGTGGCTGCTGGGACCTTCTTCCTCATCAAAGGGAACGAGTGCAGCTGATTGGCTGCTGCTGATTGGCTGAAGCTGATTGGCTGCTGCTGATTGGCTGCTGCTGATTGGCTGCTGCTGTTTGGCTGCTGCTGATTGGCTGCAGTTGATTGGCTGCTGCTGATTGGTTGCTGCTGGTTGGCTGCTGCTGATTGGCCGCTGCTGATTGGCTGAAGCTGATTGGCTGAAGCTGGTTGGCTGCTGCTGATTGGCTGCAGTTGATTGGCTGCTGCTGATTGGTTGCTGCTGGTTGGTTGAAGCTGATCGGCTGCTGCTGATCGGCTGCTGCTGATTGGCTGAAGCTGATTGGCTGAAGCTGATTGGCTGCAGCTGGTTGGTTGAAGCTGATTGGCTGCTGCTGGTTGGTTGCTGCTGGTTGGCTGCTGCTGATTGGCTGCAGCTGATTGGCTGAAGCTGGTTGGCTGCTGCTGATTGGCTGCTGCTGATTGGCTGCTGTTGCTCTCAACTCTAATTTTTCTGTCTGAGCTTCAATCAGTCTCTGCTCTTCATCTCTGATGTAAATTTAATCTGAACTGGATGCTAAACGTTGAGCCGACGGTTCGGTCCGAGCTGCAGGTTTCAGTTAATAAACGATTAAACCCATCAGCGTCCTGTCCTTCCTCCAGTCCGCCTCGTTAACACCAGAACCAGAACCTCTCTGGGCGTCGGGTCGGTTCATCATGACCTCGGTTTGCAGCAGCTTCCCATCAGCTCGGGGCCGGTGGTCGCCAGCAGACTGGGAGCACCGACTGACCGTCAGTCATCGAACCCGACGATGCTGGAGATAAAACTGGCCACACCTCTGCCCACTGGCCTGGTCCCAGTGATCAGAAGCGACCGACTGATCCTGGTCCAGGCTTCAGGTCCTGGTCCTGAAGCCGGTCAGCAACGGTCCTCCATGTTCCTCGCACCGCGCTGCAGCTCCCGGAGCCGGTCTCAGCTTTCATTGCCATTCAAGCTAATACGGTTCCTGGTGTCTGAGTTTGGTTCTGCCTTTACTAAAAGGTGCTGATCCCAGTTTAATAAGCTGGTCTGATCTGTGGATCTGAGCTGAGGCTCTTCAGGACCTCCGGGACCGTGATGATGTCCTGCCCGCTGATCAGACTGGTCGCAGGAAACAGGGTGACGCAGACGCGTCAACGTCACACGTAGCAACCACCAGAACGCCAAAAAGTAGGGAAAACATCTCAGTACCATCAGGTACACAGTCCACACATAAAGACTGAGGATTCCTCAGGAAGCCATCGGCAGGAGGATCCTCGTTCGTGCCTGGGGGGGCCAGGCTGCCGAAGGCCTCTCCCCTGGTGAGGCTGATATGAGCACCGCTCTGACTTCTTCACTGCCTGTAAGAATAAAGATCAGCCAACGTTTCTCATTCAACGTCTGCTGGGACGAGCCAGGAACTCCTCCCCAGGGAGGGGTCCAACCTGGGGCCGAGCCCCCCCAACTGGCTCCTCTCGACGTGGAGCAGCGGCGGCTCCACTCTGAGCCCCCCAGGATGACCGAGCTTCTCTAAGCCAGACCCCCTGCGGAGGAGACTCACTTCAGCCGCTGGTGTCCGTGGTCTCAACTGGTGAGGTTCTGCCAGGGTCCACTGGGCGGTTCTGGTATCTCTGGCTGGTGCTGCTCAGGCCAGCATGGAGAATCCGCCCCTGGATCAGAAAACTGCAGGTTGGCTGATGTCCAGCGAGTTGAGAGGAAGGTCTGTTGGCCTCTGTGGGCAGCTAAGGGTTGATCAGAAAGACCAGTCTGGTGTTTCTCAGTTCGGTAGCCCCAGTTTAACGTCTTCAGGCACTTCACAAAAAGTTCTTTCAGTGAGTTCATTCTTTCCAGTTGATCGTTCTTATCAACCAGTACATAAAGTTCAGTTCAATATTCAAGCTGGTTTAACTGGTTCCATCTACCAGCAGAGCACTGAGTCGTTGCCCTGCAGCAGCAACTCCTCCTGACCAGCAGGGGGCAACGGAGGAAAAACTCCCCTTTACAACTCAACAGCCCGATAAAGAAGGCTGGTTCTGGTTCTGTTCTGGGACGACTGTGGAACCTCTGGAGATGATGGTGCAAAGAAGGATTTTGCATAAAATCAAGAAAGTTATGGACGACCCTGGACCCCCCCCCCCCTCAGGTCCACCTTCATCCGTCTGGGCGATCAGTTCATGCTTCCCCAGCTGATTGGGTGACCGCTCCAGCAGCAGCTCGGGTTACTCACGGCTGCAGCGATGGACCTAAAATGGTCTCACTGGCCTGAGCCTGGACCAGCACTAGTTCTGGACTGGTCCGGACTGGTCTCTGGTCTACAACACCGTGCAGCTGCCCTGAGGAAGACTCTGATTATCATCCAGACTCAGCAGCCAATCAGAGACAGCGCTGCTGATGAGTCATCGGTTGCCAGGAGAAGCAGGCTCCCCGTTCCTCAGCTGCTGCAATGATTCATGGGAAAACGGCCGCCCTCTGGATCAGGGCCCATCCTGGGGAAGCAGAGCACGGCCCGGTTTGACCCTCCACCAGAACCAGAACCTGGGCTATGAGAACGGGTCCACCGAGAGGCTCAGACAGGAAGAGGAGCGGCCCGCTGTGTGTGTGTGTGTGTGTGTGTGTGTGTGTCATGTGACCTCCTCCACCTCAGTGGTTTGTTCACAGCGTCTGTGGAAAGTCCCTGCTTGAGCTTTTTAACGTCCTTCATAAGATAAAACTGGCAGAGGAGGCCTCTCAAACCAAAACATGAACATGGGGGGTGTAAATACATTTCCTGGCGTATTTGAACAGTAAACACAGCATGGAAGCGTGGGCCACACGAGGACTGAAGACGGGAACAAAGCGCAACGTCCTCACAGGAAAGCTCGATTTCTGACCCTTCAGGGAAACAAAGTCGATGAACGTCGTGAATAAATGTTGAGATGGTGAAATATTCCTCCATCTATACAGCGCACACTCCCCTCGACGAGGAACAGTGCTGGTCAGACACAAATGAAGGTTCTCCATATGAAACGTGAGGTGGGATCCTTTAAAACGCAGGATGTCACTGATTTCTGGAGAGAAGCAGCTGCGTGTCTGGTTCGTTCACCTCAGAGGAAAGACTTAAGAAGCTTCCTGTGACGTCACTAAATCTGAAATCTGCTGATGTTTCACCAGCCGAGTCACAAACACAGGCCTCAGTTTACGTTTACTTCTTGAAAATCTGCCACCAGGTTGATGTTAGCAATGAGTTTCAGATGTGTTTGTGGCACTGGCCACTTTACACAGTAAAAACGCCAGTGCTAATTTAACACCACTGTGTGTGTGTGTGTGTGTGTGTGTGTGTGTGTGTGTGTCCGTCCACACCAGCTGGTGTTAAAGTAACACTTTTACAAGTGCTAAAAGATCGACACCCATTATTTGTTAAATTAACGCCACACATTGTTTAATATTCAACCATACTGGGAGTCACACGAACATTATAATGGTGCTGGTGTTAAATAAGTTAAAAGTTACACCAGTGTAGTGTTACTCACAAATCTGTGTTAAAAAGGTAAATGAAGGACATCACAAGGAGTCAATACCAACCAAATCCACTGGAAAATATAAATGTTCAAAACATTACACAGAGAAGTTTAACTTTCATTAAACCCACTCAGTTTTAAAGCCCTTCAGTGCACAGCTCATGAAACAGCAGCGGCCCGATCTTTGTTCTTCCATCGCCGTCAGCTGGAAACCCCCATAAGGCTGGTCAGAGACACGGGAGCAGCAAACACCCACGATCTCCTTCGTGAGAAAAGTTCGGTCTCGGTCGTCCTCGCTGAATCCTGACTGAAACTTTAAATCAGCAACAGTAAGCTGCACTGAACGAGTCAACCAAGCCCAGAAGGCCACATGATCACCAGCAACCTGGACAACTGAACCAACAACGATGCGCCAGAAAACGGCACCTTAACGCCTTCTGGCTCGAGACATTTCCAGCCGTCCAGCTGGACTGGACCAAAACCGTACGTCTTCAAGTCCTCGGCTTGGAAAACAGAAACTAAAGGAAGGTTCATCAAAACTGAACTGAGTTTCGCTGGAAAATTTATTAAAGTAAATGCAGCCAAGTTTATGTGAACCCTTATGGGTCCCAGTGGATTCACCGTTTCAGGATCATCGTAATCCAGCCGTCTTTGGAGAGCATGTTGCTCTGAAAACAATGATTTATGAGGCAGGACCGTCACTGGCGTCTCTAGGTAGCCCGTCTTCATGGCACTCGGTGAAAGCAGGTACTGAGGTCACTGCTGGCCAACGATGACTCAAGAGTTCGTAAAATGGGCCAATATGTAAATGTCATCAAGAGGAACCTGACTGAGGTTTTATCCAAACGCGTATCATAACACACACCAAGAACATGCTCTACTGGTTCAACGAGTTTCCTTTTTTCCAAATCTCTTTGTTTCAGTGTTGAGGTGTGCTGATGGATTCCAATGATCTCAAAACATCCTCTGACTTCCAGGTTTGTTCGTTCACCTCAGAGGAAAGACACTTAAGAACGGCTTCCTGTGACATCACTAACAACTTCCTCCGCTGAACGAGTTGAAGACTGCACGTCTCCAGAAACTCCAGCTGCTTGAACTTGGGCAGTAACAGAGCTCCACATGTCCATCAACTGCCCTTCTAGGACGCCTTTGTTGACCAGCAGCAGTGCTACCAGATGGGTCATCAGCACCAACACTGGCCGTACGAGCAGCATCTGTGGCACAGGGTCTCCATGTGCTTTCAGCAAACGCTTCTTGAACCCAGAATACGTGTAAAACACAGATGAACAGCATGTTCTCCACATTTCCCACCCAGTTGTGCCCTGGATACACAGCATGACTAAATGCTGGAAGAGTTGAATTTCTGTGCTGAACCTTACAAATCTAACATGTCGGCACATTCAGGTGTTGATTCTCGCTCCGATGTCCTCTGGGGCTCTCCCTTGCTGCGGCCACATCAACGCCATAAACCGCCGTTCGGATGAACGAGTAGAGGCTGGGGGGGCTGCATCACAGCAAACACAAAGCGCGCCTTAAACAGTTCGCCGAAGGCAGCCACTGTGCCCCGTCTCTTCCCCTTCGCGGTTGGAGGCGAGGGATGAAGGAGAACGGCTGCCAAGCCGCTTCCCGTTCTAATGAAATCATAACACACCATCTTCAGAATCAGAGCAGAGACAGATGGACGCATTCATCCATTACCACCAACCATAGTCACCTGATTCCCCGAGTGGACAGAAGGTCGTCCAGAAGAGCTTCTGCCAACAGTGATGATCCTTGCTTTGTAGGACGTCGGCCATCTTGCGATGAACTTCCCTGAGACGTCTTCTCCAAAGAGCATGAAGTCCTGCTCAATCTGGCACAGACAAGAAGAAAATCCCATCAAACTCCAGTTCAACAGATCAGTTGATCAAATCTGTGAGAGTTTCTAACCGAGCCTGGTGTATCTAAGAATCCTGGGAAGTGACCCAACATGAAGACTGGTCCCGATCATGTAGCATGTTCTGTCTATGCTTAAATGCTGCCTTCAGCTCCTCCTTGAGGACTTCCTGGTCTGATGAATGATGAACATGGACACTGCTTCTCTGCATCCATCACCAGACAGCCGTTCAGGTGTTAAGGTCTCCCCCAGAGTTTTCAGGCCGCCTTGCTAAGCAGACTTGGGCTCCTCTGGAAGTCAGTGTTTGGCTGAACGGTTTTCAATCGACAGGCAAGGTAGCCCTGTCCCCTGTGAGGATCCCAGTAATGCTCCAGTTACAGAACAGACGAGACAAAAGGAACATTACAGTAAAGCTGGTTAATCCACACTAACAAAACAAGAAGAACTGAGATCGTGACTCAAGAGAACCTTCAGGGTTCCTGCAAACTAATACTCAGCCAGTTGGTGAGCCTTTATCTGTCAAACTGGGGAAGAGGGCGACAACTCCCAGCGCAGGTAATGCGGACATTAACAGGAGGAACTCTGCTAAAAACAATTAAATAAATTAATGCCACTTCACATAGTGGGTAAACAGACTTACCCCAACTGTGCAAAGGGTTATGAATAGAAACAATACAGCGCACGTATTTAATAACTTAAAACCTTCTCAGCCCCGTACCCCAGGTTTGGGGGCAGAATTTAACTTGTTTTTCTACTTTATGGTATTTTTCTCAGCAATTACAAACTATTTGAATAATCATTATGTTAACAATTATGTTTTTTAAATGACTCGGACATTTCTGTGGATTTCACACAAGTACATGTTTAACTACGATGAAATTAATTACAGTACTACCAGTCTAAAAATCAAGGCTAAACTCTGTCCTCCATACTGGGGGCTGAGGCTTACTGGTTACATACCCATGGCTTTCAACCACAGCCGCCACTAAAATGGTGACCAGTTTCTTTCCTGTTGGAGCAGAGAGACCGTCGGTCTTGCTCTACCCTTGAACACATCTGCTCCCCTGGCTTCTGGTGCAGAGCTACATAAACAATCTGCAGCAGAGTTCACATCTCATCCTGCAACGTCAAATGAACTTTGGATTTTTATATACTTTTAAATGCAGTAGAAGCATTTAAAAGTATATCAGCACCCTCATCAGCTCCAGATGAGTCCTTCAGGTCTACGCAGACGCCATTTCCCAAGCTGAATTTAGCACGAACTGGAAGGGAACAAAAATACTTGTTTTTTTAATTTTTCACACATGGTTAGAAATGTTAAGGCCCAATTACATCTACAATTACAAAATGCTTCAAATAACATTTTCAGACAATGAGCTGCTGGCTTCAAAAGCACATTTTATCATGAAGTGTTGCCTCCATTTTTAGCACACGGTTCACTAAAGTTTTACAAAAACCATTTTATGAACAATAATGAATCCATTATTACCTGACAAAGCCCACATCCAGGACTGAGGGAAATTAATAAACAGGCTGGACTGGAACTGCAGACCCCTAAAGGCCAAAACAACGTTGATGACGGGAAACATCTGAGATTGTGGAAATAAACTTTGTTATTGATGCGGATCAATTCTTGTGATTTATATGTTTACTCATTTATGCATAGGTGAAATGACGACAACGAGCCTGATTTCCATGATTCCGCTTAATGTTTGAGTATTATAGCATGATGCAGGTAATCGCTTGTTAGTCAGAGTGCAGGGCGCACCTGGGGCAGCGTTCTGGTAACCGAGTGTCTGTTGAGGTTTCCATCCGGCGGAAGCTTACTGGTATGCTGCCGGTGGGAGCTGCAGAGGGTCACCTGAGGCCACAAACAGCTTTGAGCAACCAGTTCCGACTGGTTTCAGCGTTATACAGAGCAGTGGTACTGAAACTGCTCTAAACCGAAAAAACCCCAACATTTTGTGCGTAACTTCAGGTACTTTCAAATGTGTTCAACACACATTGAGAAATCATGAATACAAAATAAAACCACACACAAACCTGATAATTATGAATTCAAAACGGCTCCCACGCAGACAAGCCGTTCACTACGTCAGCGCGAACCGCCTGATGCTCGCGGACTAACGACAGACCAGGTTCCGAGCGCACGAGGCCTTTTCAGACTCATTCCGCGCTTCCGGTGAGCTCCCAGATTCCCGCGTAAATGATGCGTTTAAATGCTGGTGGAAAGCTCGGTCATCTGAGTTTAGTTCTAGTGGTTTTTTCCGCTGAACTTAATTCACTGTATACTAGAGCCGAAGTGGCAAACACGTTTTAATGTGGACAATGGGACACCTTAGCACCCCGTAGTTATAACACCTGGACCTACATTTACTTTTAAATACTCCCAGTTTGTTTATATTTGTTTATATGTATTATGCCCCGAGGCGTACACATTTAATTATGCTTAAAAAAACAACCACTAGGTGGCGGAACAGCTCGCTGCCTGGGAAAACAGTCAAACCCGGAAGCCAGACGGAGGCGCATCCCGGTGGTTTGCCCCCGGAAATAGAAGTTCAACCTGCACGCTTTCATCTGCGATTATGAGACATCTAGCATTTGTAAATCATCTCTGATGATGTTTTACATGTCTGGCAGTTTGATGCAGCATCCTCCTCACAGTTTCCTGTTAGCAGGAGCTAATGTTTATGCGAGCTGTGCTACTTTAGCTGTTGGTAGCGAAGTCCTAGTGTTTTTAGTCTGGATCAAACTCTAGCACTCGCATGTGTGACTTTTGAAGCATTTCTTGCGGCTGTTTGTATCAAAACTTGCTTCTGTAGCAGAGCGGGGGGGGGTTGTTGTCAGGGCAACGGAGTCAACCAATCACAGCGAGAGTCTGGTCCTCTGCTCCGTCCCTCCACGGCTCTCGGAGGGACAAGAAGCCGCGCTGAGCTCGTTGTTAGTCTTTATGAGCTCTTTTCAGCTCATTATGTTTCTAATGAGCAGATTAACAACCAACAGAACGTCCCTCAGCCCATCATGGCAACTTTAGAGTGAAACTGAGCCGCTCGGCCAGCGTTAGCGGCGAGACTCGCTAAGCTACAGTAGCTGTTAGCTCAGTTAGCAGTAGCTGCTCCAGACCGGAACGCTGCCAAAGCTGAAAACAACCAAACACTGGCCTGGAATAGCAACCACTGCTTATTATTTATGTTAGTTATTTTATAGCTATTTTAAGGAGCAGAACAAACATTTTTATTCCATTTTTTGGGGGGGTCTTTGTTTTGGAATATCTCAGATTTGTGCCTGTTGACTGGAGTACTTTAGATTTTGAAATCCAGACCTTAATAATCTAAACTGTGGGACGAAAATGCTGCACACCTCTCTGTGTTGAACTGTTTTTATAGCTAAAAGATTTTTCTTTTTCATTTCCATTAAATTCCACCATTTTCAGTGCTTTTAAGCTTTTTTTGTACAATCATATGTTCCATGAATCCAAGATTTGATAATGGAAATATGACATTTACATCACAGTTGTCTTGCTTTCTAGATATTGAGGTAAATGTGATGAACTTACAGTTTCAAGAAAGTGTGTAATCAGGAAAGAAATCTTCCAGAATACAAATTCAGCCCTCAGTTAAATGGATTCGGGTAAACAAATCAGACTATTGCATCAAAAGCACTTTTACGGTCTCAGATAGTTTGCAAATAGACCTCAGAAAAATACTAACAGCGTTCAAGCTCCACATCATGGGACCCATCAGTATGACATGAAGACCAAGATACAAATGCATGTCAAAAACCAAGCAGGAAAATTACATAATGTCCGACATGGATAAAAAAAAACAAGACCTGACACAAACGTCCAATATATTACATACTATAGATTGAAAATATAAAGATTTAGAAGTGGTTTACAATGAAGCACAAGCACTGAAAATTCATCTGAGAACTAAAATGAATGCAAAATACATCTAGTCATCCTTTGTGGGGGAAATCCTCACTGATTCTTCAAGTTAATAAGTAAAATGCAACATGAACTTGTAAAGCTACATAAATCTTCACTGGGTTCCAGTTTTATTCGAGTCGGGCTGCCTTGAAAACAAACATCTGATTTGATTTACAAATTAAAGATAGTTTAGAAGAAAACAATTCAGAGCAGAATATGAACTTATGATTTGGTATTTTACATTAATTCAGCTCTTCGTTCGATTCAGTTGGTTTATTTAGTATCATTTTACCACAAATCATCTCAAGACACTTTGCAATTCAGTCATTTCATCCCAGTTGATCCTAGTCATTAAACACTGTAGTCGAGTTCATTTTATTGTTCAGACTGGTTGGATAAACGTCCAAGGAAACCAGCAGATTGCATCAAGTCATTACTTGCAGCATTCACTCCTGGATGAGCGTGTAGCGACAGTAGCCAGTCACCTGCGTGGTGGTGTTGACTTTACAGCAGTCCCTCATTCTGAGCATGCATGTAGCGACAGTGGAGAGGAAAAACTCCCCTTTAACAGGAAGAAACCTCCAGCAGAACCAGAACCTGACTCAGAGTGAACGACTATCTGCTGCGACGGGGTTTGGGAAGACCGAGTAGATGCAAGGAAGAAGCGAAGCACTGATGTAGGATTACTTTCCATGTTCTAAGTTAATGGCAGCAGTTTATTGGCTCTCTGAGCCAGTTTTAGCTCTTATAGAAAGAAAGAGAGCACATTCAGTTGGCTGCAACAACAGCTCTGCCAATAGTTTTGTCTAGGAGACGAGGAGACATGGTTGAACCCTGAAGGACAGGGCCACGTGCATCATCTACAGAAGGACAATGTCCAGTTGTTGGCAGCATTTGGCAGATAGCCCCCCGCCCTCCAGGATGGTGTCACATCTAAAAACGCCAGGCCAGGTGTAGCTCCATGAAGAGGAAAAAACAAAGTTAAAGCTCAAATATTGCAAAACTGGAGGAGAATGTAGCAGAGAGAGGAGTGGTCATTATGTCCTCCGGCAGCCTGAGCCTACAGCAGCATAACTACAGAGATAGCGCAGGGTAACCTGAGTTTATCTGAGCTTAGGCCAAGTCTGAAAAGTAGACAGGGTGTCTGCCTCACTAGTCCAGCTTCCCTTTAACATCGTTGTAAATGTCAAATCCTTAGCAGAGTTGCTTGTCTTTCCTTCAAACATCAGATTACATTAGAGCTCTGTATGTAGCTTAAATGTTTTAATGGAAAGCAGAGTGATTGCTGTGGATAAATTGCAGTGTTGTTTAAACGTAAATGTGTGGGTTATGCATTTTATAACTACCAGAGGGCCCAGGCCACCAGTTTATGTGTTCCAAGTAAAAAACAGAAGAAGTGAACCAGCATATAACCTGTGTCTAGTTGTGGTTTGTACTGTAAGAGAGCAAAATGCCATGTTGTACCGAGATCAGTCGATCCCAGTGGATCCACTACTGGAACGCTGGCCTGGACTGAGTGGCCTCTGGAGCTCTGTCACTGATCCAGTACTCAGGCTCACTGGATAACAGAACCGCTGGTTTCTCTAACAGTTCTTGGATTTTAGGTTCTGTAAACAGATTTCAGAAGAATTTCAATCATTTCTATAAAATAAGCCACATGTTTGCTACAGTTACTGTAATAGAAAGAAAGCTTCCCTTATCACACTCCTGAGAATGACCGCATTGGCTCATTTGCTCCAGCTCTTGAAATGATCTAAAAATGCAAAGAACAAACAAACCGTTATACAAGTGAGTAGAATGATTGTTTTTTCCCAGTGTCCTGTCACGGCCTTTCAGCCAAACTACATGGAGAAGCTCGATGCCTTCATGTGCCAGGGCAGCTTTGCTCTAAAAAAGACCTTGAGATGGTCCACTAATTGCTTGATTGGGTTTATTAAAGCAGGGTTGTATCAAAGGAGACAGGTTGCATTAAGAAAGATAAAGGTTGTAGGTGTACACATGATGTCACAAGGGCGAGAACAGTAATAGCCTCGCAGCGCTCAGTGCCCAAGAGCATCAATAGGAAGGTAAATTAAAGCTGCACTGGGCGGCCCTCCCAGCTCAGCGCCGCTCCAGCCAGGCGACCACAGGAGCTCCGGCATCACCACCCCATCGCCGTCATCGTTGCTGACACTCCTGCACCCGTCCACTAGACATCGCATTTGGTGAATCTCCCAAATCCCCTTCAGTCCGGTTCAGTAGACTCCAGCAGTAAACGTTTAAAGTTAGGTTGAAATCCAGCCTTCCAGAAATGACTTATAGTCCCTTCCTGTTTGGTGGCGAAGGACTGGCGAGTACTTCCTGTAGGATTTTGATCATGTGTGGTTATCAAGGGGTTTTGGATACAGTTTCAGTCTCATGACACACAGGGAGAAGCTGCTGGAGAAACCAAATAATCCCCACTTTCTTCTCTGAAGGGGTTTTATTGGTGTCATTAATTTACCACACCAACGTGTCGAGCTTTGCTCCCTGATGAGGCCCAAAAAATCTGGTGCAGATCGGATGATGTACCAGGGAGATATACTTGTTGAAACATCTAGGGGGCGCACTGGAGTCACATTCCAATATAATCCTATCGCTCTCTTCAGAGGATAGCAAAGGTGACTCGTTTCCAGTTTGGAGCAACTGGGATGATGCCTGTGAGATCCAGAGCCGACCGTATGCAGATGGCGAGGGGTTGGAATCCGCCGTTCTGCCCCGCCCACATGCTCCTGCCACCAATCAGGGTGAGAAGGATTCAGCATCATATAAATTACAAATGTCATTTGTAATTTATTTTTCTACAACTTCTCATTCAGAGCTTGTTTGAGTAATTTTTTTCACAGGTGACAGTTTCACTCAGCAGCTCAAACTGATTTCACATGTATGTCACAAATTTAGCTGGTCAAGTTCAACTTTTTGATTTGCAACTTCTCACATCGCAACGCACAGATCTTCACATCCAAAATACCAGTACGGCTGTTTTTAACCATAGCTACCTCCACAGCTTCTCTGTTCAACACCAGCAGAGACAGAGGGAGCCAGACGCCCCTCCTGTGGGAGAAGCGGAGCCAGCTTCCCCAGAGGGCTGGTTCCCAAAGCAGGATTCAGAAATCCAGCATCAGAGACAAAGCCAGGCTTGACATGGCGCCACCAGTTCATTCTGGACTTATCCGTTTCATAAACCAGTTCAAACCAGGCTCAGGAGGTGCGGCTTTGTCCAGCCAGGTGTCAGTAATCCAGGTGAATCTGCGTCCACAGCGTCCTTCAACAGACCCCAGATTCACTGAGGCTACATGGATAAACTGGGCGCCAGTGGAAAGGACGACACGTGTTTGGAGAGACTGAAGTAAATAACCTTAAATACATTTCTTTGTTTGCTTGCATCGTTTTTTTTTTTGGCACTTACTGCATTGATTTAGTGGTAAATATGGTTAACTTCCTGTTTGAGCTTTGATGCTATTATTTTGAAGGGACAACTTCCTGTTTAACTGTTGGCGCAAAGGCAGCTTTACAGCAAGCAAAAGACAAGCTGAAACAGACAGTATAAAATGGATCTTATTAGCAGCCCCACTGATCGAGCCACCAGGTCTGTTTATGACGGAAATAAGTTGGTTTAAATATTGTGTGATTTAAACTGGGCATTTGTTTATTTGCCAAAACTAAAGGTTATAAATGTTATTTTAAGTTAGGAGGGTGGTTCCCATTGAACCTAAATATTTATCAGTAAAGTGTCATCGTCCTTCCTGGGGGGAGGGGGCTACAACTTCTATGGCCTGACTTGATTCCAACACCTTTGCTTCTTCATCAGTGATTTCTCTGATCCCCTCAACACTGCAGTGGTCTATTAAAGGCCTTTCTGTCAAACTCAGAACAGCAGCAGTCTTCAGAAACATAACTGAACATGAACAATGCCCACATGGAGAATTATAAAACTATAACAGCATGTTCTAACATCATAATGATGAAATAATAACAGTACCTGACGAAATGTCAACATGAATCAGTGGTATTTTAATGCAGGCTGATAAAAAGACCAAAACAAACAGATCAGGAACAGAATCACTGACTAAACTCACTGGTTTCTGATCTGCGTGACCGCTGACTGAACAGATCAGCACCAGGACCAGGATTAACTAGGCTTGGCTGTTAGCCTGGTCTGGAGCAGGCGAGCTGCACAGGATCAATCGCCATGGTAACGGATGTGGTGCACAGGATCAATCGCCATGGTAACGGATGCTGCTGTAGTGAAACTGAGTCCAGGCTTAACTGAGTCAGGATATCGAGAAAGTCCCAGCTTAGTCCACTATCCTGGTTTCGTGAAGCAGCCCTCTGCTGACTTCCTGTTGGTCTGCTTGCTGCTGCAGGGTCATGTGACACTGGACACGCCCACTCTGGTCTGGTTCAGAGAACCAATCAGAACGAGCCTAGTTTATAATCACAGCAGCCAATCAGAGAGCAGCTGGTCGTGGGGTCATCAGTTACCAGGTAGAGCAGGGTGGTGGAGGACAGCAGGAGTCCCAGCAATCTGATCAGCAGGACAGAGTCTGCTGCTGCTGGAGACATCTGGAAACATCTGGCTCAGCGTGGTGGTGGAGTCATCTCTGGGAGGACATCTCAGGACATTAACAGCTGGAGCTGAAGATCTCAGCTCCAGGTGATGAACAGCATGGTCCTCAGGGTTCCTCTGGCTCCTGCTGCAGGTGGTTCTAGAGCTCCAACATGAGACTAGAAGGTTCTGGTTCTGAAGGTCCATCCGGCTGCTCTACCAGACCCTGATGAGTCTCTGCAGGGGTTACAGCTTCATTAGTTGTTAATGTTTAATAACTGCTGATCAGCCAGCTGACCATGGATTTACCGCTGCTACATCATCATGTCTGAGGAACTGTGATCATGTGATCAGGACAACATGACCTCTGACCTGCTGCTGGGAGACTGAGGGAACATAATGAACCAGTAAACATTTACTGTGGGACAGACTGGTGATCACAGCTCAGGGTTCTTTATTTCTCCCATTATGAGGCCCATTACCCCAACAAGTACCAGCGATGTGGGGCCCACTGCTCCTTATAGGGACTAAAGCCTGGTCCCCTGGAGGAGCCGCGTTAGGGGTCGGAGTTAGCCGTGTAGCCTACTGGTAACGGCTGGGGTCGGCCACTTAGCCTACTGGTAACGGCTGGGGTCGGAGTCGGGGTCAGGGTTGGCCGTGTAGCCTACTGGTAACGGTTGGGGTCGGCCATAGAAATGAATGAAAAATGAATGGAAGTCAATGGGAAGTCCCTCTGAAGACAGAAAGGCATGCTGTGTGTGTGTGTGTGTGTGTGTCGAACCTGATCCAACCCCTGCGGCTCTTAAAGTGAAACCACAAACAGAGGCTCTAACAGCCAATCAGAAAGTCAGCTGCTGATGACTCATCAGTTGCTAGGAGACAGCTGTTAGCCTGAACAGTTTTCGGCCGAGCCCAGGAGCGAAGTCCAGGTGAGGAAGATGCAGGAAGCGAAGCTCATCTTGACGTCACTGAACAGCGCTCTGCTGGGGGAGCAGAGACTTTATGTTAACCTTTAAATGTTTCACAGAGAAAAGCTGCAGTTTTCCTGTCTGTCTCCTCCAGCGTCTCTGAGAGCAGACTGCAGGGAAACAGCTCGGTTTCCTTTCACTGATCCATTTCTTCGTTAACCAGGAAGGAAAAACACACCAGGATTAAACATCTCACTTGCACGAGAATCCTGAGCTTTACAGCAGCAAAACTCTGCTCTCTGCCGACCAGAGGGAATAAACCCAGATACCCACTCACTGGACGACCTCTGAACTTTGTTTAAAGCTTCACTTCAGACTGCTGACGATAAATGAAGGAGAACCAGTTCAACTTAGAGCTGGGAACTCTGTTCAGGTGAACTATGAACATGAACCAGTTCATTTTAACCTGAACTGAGTTTAGAACTGGTTCCTGTTCAGGAGGAACTGGACCAGAACAGGATAATTATGATGTGACATATTTACGGTTCAACTGAAACCCAGTTTATTAAAGAACCAGTAACCTGATCATGACCACTGGTCTCCTCCAGGCTGCGCTGCATCGGTGCATTCAAGCAAAAGGAGCCCAGACCAGGACTGAGAGATGAACACAGATTATATAATCCTGACATTTCTGTTTAAATCTCTGCTACTTAGTGACCTGAAGTAATATTCTGGATGTCTGGTTTTTATTCTGTGATCCACAATCATCATCACTGGAGGCTGAAATGGTTCATTCTAGGTGGAATAGATCTATGTAGGACAGCAGTTTCTCTTGCTGGGACAGAAAATGTTATAGCTGCACTCCTAGAGCCAATCAGAATGCTGGTCTCTCAGCAGCCAATCAGAGAGCAGCTGGTCATGATGTCATCAGTTACCGGGTGAAGCAGGTTGGAGGACAGCAGGACCCCAGTAATCTGATTACTCATCGGAAAAGCACCAGAATGAACAGATTTCTGTGGATCTGGATCATCCAGAACTGGTGTTGAACTGGTGCTGAACTGGTCCTGGTGGTTCTATCATCTGGTGTTTCTGGGACCAACCAGCTGATCTGAGGAACTACCATCAGAGCGTGAGGAACATCTGGAGAACATCGTCACCGCCCTCCGACCGGTTTAATCCTGAGGTGATGACATCAGCAGGGCGGAGGTCACGTGACCACCTGGGGTCAAGGTGCAGCTTCATCAGACGCTGATGTTCCTCCAGAGCTCCATGGTTGCAGGAGGAGCCTCCTCAGAACCTCCTGGTTACAGCATCCTGGTCTGGTCTTCATGCTGGGATTCTGACTGAACCAGAACCTCGAACAGCCAATCAGAACCACCAGGTCCAGATCAGCAGTGAAGGAGCAGCAGCGCCCCCTGCTGGACAGAAACCACCCAGCCCAGACAGACCTGAGGAAGAGGAGCAGGACAGTCCGCAGGTCCGGACCGGTTCTGGTCCAACCTGCAGCCTCAGCTCATAACACCACGGTCCTCTGACCCGGTTCTGGACCGTACCAGGATGGACACCTTCAGAGCTTCATTCAGGTGATTCTGACCCACCAGGATGTTCCTCTGGTTCTGGTTCTGCTGACAGAACCTTCAGTCCAGTTGGAGAAGTCCAGCTCCTCTGAGCTCAGTCTGATGATGAGAAAGAACCGGGTCAGCAGAACCAAGTCAATAGAACCGGGTCAGCCAAACCAAGTCAATAGAACCGGGTCGGTAGAACGCGGTCAATAGAAACCAGTCAGCCAAACCAAGTCAACAGAACCGGGTCGGTAGAATCGGATCAGAAGGAACCGGGTCGCTAGAACCGGTCTGGCTCTCTCTAGAATCTGCGAACTAAAGCAGGATGACGGAACCTCAGACTGGAGCCGGTCCATTACAGGACCAGAACTGGACCTGAGCTGGTCCTGAACTGGTCAGACTGGACCCTGAGTGGATGGTTCGACAGAACTGGTCAGACTGGAGCCGGTCCATTACAGGACTGGTTCATGCTGGGTTTTATCCTTGGACCCAGCAGAACTCCTCCTCTGGTTCTGGAGGACGGGTCCAGAGTTATGGTCAGAACCGTTTCTGTCCAGACACCAGAACCCCAGCGGACCCTGCTCTGTTTACTGATCTGTTAATGAAGTTAACCTGATCAAACACGCTGCTGACCTTTGACCCCTCTGGGCAGCCAATGGGAGCAGCCTGAGGAGGGCTACCCTCCAGAGCTCGTCCCGACCCGCTCAGAGGAGTTCTGGTTCTGATCTGGGAGCAGCCCGGTCCAGTCCGAAGGTAAGACGTTCTACAGAGATGTTTCAGGTCAGAACAGGCAGAGGACGACTCCCCCTGCTGGTCAGGAGGAGGAACTGCTGCTGGTACGCAGAGAACTGGACCTGAACTGGTCCTGAACTGGTCAGACTGGACCTGAACTGGTTAGACTGGACCCTGAATAGATGGTTCTACAGAACTGGTCCTGAACTGGTCAGACTGGACCTGAACTGGTCAGACTGGACCCTGAGTAGATGGTTCTACAGAACTGGTCCTGAACTGGTCAGACTGGACCTGAACTGGTCAGACTGGACCCTGAGTAGATGGTTCTACAGAACTGGTCCTGAACTGATCAGACTGGACCTGAACTGGTCCTGAACTGGTCAGACTGGACCCTGAGTAGATGGTTCTACAAAACTGGACCTGAACTGGACTGGTCAGACTGGACAAGAACTGGTCCTGAACTGGTCAGACTGGACCCGAACTGGTCAGACTGGACCCTGAGAAGATGGTTCTACTGAACTAGACCTGAACTGGTCCTGAGCTTGTTAGACTGGACCTGAACTGGTCAGACTGGACCCTGACAGTCTGATGGATGGTTCTACTGTGGTTCTGTAGAACTGGACCTCAACTGGTCAAACTGGACCCTGATGGTCATCAGGGTCCATGTAACCGGACCTGAACCGGACCGGTCCGGGCGTAAAGACAGAAGAAGGTGTTTGTTCTGAGTTCTAATGGTTAAACTGAACCAGACCAGATTCTGACCCGCTGCAGCCGCCGGAGAACCAGAACCCGTGATGAATCAGTTACTAGACACAGAACCGGGCCTCAGAGACGTTCCAGAACCAGCTCCCAGTCTGGCGGTCCGTTTGTCTCAACGGCTGCTCAGATCAGAACGTGGCTGACGGCGTGAGGCATCTCGCTCTGACGTCCTCGACCCGATCCGCGTCTCTGAGCCAAGGCTCTAACCGATCTGGTCAACGATGTCGGTCACGTTTCCTGTTCTGGTCTCCAGAGGGACAGGTTAACCATCTCCTGGAGACCTGATGATGGAGCATCAGAGAGACTCTGATTACCTCCAACAGCTGAAGCCCTCCATCAGCAGTTCTCCTGCTGCTGGACCAGCATCTCCTCCATGAGCTGGTAGATCTGGACCAGAACATCTGGAGGCCTCCTCCAGTCTGAAGCTGCAACGTTCAACCAATCACACTGAAAAAACGAACTAGTAAGATTTACCTAAAAAAAAATCCTCCTAACAATCTGCTCTCACGTTTTTAAAGTACATTTAAACACCATGAATTCAAGTATATCATCCAAATCCAGTAAATTATACTAAGCAGATTTTAGAATAAATTAGGTCAATTTTACTGAGTTCATTTAAATCTTGTTACATGTACTTAATCAAGTAATAATCAAAATAAGCAGTCTGTGAGCACGTTTTAAAACTTCAGTGCTTCCAGTGAACGGGGCTGTAGCCTCATGACTGGTTTTGCAGATGAATAATAAAATGCTCCTTGTTTTAAGTTGAAAACAGCGCATCTGCCTCATTAAAAGCGGCTCTATCAAACCTTGATGCATTGAAACGTTACATGGACGTCGTACGGTGCAAAAGCTGTAAAAACGTTACAACTGTTTAAAGCAATGAAAGCAACTTTAATTCAGTGCTTGCACTTTTGGGGGCAGCTTCATCCCATCGACTTCCAGGAAAACTCTTTGAAAGCCTTCGGAAGTGCAGCGCAGAGGTGGAGGTCAGGGAAGACCATAAATCAGTCCCAACAGCAGCACAAGCCTCGGCTGCATTACCACACCCTGACATCTCCTCTCCCTGGAGAACAGTCGCTACGTCCACAGGACCTTCTCCTGTGGACCATCACTGATGAGTGATGCTCATCATCATCATCTGATGATGACCAGCATCACTGCGGTTGTCCTGCATACAGCTGACAAGAATATCATCTAAAATTAACAGAAACGTATTTTAATATGCAAAATCGCATTATTTAAAGTCCCAGCCCCCCTGGAACAACCGTTAATAATCCCCTCTTTAAAAGCACACCATCGCAGAGGGGCTGTTTCGCGGGCTTCCAGCATCTGCAGGAGCGATAACAAAATGGCGGTGATTCGCAGCTTCTCCGCTGTTTTACAGATGGCTTAAACTGTGTCATGGGGATGAAACTAAAAATCTGGTTTCTAAACATGTCAGTGGCGACATATTTATAAGAGTTAAAGCCTCTAAGCCACTTGTTACGATATTTTTAAATCATTAAGAATTTATTTCTATTTGAAATTTATACCAATGAACTGAGAACAGCCTCACTAACGCTCCCGCTGTCTCGGAGGGGTCGGACAGACCCAGCCTTCACCCCCAGCCCCCGGCCGTCCCAGTCGAGGGTTTTATGGGCTTTTTTGTGCTTTTGGAAACCGACGGGACACCCCCATCGCTTCTCCACTGTCTGACCGTGGAATCTGCCCTGCTCTTCCCATGTGTCGAGCAAGGACAGCGGGACCAAAGCTGTCTGTTCGAGTATTAGCTATAGCACGGTTAGCTATAGCATGGTTAGCTAAAGCACGGTTAGATATAGCATGGTTAGCTATAGCATGGTTAGCTAAAGCACGGTTAGATATAGCATGGTTAGCTATAGCACGGTTAGCTAAAGCACGGTAGAAGTCTTTTCCCCTCATAGTTTTGTCCTGTACACAACTAAACATCACCAACCCTAACCTCATCAAACTATCGCTCACCAACATATTTTATAAATGTATTCAAGGAAAAGAAAGACGACAACTTGCGTTTCTTTTCTGCGGTGCGTTTTTCTCTCCTTGAGAGCGAGGGAAGACCATCAGCCTTTGTGTGCGCATGCGCCCACTCACGTTACAGTGTCCGAGTAGAAACCTAATATTTTCATGTTTATGCGCTGTCAGGAAAAACACTTAGATATTACTGGTAAATTAATAACATTTACTTTCTTTTGGCAGTACTTTTGCTACATAAATATAATGTGTAATTGTTTAATTTGTAAATTCTAGTAGTCCAGGGATTTTAATATTTTTTGTAAAAATTAAAAAGAGCAATTTAATATATTTTATTATATTTATTTTCTAAAGATGAAAGTATATTTTACTACTCCCAAAAGTAATTTTATCAGTGCAGAGCTTAGCTTCAGGATGAAGAATCATCATCTTCAGCAGGAGAGGAAGGAGCTGAAAGCTTCTTCTGTCCTGAACTTTGACCTCATCCAGCAGACCAGGTGCTTCTCACTGTCCAATCAGAGGACACCTGAGGTTGGACAGGTGTTGACTGAGACATGGAGACAGTGGACCAGGCGTCTCCATGAGTGACTCAGAACCAGGATGTGATGAGGCTGAAGCCCAGCAGTGTGAACATCTTCATGATACCTGACCCACAGCATGCCTGAGCCTCCACCTCTGGACCCAACCGCCCTCAGCTGCAGCAACAAACCTCCTCAGCTTCATGCTGGAACCCTCCATGTCATCATGGAGGACCTCACCCAGACCATCGAGGCTCTGGCTGACCTTTGACCTCTTGGTGAGGAGGATGACCTGGTCACCAGGATGAAGCTGAGGTTCTAACTGATTCTCCTCTCTGCAGAGCATCATGGGTACCCTGGCAGCTCACCTGACTCAGGTGGGTCGCTGCTGATCTTAGCCCCGCCCCCTCTGTCCTGTAACCATGGTAACACGTTCTCTCTGTCTCTAGTCTTCCTCAGTGTCTCTTCACCGCTCGTCTGATGAAGAGGAGGAAGCTGGAGCCCAGAGGGAGGAGCTAAACTCTGAGGAGGAGGCGGGGCCTTTCTGTGACATCAGAGGTTGGATGCTGAGGCATCTCCATGGTAACAGGAGAGAGTGGGCGTGGCTGAGTGTCTGTGGAGGCGTGATGATCACTGCAGGTAAGACCACTCTGATCACCTGATCCAGTGAACACCTGGTCATGTGACTGACATGTCTACCTCTGGCAGCGTTCCTATTGGCCCTCATTGTGGTCAGGGGGCGGGGACACTGCTCCCAGGAGGGGGGGCTGGTGGAGCAGCCTGGGGGCGGGGCTAACAGACCTGCAGGCGGAGGGGCGGAGCTCTACCTGGGGGAGCTGAGGGAGATGATGAGGAGGTTGCTGCAGGATGAAGATATCCTGAACACAGTCAGGTATGCCACGGTTACCATGGTAACAGCATGATGCTTGGTTCTAGCTCTGTGATTGGTGAACTGTGTTCCAGTCAGCTTTTAAAGCTTTGTGATTGGTTGACTGGTTTCCAGCTCTGTGATTGGTGGACTGGTTTCCAGCTCTGTGATTGGTGGACTGGTTTCCAGCTCTGTGATTGGTTGACTGGTTTCCAGCTCTGTGATTGGTTGACTGTGTTCCAGCCGGATCAGCAGAACGGATCATCCTCCTGGTTCCTCAGAGGGAACGGTTCTGGCCTCAGAGGTTCTGGGACGCTTCAGGAAGCTGCCGATGGACCACACCTGGACCGAGTCCCTGTACGCCACGCTGCAGGTCCCCGACAGGTGAGCTCACTGCGGGGGGCGGGGACTGATGCACAGACATCTGGCTTATGGTGACAGGTGTCAAGCAGGGATGGAGTCAAGACCAGTTCTTCTGAGACCAAGGCAGAATATTTACAACGTCAACAAATATTTCAAGACATTGCTTTTTGTACACCACAAAATGCAAAAATTAATGGAAATTCAGTTAATTACTCAACCAAAACCACTTCTTGGTATTAAATTAGTAATGGTTATTATAAACTAATATTTAGGTGATTAAATGCAGCCATACATTGATACACATTCTCTAAACTGAAGTAATCAGCTTATGTTGCACAATAGTTGTATGATAAAAACTCTGTGAGATTAGGATGATAAAGATTTATCATATTTAGAAAACATCTTTTTCCTTATGATCATCTGAGTAAAAGCAATTCATCAGAGTATCAGATGTTAAAAAACACATGCTGTACATAATAAATTATTAAGCATTTTAATATTATTATTAGGCCATGCAGGCACAGATTGCCTCATAGGAGGAAATCCAAAACATTGAGAGCCAACAGAATATGTGGGGTTTACAAAAATCACGTAGCCACCAGGGGCGACGCAGGGACAACAGATTACAGGAGCCAAGTGGGAATATTTTCTCTAACATGGATTATGACCTTAAACATATAAGGTAAGACTGAATTTATGCTTTTGGCTTGATGAGCCTTATTTTTTCTGTTGAGTTGAAACTGGGTGTTTTTGTGCATATGTTTCGCGTTACTACTTACTTTTCCATCTGCTGTAGATGTCTCGTATAACTAGATGTCGTCCCGCTCACTTTGCATCGTTAATCCTGGCGGTGGACAGAACTTGCAGGTGGCACGGGGTTTTTGCTTTCTCCTTTACATTCCTGCATTAAAATTCTTTATGTTGTTAAAAAGCTAATTTAATAATTTTCTGCAGTCAGTTCCAGGTGTTTGTTTAGCAAAAGCTAGACTGCACCACATGTGAACATGCAGATGCGCTCTTATAAATGGACCAAACACCATCTGGTGTTATAAACAATCACCTGCAACACGATTGCGCGTCATTAGCAATAAAACATTGTATTTTTTCTGAGATGGTGGGATGCAGCTGCGCTCTGATCACTGCTTTTAATTCACATTGTTGTGTTTCTGCAGGTGAAGATAAAAGGGAGTTAAGCTTTCATAATTTTGACAAAAACTATTGAGTCTTGAACCGGTCTTGACCCAATTTGTTGAACGAGACCAATGCCGAGGCAAAACAGTCCAACAGGTCGAGATCGTTCTTGAGACCTCCATCCCTGGTGTCAAGTCAAGTTTGTTATTCTTGAACATTTCAGCAACAAGGCAGTTCAAAGTGCTTTACATCATAAACACATCAGTCATCAATTATAAAACAAGCAATAAATATTAAATTTTGTCAAATGCCATCATGAAAATCATAAAGCATATTAATCAATGTTCCAGTTACTACTAATCAAAGGCAGCTCTGAGCATGTGGGTGATAGCGTTGATTTAGAGGAACTCAGTGTTTCAGCTGTTTTACAGTTTTCTGGAAGTTTGTTCCAGATTAGAGCATAAAAACTGAAAGCTGCTTCTCCATGTTTGGTTCTGGTTCAGGGGATGAAGAGCAGACCAGAACCAGAAGACCTGAGCGGTCTGGAAGGTTGATACAACAACATCAGGTCTTTAATGTATCCTATAAATGTTCTCCAGGTGATAGAAGGCTGACTTTGTAACTGTTTTTATGTGTCTCTGAAGGTTCAGGTCTGAGTCCATCACTGCACCCAGATTTCAGGCCTGATCACTAGTTTCTAGCTGTAATAACTGAAGCTGCGCGCTGACTCTAGATGGTTCCTCTTTGGGTCTTTAAATTTTGTTTCTGTTTGGCTGGAGAAAGTTTTGGCACCTCCATGGTGTGTTGTTGAGCCATCAGCTCACCTGAGTGAAGACTACCTGGAAGCGACAGGTCCAGGCAGCACCAGTCTGATCCATTTGCACTGCAAGGTTTTATATTATCATACTGCCCCTCATCCAGCCTGTGTTGCTAACTTTGTGATACTCTGGATCAGAACTTTCTGACTTTGACCCGAGCACCCGTCCTCCACCAGTCCTGCACCGCCCCCTGAACCACAGCTACCATGGTGACAGGACATCCTCTCAGGTTCCAGATGGACCTACTAACTAAACGGGCCGAGCCTGATCCCATCGTTGTGGTCCTCCTGCCCTCATCCCTCCAGAACGTTTGGTGGAGGCTCTGTTGACCCTGATGTTCTGACTGGTCTAACCAGAAATCATCAATCTGGAACCAGTAAGTCCATCATCTCCTCTGGGCCCCTAAACATCTACTGTCTGGCTGGTGAGGATCCTTTGGTTAAGATCTGGAGGAAAGTCCTCCATAATATAAAACCTAAGACGTCCACCTGTAGACCTGAAGTTCTACCGACAGACTTGGTCCAGGTCGGTTCCTCCTGTCCCATCTTCACTGATATCCTAAAGTCCTCCTCTCCTCTCCTTCAGTTCCAGAGCTCCTGAAAACAGCAACGATTACACCGACCCTTAAACAGCCTGCTTTAGATCCAAGCAGCCTGAATATCTTCAGACGTATGTCTGTCAAACATCTGGAAAACAGCAGCTTTGCATGTTCCCAGTCACCTGACTGATACTGATCTGGACAAACTGGTCCGGTCTGGTTCTGTCCCTAACAGAGACGGCTCCAGTGAAGACCACCTTTAATGACTCCAGGTTCTGGACGTACATTGTACCCTTCTTTAATCTGGGCCAAGACCAGAACACGGACTCTGTTGTCCCGAAGAGACTTCAGAACCAACATGGTGGGACGTTGAGGGACGCCGTCCATCTGGACCTGAGCTTTAACCTCCTGGCTGATGTTTTCAGATGTTGCTTCAATATTTCCACATGATGTTCTCTCCTCATGATGTCACCTAGGTTATGAAGCGCACCAGTTCCTCCTGCCGTAAAACAGCCCCACAGCATGATGCTGCCATCTCCATACTTCACAGCTTCCCTGTTTTTGCTCCAAATGTAACGATGGTCTTCATGTCCAGACAGTTCTTCAGTTTTAGTTCTTTGATTCACACATTTCTCAGCAGAACCTGTCCGTCTCTGGGACACAGAACCCGTCTCCTTCCTGAGCGGTACCAGATGTTTACGTGTTGATAACATGTCGGGTCAGCTGGAGCGGCTCCAGTTGCTCCAACCTGCTGCAGATTTAGTGCCTCCGATGGGAGAGGTGGTGGAGACGTGGTTTATGGTGAAATAAAGAGGCTGAAAATGAAGATTAATCACCAGTTTATACAATATGACGAGTTTCCGCTGCGGTTAGATATCATTCTACCTGGAATCCATTACTAAACACAGATCATTCCTTAGCTCGACTATTTAAAATCGTTCTGTCATTTATTTGTTGTAAAAATCAAATAATTTAGGTTTTCTCCAATAAATCTAATGTGTGGTGGTGGGGGGGCTAGAGGTTCACATCTGGACTGTCTCCATGATGTTCAGGAGCCTGTAGACCTTTAAACATCTGGACATGAAGACCTTCACCAGGTCTGCAGCTGGACCTGTGGACTCTCATATTCTAATGATACCAGTATTACCCAGTCTCCCAGTCTACAGGGATGTGATTCCCAGTCTGACCAGCAGGTGGCGATCACTGGTTTGCTCTGGTTTCCACCTCCAGGACCCAGAGGAGCTCCCTGCAGCTGGTGGACGCTGCAGGTCGGATCTCCGAACAGATCCCTCTGAACCCGTCTGATTACTGCCCGTACAGCGCCACAGGAAACTACACGGTAGGAGCAGGAAGTGCTGGTCACCATGGTAACCACAGTCCCAGTCACCGCTGCTGTCTGTCTGCAGGGGGGCGTGGTCTACGCCAACTACGGCCGCCCGGAGGACTTTAACTGGCTGCGGAGCGTGGGCGTGTCCGCGGCCGGCTGCGTGGTGGTGATGCGGGTCGGGGGCGGAGTCAGCTTCGCTGAGAAGGTGTGGTTGGCTGAGAGGAACGGAGGGGGCGGAGCCTTGATCTACCCTGACCCCGCTGACCTGCCGCAGGACCCACGCCGCCTCGGACTGAACTCTCACACCGCCGTGTCTGAGCACGTAACAGAGACACACCTGAACACACCTGAGACTCACCTGAGCCTCTGACCTATCAGCATCTCTCCCTGCAGGTCCACCTGGGGTCAGGTGACCCCTTCACCCCAGGCTTCCCCTCCTTCAATCACTCCAAGTTCCCACCCATCCCGTCCTCTGGCCTCCCACTGATCCCAGCGCTGCCGATCACGGCCACTGTAGCCGCCAAGCTGCTGAGGTAAGCCCCGCCCCCTCATGTGTCCAAGTAAGCCCCGCCCCCTCAGGTATACAACTAAGCCCCGCCCCCTCAGCTGCTCAGGTGTGACTGCTACCTGACTGCCCTTCTCTCTCTCAGCCAGCTGTCAGGCCCTCCCTGTCCTCCATCTTGGAGAGGGCGGCTGCCGTACGTCCGCTGCGTCCTCGGTCCAGACTTCAGTTCTGGTCGTAGAGTCCAGATGTCGGTCCACAACCTGATGACTCCGGTTCTGCTCAACAACATCTTTTCCTCCCTGGAGGGCCGCGTTGAGCCAGGTATGCTCTGACATCACCACTGACAGGTGAAGCTTCCAGCTGCAGGTGTAAACCAGTGATCTCTGCCTCAGACCAGTACGTCATACTGGGAGCCCAGCGGGACTCTCTGGGTCCAGGAGCCGTGAAGTCTGGAGTTGGAACGGCGATCCTGTTGGAGCTGGCCAGAACCTTCTCAGCCATGGTGAAGAACGGTAAGGCCCACCTGAACAGGTGTACTTCCTGTTTTCCCGGTTCCCCTCTGACCCACCTGGACAGGTGTACTTCCTGTTAGAGACTCTGACCCACCTGGACAGGTGTACTTCCTGTTTTACTGGTTCCCCTCCGACCCACCTGGACAGGTGTACTTCCTGTTTTCCTGGTTCCCCTCTGACCCACCTGGACAGGTGTACTTCCTGTTAGAGACTCTGACCCACCTGGACAGGTGTACTTCCTGTTTTACTGGTTCCCCTCCGACCCACCTGGACAGGTGTACTTCCTGTTTTCCTGGTTCCCCTCTGACCCACCTGGACAGGTGTACTTCCTGTTAGAGCAGACTCTGACCCACCTGGACAGGTGTACTTCCTGTTTTCCTGGTTCCCCTCTGACCCACCTGAACAGGTGTACTTCCTGTTAGAGACTCTGACTCACCTGGACAGGTGTACTTCCTGTTTTCCCGGCACCTCTCTAACCCACCTGGCGATGGTTTCAGGGTTCAGTCCCAGACGCAGCTTGCTCTTCGTCAGCTGGGATGCCGGAGACTTCGGGAACGTCGGAGCGACGGAGTGGCTCGAGGTTCTCCCAGAAACACCTTCTCCCTTCTGCTAACCCTGAACTCTGCCTGACTCTGACCTCTGACCCTCAGGGTTACCTGTCCATGCTGCACCTGAAGGCTGTGGCCTACTTCAGTCTGGATCAGGCCATCATGGGTAACTCTGAGCCAATCAGAAAGCTTGTTGTTCCTCTCAGCCAATCAGATGTAACAGGATGTGTTGCTCAACAGGTGATGATCACCTTTCGGCCTCCACCAGTCCTCTGCTGGTGGACCTGCTGGACGCCGCCATCAGACAGGTGAACGCCAGGAGGGTTCCTCTGATGCCTGGGTCACACGGCAGGGTTAAAAAATGGTCGGTTGATTTTTAAAACCTGAGCGATCGCAGAAATGACGATAAACCATCTGAGCTACAGCAGGTTTGGTCGAACAGTGTGTGGTGTTGAGCCAACGCTCCACCCACGAACTGGTTCCACTCACCAACATTCAGATGTCAGAAAATCTCACAAAACCTCTCGAGACCAAACGTGACTTCAGAGTAAACATGGCTGACGAGGAGGGTAGTTTGTTGAGGACGTCTCCAGCGTCCACCAGGCTTCCTGGTGAACCATGCCAGGTGTTTTGTCCTCTGTATTTAGGATTCCCCTCCGTGGTTCCCTCACCTCTCTTTCTGATTGGCTGCACGTCACATTCAACAGGTTCTCGTTTCTCCTCAGGGACGCCACGCCGCGATATCGGGCCAGGACGATCCAACGTGTTGAATATCCCTGATTTTAGATCGGAGTGGTTCCGACATCCTAGAGGACCAGATCACTCTGGTCCTCTAGGATTATCTTTAGAGACATCCTGATGATCGTCCTTAAGACTGTCTGAAGGGAAAATTGGGACAAAAGTCGGCATAAAAATCTTGCCGTGTGAACCAGGGATGCCTGCAGACAAAGAGACAGTAGCTGTGCTTCCTTCGACCATGAAATTGCATGAATTGGAATTACAAAAGTCAAGTTTATTTGAACAGAACATTCCAGCAGGAAGCAGTTCAAAGTGCTTCACATCGTAAAACCATTATGCAGTTAACGAGCAAGAAACAAGTGAGCAAGCTTATTCATGTGGGATTTTAGCTGCATTTCTTACTTAATGGAAACATTGTTATTGAGAAACTGTGTTTTTCACACATTTTTAATGGAAGTGCAGCTTCAGAGATCCACAGGGATCAGTACCTGGACCCCTTTATTTATTTATCTGTTGGAACCACAAACTTTTGCTTTTCATCATGAGATAATTGAGGAGCAGAATTATCCTTGGATGTAGTTCCAGATTCAACCAGTAGGTGTCTCCTGTTGAGGCTGAGTGTCTTCTGCTGCAGGTGGAGCATCCCAAGCATGCAGGTCAGACCATCTACAGCCAGGCTGAAAGAGACGGAGGCAGCTGGAGGATGTGAGGAAGCAAACGCACCAATGATCCTCCAGAGAAGGTGGCGGTGACGCTAACTGCTGCTGTCTCTCCTCAGCATGAAGCCGCTCTACCTGAACAGTGGCGCCTACAGCTTCACTGCGTTTGCTGGAGTTCCTGCCATGGAGCTCAGGTTCACTGAGGTACCGTCCTCTAACTGACGGGTCCGACCCAGACAGGCCCGGTTCTGTCAGCTCAGACCAGTCATGGTGGTCAGGTCAATGAACCAGCAGAACCAGTCTACATCCCAACATGGTTGATGATTTGTCAACGTTTGTTCCATCATCCAGGAGAGAGCCTACCCGTTCCTCAACACGCCGCTGGACACCGTCCCTCGCCTTCAGGAGGTGCTGGGGGGTCGGCTGGGGGTCACTGGGCGGAGCCTGGGGGAACTAGTGGGGGAAATGGTGCTGCGATTGGTCCATGACCACATCCTGCCTCTACGCATCACTTCCTATGCCCAGACGGTGCTGCAGTTCAGCGCTCACCTCAACAAGCACTCAGCTGAGCTGCAGGTACCTCCAGGTGGACAGGTGGTGTCTCAGTCAGTGTCCCTCAGGTGGACAGGTGGTGTCTCAGTCAGTGTCCTCTCTGTCCTCTGGGTGTCTTCAGGCCAGAGGCGTCTCTCCTCAGTGGCTCTTCAGCGCCAGAGGGGATTACAGCCGGGCTGCAGAGACTCTGCAGAGAGCCATCGACTACAGCGACCTGCACGACCCGAGCACCGCCCGCCTCTACAACACTCGCATCATGAAGGTACCACCTTGGTAGTAGTATACAGGAACAACAGCTATAAAGTAATTACCCAGACAGTACTAGTATTAAGGTACCTGCATCATGAAGGTACTACCATGGTATACAACAGCTATAAAGTAATTACCCAGACAGTACTAGTCAGTATTAAGGTACCTGCATCATGAAGGTACTACCACGGTACTAGTACGGTTCAGACAGACGGACGAGAACCACTAACCCTCCCCCGTCCTCGTCTGACCTCCAGGTGGAGTACTACTTCCTGTCTCAGTACGTGTCGGCGATGGAGACGCCGTTCCGTCATGTGATCCACGGGCGGGGCAACCACACTCTGAGCGCGCTCACAGAGCATCTGACCCTGCTGACCTCTGACCCCGGACGCTTTGACGAGAGTCGCTTCAGACGTCAGCTGGCCCTGTTCACCTGGACGCTGCAGGGGGCCGCCAACGCGCTGAACGGAGACGTGTGGAGCATTCGCCACACACACACTTACACACATTGATGGAGACAGCACACACACACACTGATGGAGATAACACACACACCTACACACACACACCTACACACACTGGAGACAACACACACCTACACACACTGATGGAGACAACACACACACACACTGATGGAGACAACACACACCTACACACACTGATGGAGACAACACACACACACTGATGGAGACAACACACACACACACTGATGGAGACAACACACACCTACACACACTGGAGATAACACACACCTACACACACTGATGGAGACAACACACACACACTGATGGAGACAACACACACCTACACACACTGGAGACAACACACACCTACACACACTGATGGAGACAACACACACACACTGATGGAGACAACACACACACACACACTGATGGAGACAACACACACCTACACACACTGATGGATGCCACACAGACTCTCTGGGTCATGTGACCCGTCCTGGGTCATGTGACCTGCTCTGGGTCATGTGACCCGTCCTGGGTCATGTGACCTGGTCTCTCTGGGTCATGTGACCTGCTCTGGGTCATGTGACCTGTCCTGGGTCATGTGACCTGTCAGTCCTCAGGCGGCTCCTGCCTCCCAGCAGATCTTCCTGCCTTCTTCTGTCTCAGAGCCAATAATCAACAGGTCCAATGAAAACAGAGGAAACCTGCTGCAGTCGGTGTTTCTGTTGTTGATTAGATGTTCATGATGCATCAGTTATACGCAGAAGGTCTGGAGATAAATAAATTTAGTGAAATGAAGTTTAGTTTCATCTGTGTGTGAAATTGTTCTGTTTTAAAGGAGTGAAGTGGTTGTGACTGAAATCTCAGTGAACTTGGAGCTGAAATCTCGTGAGATGTCAGCAGAGCAGCAGAAAATAGTAAACACTAAAGCTGCGTTCAGCCTGAACGCGATTTGAGCCTCAGGAGCGTCTGGTTTACATCAAAGTCTACGGCGGACGCGCGACTAGGGGCGTCGCGAAGTCTCGGGGCGCGTTTTCCAACAGGGCGGAAGGACCAGAACCAGAACCTAACCCATCGAGACCAATGGAGCTCTCGCTGCAGAGGCAGCAGCAGGAAGGACCTTCCCTGGAGGAGGGTTAGCGAGGAGTCGGGATCTCGGGTTAAAACATTGTTTCCACGGTAAACATTTCCCCCGCTGAGCTCGCCACATCCGTCCAGCGCAACGTGGAGCCGCTGCTCGCTTCACCCTGGAGAACCGATGTGTTTATTCGGAGGAAAGGTGCAGGAGGCGGAGGAGGAGCCGATGTGAAGCCGTCAAGGGGCTCGTCCTGACGCCCGTCCGGAGCGATTCAAGCGTCCATCTTGAGGGGTTGGACGCCTTTTTGATGCGCGAAACGCGTTCGGTCTGAACGCAGCGTAAAGCGTTTATTAGCTGCAGGGACACGATCCTGGAGCTGAAGAACAAAACCGAAGAACCAAAGAACCTTTTCATGACAAAGACCCAACTGGTTCTGGTGGTGCTGTGGGGTTAACCGAAGATGGAGATGGTGAAGCTGTGCTCTGCTGGAAGCTCCAACCTGTGGCTGAGATGCTGTGAGGAGACCTGGAGTTGGCTCAGCTGAGGTTGGATGAGCGATGGATGGATGGATGAAGGATGGATGAAGTTTTACTGCGCATTAAAACGTTTTAATAAAACATCACAGCCAGCATTCCTAAAGAACATCCTGGTCAGAACCAAAGAAGATCTGCTAAAAACCAGAAAACATGGAGGAACTGATGACATCACTCAGGTGAACAGCGTTGGTGTAATTACTGTGTCTGCCAGCAGGGGGAGACAACCTTCCAGTGGTTAAAGTTTGGTCTTTGAAGTTAAAATGGTTCTGGATTATTCTGGTGGTTCTGATGGTTCTGATGGTCCACCCAGCACTGAGTCAGAGCCAACATCCAGTTTTATAAAGAATTTATTTCAATATTTGAATTTCATTAATAACTAATTTATCTGTTTTTACAAGAAGCCTTCAGACCAGCAGCCTCCTCTGGTCCAGGTGTGTCTCTGCATGTCCAGGTGTGTCCTGGTGTCCAGGCGTCTATCAGAGTGTTTCTCTCAGGGATCTCCAACTAAAAGGTGGCCACCAGTCTGACCCGGTCCACCAGCAGAACCAGTTGAGGGGTTCAGGTCCACATGGAGCTCAGCCTCATGACATCAGCTAGCAGTTCATCACTGATGCTGCCAGGTCCCATGGATCTGGAGCAGGAACTGGGAACTCTGGGTAATGTAGTCCAGTGTGATGCAGGCCAGGCCACAGAGGTTGGTGGATGCTGCAGTTTAGAAAGACTTGGATATGAAATATTACCGCTAACATGGAGTCCGAGTCCTTCAGCCCAAACAGAACCGGATTATGGGTGTCAGAGTCCAAACAGAGGAGGACTGTTGGGGATGTAGTCCAAAGATAAAAAGGATCGTTGGTGTTGTAGTCCAAACAGGAGAAGACTGTGGATGTTGTAGTCCAAACAGAGGATTGTGGATGGCGTAGTCCAAACTCAGGAGTACTGAAGGCGTAGTCCCAACGGCAGTCATGGAGACAACCTTAAGCAGAACTTGATTTGGGCCCCTCTTCCTGTTCAGATCATCAGCACCACCAGCGTTTCAGTCCAGGTGTGGTGGATTCAGGCAGAGGGGGCGGAGTTTAATGAGCTCATTTTAAAGCATTAATGAATAATTTGTAATTTTTTTCTAAGATAAGTTTATGAACAAACTGAAGCTCAAACACAAAGAAAAGATCAACACAACCATCAAGCTATGAAGATTATTCTTTGATCTTTTACAAAGTAAACTGGAAACTAAACAATTCTTATATTTCTGCAGAAACAATCAAATGAAATTAAATAAAATTCTCCTTTTCAATAATCAAATATAAACATTTTAGATCTGAGACCAGAGTCAAAATTCAAGCATTAATGGGAGGCCCCTGATGGGCCCTGAAGAGTGGCTTGGGTTGCTTCTGCTGTGGGCCGGCTCTGAGAGGAGGCCTGAGGGAGTTGTAGTCCTAAATGATGAGGATTATGGGAGTTGTAGTCCAGTTGTTGTGTGATAGTTTAAGCCCTGAATAGACTGTGTGTTCAAGCCCCATGGTTTTATTTACAGTCACACACGTCTTTCTGTACACTACACACACACACACACACACACACACACACACACACACACGCTCTCACTCACACACACACACACACACACCATTTCCACATCACAGACAGTATTAATAAATAAATAAATATGTTGCTATAAATACTTGGAGGACCCTACAGTCTCTGCTTCGTTGTCTACCGATCACACAGGGTTATTCAGTCGCCTGTCTCTCTCTCTCTGGACAGACAGACAGGATGTGATCGCCATGGTTACCGCAGTCACCGAGAAAAACATCCATGTCATGTGGCTCCGCCCACAGCAGCAAGAGGAGGAGGTGGTTACCATGGAGACAGCCAATCAGAGCCTGTCCCGGGCAGGAACCCAGATGTAGGGTCCGCTCTGCTCCTCGATGACCAGTTTGACCTGATGGTAAACCTCGTCGAAGCTGTCGCCCTGCGCGATGGCTGGAGACGGACAGAGACGATGGTCAACATCAGGCTCGCTCCGATTGGTCGGTTCAGAACCACAGGTGTAGCCTTACCTGTGAAACACTCCAGGAAGTCCTGCTCCAGCTTGATGGCTCGATCCAGAGCTTTCCTGGCCTGATCCTCCGACAGACGCTTGTTCAGGTCCCTGCGGATATTTTAGGAACCGGTTTCAGTCGAGGAGACCCAGGAGGCTCCTGACCGGTTCTACAGAAACCTCTGGAAGGGTTAAGCTCTGACTTACAGGATGTTCTCCAGGGATCTGGGGCGGATGAAGATGGCGATGGGGTGGAGATGAGCGGCCTGAAGCCTCCTCACTGCATTGGCTGAAACATCCAGGATGCAGTGCTTACCCTGGAGAACAGCAGGGGGCGCCAGTTAGTCAAAGCAAAGGGAGTAAAGGTTCCTGGACCTACAGGGTTCAGGTGTTTATGAGATATTATGGTAAACATCAGGAAAATTGATCAAACACGTCGAGAAATCTTAGATATTACATAAAAACCCAGAAACAACACCATCTGTAAAGTCCTTTCCTACAGGAGGCTGCAGGTCATCAGCCCGTGTAGCATCACATATCAACTCTATGCAGATGATACCCTGGTCTACCTCTGAGTTCCTCTAAATGACCCATCGATTCCTTTACTCATCGTCAACCGATGAACTCCAGGTTCGGACCTTTGACTCGTCCAGCTCCGTCTCTGTCTCACCTGCTCAGCCACCTGTCTGACGCTCTGCACCGACGTCCCGTACAGGTGGTTGTTGTACTGCCCCGCCTCGATGAAGCGGTGCGACTGGATGTCCCGCTCCATCTGTTCCCGTGACGACACAAAGTGGTAGTCCCGCCCATCCATCTCGTAGTCCCTGCGAGGACGAGTTGTGTCTGGGGGCGGAGACAGACGGTGACATCAGAGACGTCCTGTTAGTTGACACGATGATGTCATCAGGAGGAAGACTTACGAGGTACGCAGGAGCCGAACTTGTCCGGGTACTCGGACAGCAGGTCGTCGTTGACTCGGTCTTTGGTCGGTCCCAGGATGATGACCGGACGAGCGTAGTCCACTGAGGACAGAGGGACAGGAGTTAGGAGCTGGACCTTCACAAGTGTCAGCAGGAGACACGTTCTGGGACAACGTCTTCTTCAGGAATCCTGAGACAAGTTCACCGACTCACAGGGTCCATGGAGGAGGTCAAACACCTGCTGAGGTGAGACTGCAGCAACAGTTGAAGAAACTGAGAAACAACTTTATTAATAGACCAGAGGGTTTCGGTTTGTGGCCTTCATCAGGGTCATGAAGATGCTGCTCCTTGCTGGAGTCTTCACCTTAGAGCAGGGGTGTCCAGAGTCAGTCCTCCAGGGCCGGTGTCCTGCATGTTCTAGTTCTCTCCCTGGTGGCAGTAACTTCCTCCTCAGCAGGTCAAGGTTCTGCAGAGGTCCTGCTAACGAGCCATCATTGATCCTGGTGTTGAACCAGGAAGGGAACTAAGACATGCAGGGTACCAACCCTGGAGGACCGACTCTGGACACCCCTGCCTCAGAACAAGGTGTCCTTCAGTAATCCACTGGGTCAGGTTCTACAGATCTGCACCAGGACACCTTTCTACTGGGTGTCCTCATAGCAAACATCTCCAGGAAGGAACAGGAAGCAGCTCAGTGAAGACAGGTGTCTTCAGTGGTGGGATGATACGAAGTACAAGTACTTATTTGCTGTACTTAAGTACATTTTTCATGTAGCTGTACTACAGTAGATTTAATCGTGGGTACTTTCGATTTTTACTCCACTACATTTTACATGAAGTATCTACTACAGTTCTATAATGTGTTGCGTTACAAGTTACATTCCTGTCACATCAGCGGTCGCATTAACCGAATATTTTCCGTCTTTGATGGGTTTATTAAACGGTGACAGAACAATCTAACGACCATCCCTCCACCTGACCACCTGGTGCAGACGCGCAGACAGTTTCAACTTTACGCACAGAGAACATCGCAGCGGTCAATAAATTAATCAATTTAAGAGAACTTCCCATCAAAGTATCACCTCTGATCTGGACGCCATCTGAGACCTGATGGCGGCGCGTTGCAGAGTTATGGACAGGAGGCTTTGGAGCGTCTCACGCAGTTTGACCTGCTGCGGGATAATCCTCCCGCTGAGGGGAGTGTTTGATGGATCAGGTAACGTTCAGAGTCTTGCTGACTTCTGATCAGTTCAACTGGTGAAATGTTACCTTTAAAAACTTCGTCACTTTAGTGAAAAAGTTAAATGTGTTCAGCTTGAGGACGACACGATGTGAGTTATCTGTTCAGCTTGTTGAATATTATTAAACAATGAAATGCAGATGTCATTATCATCATCTTAAAAACTGATCGATAAAAATAGATCATGACAGGATTTTTTTGACTTGTCAAAATGAAAAAGTCGAAACCAAAGTCTAGCACAACCTCTGCGTTACATCGCGTTTTTTAAAAATTTGTTTATTAGTTTGAAAGTAATCAATTACTACTTCGAGTTAAAAAACTACTTTTGGTTGCGAGTTTTGAAAATGGTGTCAGGAAATTAAAATATTCACTCCTGATGATCCATTACCAGGTTGAATATACAGTATTCGTTTTAACCGTGGAGCTGATGAGAAGCTCGAGCTGAAATGATCAGTGTCGGCTAGTCCTTTGTTAGGTGCGTCTAATGTCACTTTTTTTCAGACAAACACTTTTACTTGAATGGGTTTACAGCAGATTAAATAACACCTTGGTTTTGCTTTGTGTTAAATAAGCAATAAGGTAAAACGGGTTCCAGAAGGTCAAAGGTCTCGGGGGGCCTCCTCCTCCAGACTCCTCTATATATGAAACAATGAGAGGAAAAGGTGGAGCTGATTGTGTTGAATGTGCCTGAATTTGGGAAGTTTGAGTGTAAATCAGTTAAAGTGGATCATTGACCGATGTTTTTGAACTATATTTGCTTGAAGATCCCTTTGATTTTGATGCATTGATGTTTTCCTGATGATTTTGATGATTTTCATATGTGTTTGCCTGATGATTTTGATGTTTTGCTGATTCTGCTGTTCACCTGATTGATGTTTTTATGATGTGAAACATTTCAACTGCCTTGCTGCTGAAATGTGGGATACAAATAAACTTAATTTAAAACGTTTCAAAGGTGTAATCATTCCTTTCTTATTTTGCTTCATGGCGTTTAACTGCAGGTCATCCCTGAAGCACAGAATCACAAGTCCAAGTGTAAACTGTGTCCCAGAGAGTAAACGCAATAAACACATGCATTATCTGCAGCCTTGTTCATTAAAATGGCACATTATTGCTGCATTAAAGAAAATATACATACAGCGGACACACCTAATGACATTCTAGACTCGGGAATACATTCAACACGTACTTTTACTTTTAATACTTTAAGTATTTTTAAAAACAAGTACTTGTTTACTTTTACTACAGTAAAAATGTTAGTGAGGTACTTATACTAGAGTCATTTTTGTCAGTTTATTTGTACTTTTACTTAAGTAGAGAGTTTGAGTACTTTCTCCACCACTGCATGTCTAGCGTTGACGGTCAGTAGAACCACAGCTCTGAGCCTGGGATCAGTGACGGAGGAGATGAAGGTTCTGGTGATACTGACCTTCTATCTGAGTGACGAGTTCATAGCTGTGGATGAAACCGTCTCTGCCTGGAAGAAGAAAACACAACACAGATAGAGGAGAACACAAGCAGGTTAGTGCGTACAGTCCTGGTTGGAGCCGAGGCCACTGCCTGGTCCGTCAGATGTAGAGCCTCCTCCAGCGGCCGGTAGAACCTCCTTTAGAGACCATTAGAACCTCATTTAGAGACCTCTAGGAGCTCCTTTAGAGACCTCTTGGACCTCCTCCAGCGGCCGGTAGAACCTCCTTTAGAGACCTCAAGGACCTCCTTTAGAGAGCTCTAGAACCTTCTTTAGAGACCTCTAGGACCTCCTTTAAAGACCTCTAGAACCTCCTCCAGCGGCCGGTAGAACCTCCTTTAGAGACCTCTGGAACCTCCTTTAGAGACCTCTAGAACCTCATTTAAAGACCTCTAGAAACTCATTTAGAGACCTCTGGAACCTCATTTAGAGACCTCTGGAACCTCCTTTAGAGACCTCTAGAACCTCCTTTAGAGACCTCTAGAACCTCGTTCAGCAGCAGAACCACCAGCAGTGGTTCCGTCTGACCGCAGTCTTCAGTCGTTCTGGTCCAGTCCTCTCTCTGCTTCAGCTCGTTACCATTTCTGATCAGCTCTCTGAAGGTCCCACAATAGCATTTCAATCAGGCTGAGGTCTGGACTTTGACTAGGCCGTTGCAGAACCTTGGTTCTGATTGTTGTCAGCCATAAATTGCCTGCAGGTCTTGGACCAAGGTTCTATTGGTGACCCAGTTTGGACAAAGCTTCACACGGAGGAGATCATGGTCCACCCAGAGGCTGCAAGGTCTCCTGTGGCTGCAAACAAGCCCACACCATCACTCCTCCACCACCGTGCTTGACAGTTGTTCTGAGGTGTTTCTGCTGATCTGCTGTGCCTGGTTTCCTCCATCCTGGTTCTGTCCATCCTGGTTCTGTCCATCGTGGTCCAGCGTCTCCACTCTGGTCTCCTCTGTCTAGAGGACATCGTCCCAGAAGTCTTGTCCTTCCTCCAGATGCAGCTCTGCTAGTCTCAGTCTGGCGGCCATCTTGTTTCTGGAGAGAAGACGTTTTCTCCTTCAACCCTTCCCAGCAGCCATCCTGGTTCAGGGCCATGACCTTTAACCTGGCCTAACTGAAGCCTGGAGCGTCTGAGGTGGAGCTCTGGGGTTTCGGGTCATCCCTCTGAGCTTCACGCTCTGACCTCTGACCTGGGGCTGAATCTGCTGGGTCGTCTGAGATGTTTTCCTCTCTGGAATAATCTTCCTCTCTGCAGACTGATGGACTTCAGATGGTCTGGAGATGACCTCTGACCCATCCCAGGTTGATGAACACCAGTGGTTGCTCCTCTGTGGTCACTGCTGGAGCCTCTCCACCCTGGTATTGTCTTAACACACATCTGTCTGCTCCAGAGCAGCAAAAATACCAAACGTTGCACAGAACTTTATATTCTTTGTCTGATGACATCGTGTTTAAACGTTAAATCAGTTACTCAGTATTTGAGGAGCCATTTCACCAAATACTTTTTTATTCTTATAATAATTTTTTTGGATGATGCTATTCTTACTTTAGGACACTTTTGGGTACTCCCACCTCTGACTGTTGGTACTTCATGCTTCATAGCTTCTGCTTTATTAGCTCTTTCCTTCAAGTTTATTTTCAACATTTATTGTTGTTCTCCACTTCCTGAATGTTTTTTCTTCTCATGATCTGCTGTGTTTTTATTTCAGCTATGGTCTTGCCATATTTTGTTCAGGTTCCTGTATTAATTATTGATCAAAAGCTCTTGCCATACAGGTTTTCCCCTCTGGATTTAGTTTCTTGGTTTATTCTTGCATTTAGTTCTTTCTGCATTTCTGAGTCGTTTGCTTAGATCAGTTTGAGCCTGTCTTGGGTTTATTGCTGTCCATGTTAGCTGCTCATGTTACTGGTCTGCCTCCTGTTCCTGTTGTAATCACGCTCACCAGTCATCTTCACTCATGTCATTCACCTGCAGGCAGCCTCATCATCCTCATGTGTTTCACCCGATCTGCAGCTCAAGCTCCTGATTTTTCTCTCTTCATCGCTGGGTCTTCATGCCCTGATTCGCTAGTTCTTTGCTTCCTCCATGTCCCGTTTCTTCCTGTCCCTGAGGTTTGTCAGTTTTGCTGATTAAATTTCTCTCTGATGCCTCTCATCACTGGCTGTCTGCACGGTGGCTGTACTTCTGTCTCTTCACCATGAAACCTGACGGGCTGCCGTAGTTCCTCAGTGTGCGAGCGGAGCATGCGGATTGCAGACCGAGACGGTTTTTTGTTTTTGCTGTTTTGTGTGCAGATCTTTGGAGGGGCACTGATGGGGAATCGTGAACATAACACCTGTTACAACAAGTCCCGGCCCGCACCGAACACAGTAGCGGTCCGCTCAGGGGTAAAATTTAGAAGCGGTGTGTACCGGTCCGTACCGGCCCACTTAAAGCACTGTGTGTTTCCATATGATAAGCAGTGATTTTAGTAGAAATGGAGGGATTGTACCTTTGCTCTTCATGCGGGACCACTCCTTCCTCTCCACCCTGAAACAGAGAACAGTCTGACTAAACCATAGCCATGACTCTGCAAGCAGAGGAAGGAAGGTCCACTGACCTGTGTTTGGAGGGGATGTAGCCCAGCTCCTCTAGCTCCCCCTGCTGGTTGAGTCGTCTGGCCTGCCACCACTCGTCATCGGCGCCGTCCATCACATGAAGAACCTCCCCGAAGTTAAAGTCCAGAGCCTGAGACAGGACGCCACAGTCCCACTGCTTGTCGTAGTCGAACAGGGCTCTGCAGCCGGCACAGGGGAGCTACGTCAGCACCACCCACTCCTCAGGAGGGTTACCGTGGGTGGGGATAACATGGGTGGAGCTAACATGGGTGGGGCCACCATGGATGGGTCACCATGGGTGGGGATAACATGGGCGGAGCTAACATGGGTGGAGCCAACATGGTGGATTACCGTGGGTGGGGCCACCATGGGTGGGGATAACATGGGTGGAGCTAACATGAGTGGGTTACCATGAGTGGGGTCACCATGGATGGAGCTAACATGGGTGGGGCTAACATGGGTGAAGCTAACATGGACATTGGTGGGGCTAACATGGGTGGGGTTACCATGAGTGGGGCTAACATGGGTGGGGCTAACCTGGGTGGGGTCACCATGAGTGGGGTCACCATGGGTGGGGTCACCATGGGTGGGTTACCATGGATGGGGATAACATGGGTGGGTTCCCGTGGGTGGGGCCACCATGGATGGGTCACCATGGATGGGGCTACCACGGGTGAAGCTAACATGAGTGGGTTACCATGGGTGGGCCTAACATGGGTGGAGCTAACATGGGTGGGGTCAGGTGTGGAGCTACCTGACGTAGAAGGTGCGGTTGGCTCTCAGACTGCCTGATGAGCTGTTCATCATCTGCTCCCTCAGGTCGTGGATCTTGGCCTCAAAGCGACTGTACTCTGCACAGGAAACAGGAAGTAGACCATGCTGAGCCGGTAAACACGCTAACTGCATGTGTTGGCGTGTTCTCACCCTCGGGTCGGTACTGAGCTACGATGGTCACAGTCTGCCCGGCGTTCTTCAGAGCTGCTGCTGCCTGCTCATGTGTGGCGTACCGCAGGTCCACCCCGTTCACCTGGACACGGGGACATGGGGGGGAAACGGGGGGACAGGTGTTAGACAGGTCATTGGTGGTCAGTAACACTGTTCTACCAGCAGGGGGCAGGATTCACTACAGTTACTGTCTCTAAACTAAACTCAGGTTGAGGACAGTTGCTGCTGCTACCAGGAGGACAACAGACCCGGTCTCTGTCTAAACCCAGAGGTTCTGGTCTGCTAAGAGTTCAACAGCTAATTTGGTTCTGGTTCTGTTCTTCAATCCAGACTGGGCCGGACCATCTTGAACCAGTTCCCTACTTTAAATGACAACACAGGAGAGTCAGATATATGTGAAACACTCTCCCCATTATTTTCGATCAAGCAGCCACACCAGCAGTGTCTGGGTGGTGTACAGGTGGTGTCTGGACCACGTCTGGGAGCATCTGGGACCATCTGGGCAGAAGATGGTGCTCCAGGGACCAGCCATCTTTTTCTGGTTTATTCAGCTGCAACAAAGGTTCTGATAAAACCAGTGTCAGCTGGAGTCCAGTTGCCTGTTCGATCCTGCAGCAGGTGTGAGATGACCCACAGCTTCTAAGGCGGTGGTCTACCGACCTCCCGATGATGGTTCCCCTTTAACGGGTTCAGAGCTGAGTCTGCAGATCTCCAGGAACCGTTTGGTGGTCAGAACTAGAACCTCCTCCATTCCTGCTGTAGCTACGGTTCAGAGTGACCAACCAGAACTACAACAGCCTGTGGGCCATTTGGACCCAGAACCAGAACAACACTTAGTCTGATTCAAGAGAGAACCAATAATAAGACACCTCAACATGAATGAGTAGAAGAAGCAGCAGAACATGAATGTTCCTGTGATTTTCTCCAACCCTGTTGGTCAGAAACCAGGAAACCTTCAGGAGGAACTTCCTACCAAGACCTCGGATCAGGGGCCGGATTAACTGAATGTTTTCAGTCTCTGAACGCTTCTTTTAAACAGTGATGGAAAAATCTGAGGACCATCCGTCATTTTGACAGATTGCAGTTCATGGCCCTGACCACCTGGTGCAGACGCGCTGACATTTTCAGCTTTACGCACAGAGTAGTATGCCGTGGAGGTAACTAAACCAATCCATGAATAAAAATCCCATCTGAGTCTCATCTCTGACCTGGACTCAACACATCTCACTATCTGGGAGCTGAAGAGTTCTGGAGGTTCAGCAGGAAACCCCTCGTTCAGAGGCTCTTGTAGATTTCTGATCGCTTCACTTGGAGAAATGTTCCCTGATTTCTAAACTTTGGCTGAAGTGGAGCCTGGTAATTCCAGTTTATAGTGGGGCAGCAGAGCTCGGACTCATCCTCCAGATCAACATCAGAACCCCGAGACATTTGATTAGACACCAGACTGTGAACATTTCAGGTCCATGAGGACCAGGAGGAGGTTGTGAGACGGTGCTTTCAAGCCTCAGCAGGTGAATCATTTAATTTCATTGATTATCAGTGGTTTTAGTCACTGTGGAGAAAACATCAGACCTGGTTGGAGACGAGGCCACTGCCTGGTCCATCAGTTATAGAGCCTCTTCCAGCAGCCAGTAGAACCTCCTTTAGGGGTGTCCAGAGTCGGTCCTCCAGGGCCGGCATGTTTTAGTTCTATCCCTGGTTCATCACCCTGGATCAGCTGATGGTTCATTAGCAGAACCTTGACCTGATGAGGAGGAAGTTACTGCCACCAGAAACGGACACGGCCCTGGAGGACCAACTCTGGACACCCCTGAGTTTCAGGTCTTATCTGCTGACGGCACCAGCAGCTGCTCAGCTGGTTGAATATTAATTAAACTGAATAAAACTCAAATGCAGCTGAATCTGTCTTTAATTTAAAACTGACGGGTAAAAATCAGTTGACGGGACTTTTTTTGACGCCGTCAGTCAAAATGAGGATGAAGAAGTTTATCCTCAGACTGACGAAACGCTCCAGTGATGCTGCGGTTCTGTAGACCCCCCCCCATTCTAAGGTCCGGTTGGGCGGACTCACGCTGACCCCCCCCATCAAGCTGGACTCACGCTGAGGATCTGGTCTCCCTTGCGGAGCTCCCCGCTCAGGTCCGCCGGCCCCCCCGCCAGGATGAAGGAGATGAAGATGCCCTCTCCGTCCTCCCCCCCCACGATGTTGAAGCCCAGACCCGTGGACCCTCGCTGGATACAGACCCGGCGGGGGTCCCTGGAGTAGTCGTCCTCTCCCATGATGCCGCGGGGGATGGGGGAGTAGCGGCGCGGCGAGGGGGGGGGCAGGGCTTGTGGGTAGTCACACATGTAGTCCGGCTCCATGTAGGCTGCAGGGAGGACAGACAGACACTCTGAGGACACCCTGCCGGACCTCCAGAACCCGCCCAGAACCAGGGGTACCTACAGCTGGTCAGGTCGGGGGGGCTGTAGCGGTCCACCTGGTGGACGTACTGGGAGGTGGGCGTGGCCACCTTCAGGTAGACCACGTCTCCAGTGTTCTTCAGGGCCGCCACGGCGTCCTCATGCAGGACGTCCTCCAGAGACATGTGGTTCACCTGCAGGAGTCACCTCAGATTAGCTCATCTACTGAACAGGAAGGTCCAGTTCGCTTCCAGAACCAGAACTGAGTCCACTTACGGCCAGGATCTTATCTCCGATCTGCAGCCGTCCGTCTCGATGCGCCGCTCCGCCTTCAATGATCTTGGTGACGTAGATGCTGTTGTCTCCAGGAACATGTTGGTTCCCCACGCCTCCTGCTATGCTGAAGCCCAGACCTGGACCGGAACCGGGCCAGAACCGGACCGGTTAGAGAGAAAGAAACCCGTCAGGTTTATTGGTAGAGAACATTTCTTCCTAGAGAAGGTTCTACCAGCTGAGTACCAGGAGGTCCGAAACCATCATCTCACACACTGATGACCAGTTAGAGTCCATAGATTGGACTGGTTTTATCTGGTCCTGATTTGGGACAAACATAATTCTGCTGTGGTTCTGATCATTTTATGGGTCACAGAACAACTCGATCCAGTCCAGTTTAAGGGTTCAGAACCAAACTATCGTCTCCAGTCTCTTTACAAACAGTCAGATCCAGTTCAGGTCCAGTTATACTGGAAATACTGGACTGTGTCAGCAGAGGTTCTGTATTCCGACCCAAACAGAACCAAATCCCAGAACCTGATTTAAGTGTTTTCCTTCTCCCCTGATGGTTCTGATAAATGATCTCTGAAACACGCAGACGAGACAAACACAGCAGGACCCTCTGTGTGGTTCTGAAACGGCCCGGTTTGAAGCAGCAGGGCGGTTCTGGAGGAAGCAGCGTTAAACTGGATCAGAGTCAAACGGGTTCCTGAGAGAATGAGGTTCTGCTGATCAGAACCGACCAGAGCAGAGCAGCCTCTTACCTGCTGGTTCTGCTCACCTTTGGGTCCCTTCATCAGCTTCACCTGCGCGACCCGTTCGCTGGGCGGCCGGCGCCGCAGGACGTAGAGCCGGACCACAGGCCCCGCCTCCTTCAGGGCCTCCACAGCCAATGAGTGAGAGACTTCCCGGACGTCCACGTCGTTCACGAACACGATGCTGTCGTTCACCCTGGAGACACACAGCAGGTTCTGGTCGGACCCGGGCCAGATGGACCGGAGAGAACAGGTATCTGGACCGGTCCTGGTACCAACCGGCCCAAAGCAGACCCAATCAGAGGTTCTGAGCTAAACCAGCTCTACGTCTGATGGTTCTGGTTCTGTCTTCCTCTCTGATTCTGGCCTCAATCTAAACCGATCAGAACTAAAACTGCATCCCGACCTGGGTCAGAACCGCTGGTACCTGAGGCGCCCATCCTGGGCAGCAGCTCCTCCAGGGATGATCTTGGTGATGAAGATGGACGGGTCGTCTCCGATGTGAGGGTTGTCGGTTCCTCCGGCGATGCTGAAGCCCAGTCCGGAGTTGCCCTGAGAGACACACAGCGGGACAAAGGTTCTGATACGTCCTGTCATCTGGACCGGACCAGGTTCTGATGCGTCCTGTCATCATCTGGACTGGACCAGGACCAGGTTCTGATACGTCCTGTCAACATCTGGACTGGACCAGGTTCTGATACATCCTGTCATCTGGACCGGACCAGGTTCTGATGCATCCTGTCATCATCTGGACTGGACCAGGACCAGGTTCTGATACGTCCTGTCATCTGGACCGGACCAGGTTCTGATGCATCCTGTCATCATCTGGACCGGACCAGGACCAGGTTCTGATACGTCCTGTCAACATCTGGACTGGACCAGGTTCTGATACATCCTGTCATCTGGACCGGACCAGGTTCTGATGCATCCTGTCATCATCTGGACTGGACTAGGACCAGGTTCTGATACGTCCTATCATCAGCTGGACTGGACCAGGACCAGGTTCTGATACGTCCTGTCATCAGCTGGACCGGACCAGGTTCTGATACGTCCTGTCATCTGGACCGGACCAGGACCAGGTTCTGATACGTCCTGTCATCTGGACCGGACCAGGTTCTGATGCATCCTGTCATCATCTGGACTGGACTAGGACCAGGTTCTGATACGTCCTATCATCAGCTGGACTGGACCAGGACCAGGTTCTGATACGTCCTGTCATCAGCTGGACCGGACCAGGTTCTGATTCGTCCTGTCATCTGGACCGGACCAGGTTCTGATACGTCCTGTCATCAGCTGGACCGGACCAGGTTCTGATGCATCCTGTCATTATCTGGACTGGACCAGGATCAGGTTCTGATACGTCCTGTCAACATCTGGACCGGACCAGGTTCTGATACGTCCTGTCATCTGGACCAGACCAGGACCAGGTTCTGATACGTCCTGTCAACATCTGGACCGGACCAGGTTCTGATACGTCCTGTCATCTGGACCGGACCAGGACCAGGTTCTGATACGTCCTGTCAACATCTGGACCGGACCAGGTTCTGATTCGTCCTGTCATCTGGACCGGACCAGGTTCTGATACGTCCTGTCATCTGGACCGGACCAGGTTCTGATGCATCCTGTCATCATCTGGACCGGACCAGACCAGGTTCTGACTCATCCTGTCATTATCTGGACCGGATCAGGTTCTGGGTGTCAGAATCAGCTGGTTCCTCTATGTTTCTACATGGATGGTCCTACTGGTTCCTGCTGGTCCTACTGGTGTACTGAAGGTCTGTGGACCTGAGGTTCTGTCAGAACCTGGTGTTGATCTACATGTTCTGTTAGAACCCATCCAGAACCCTCCTTTTCCTCGGTCCAGAGGCCATCAGGGAACCATGAGGTTCCATCATCATGACGAAGATCAGCATTGGTTCTGCTGAGGTCCAGATCTCACAGAACCGACCAGTCAGAACCGCTGGAGTCATGGAGTTCAGAGTTCTACGACAGGGCCCGTTTGGAACTGGACCTCTGGTCTGTCCAGGATGTTCTGCAGCTGAGTGGTTCTGGTTCTGTTCACTCCAACTGGACCCGTTTGGAAAACCTTAAAGAAAATGTTTCATCAGGAAGGATCTGCTGACACTTCCCATGTTGCCATGGTAACGCCTCCTTTGGGACCGGTACCATATTAGGAAACTCAGGAGGTTCTGAGGTACCGATCCGACTCCGACCAGCTGTCGGTTCGGGCTGAGTTGGACCTGAGCTGCTGATCTGTTCAGAACCGCCTCGGTGGGAGGAAGAGGAGGAGTCCATCTGTCTGAAGATCAGATGTTCCTCAACGTGGACCTCAGGTCCAGCAGCAGGAGGCTGTGATGGACCAGAGATTAGTGATGGACCTGCTGAAGGTCTAAGAGATGAACCCATCAGAGAAGCTGATGAAGATGAAGCAGCAGCAGCTGATGATGAAGGCAGGGTGAACTGATTAGTGCGGCAGGGACTGATTAGTGTCTGGGAAGAGCCGGTCCGACTCCCTGCTGCTGCCCGGTTCTGCTCAGGCTGGTTTGATCAGTGAGACGACGGCGAGCTAAAGATAGCAGCTGATGCTTTATTGGGGGGGGGTCTAAAAACAGAACCAGCAGCTATTTCTGGACCCACTGGGCCCGGTTCTGACTGAGAACTCAGGCTGGGCTGCTGAGGAACGTCTGAGGATGAGACAGCATGTCTCCATGGTCCAGACCAGCTTCTGCTCTGAGGCTCTGGAGACACCTGGCTGGGGGGGCTGTGGTGGGGCAGGAGGTACGGACCGGACCAGGCAGGAGGCAGCTTGGGTCTGGGTGTAACTGTATAGATCTCGGTGTAACTGTATAGATCCAGGTGTTACATCATCGGTAACAGATCCAGGTGTTACATCATCAGTGACAGATCCAGGTGTTACATCATCAGTATCAGCCCCCGGCGTTACGTCATCGGTGACAGCGCCAGGTGCGTCCTCACCCTCTCCAGCGTGATCTCCTCGTACTCCAGCTCCCCCTCTGATCCGTTCATCTGTAACGACACGCAGCACAGAGAGAAAAAGAGTTGAATCACATTCCAGCATCTCTGCTGCCCGTTGCCATGGCAACCCCACGGTAACAGCCGTTGCTGCCTCAGGGGGCTGGTTACCTAGGCGACTGTGGCTGTAGCCAGGGTAACCAGCTCTCTGTCACATCAGATCTCCAGAACAGGACAGGACGGTTACATCACTTCCTGTCACGGTCCAATCAGAGCCCCCCCCCATCAGCACCATCATTGGTGACATCATAGATCCAGGTGAAGGTCTGAGCTCGTCTCCAGCTTTGCTCCAGCAGGTCTCCTCTGGTACCTTCACAGGAACCACTGAGACGGAGAGAGAAGACCCAACCTGAGGACCTCTGGTGGTCCACCAGCAGGGGGCTCCACCGACCTCCTGGACCCTGCTGCGGTGGACATGAAGAAGACTCGGGTTGGGTCAGAACCGGTTCAGGAACCAGAACCTCTGGACACGGCTAAACAGAATAAAGCAGCTTAGTTCTCCAGAAGATCCTGGTGTCTGGATGGACAGAACATCAGAACCCTGAGGTCCAGAACGTTCCTCTGGTTCTGGTTCCTCCTCTGACACCAGAACCAGAACCAGAGAGTTCTCTGGGTTCAGCTTTAATGCTTTTCTTAAAGATGGACACTGGTTCTGAGGTTCTGGTCTCTCCAGATGAAACAGAACCTCAGGGAGAATCAGGAAGTTCTGGTCCAGTAGGGAGCTGCTCCAGAACCATCATGAAAGCAGGAGGTGGTCCAAACCAGGTCCGGTTCTGAGGATGACCCGATCAGCCTGGAGATTTATTATTAAATGCTGTAATATGGACCCGACTGGTCCTGGTTCTGAAGGTTAACGATCGGATCTGGGTCAGACAACGGGTGTAGAGCTGGTTCTGATAGCAGATTGGTTCTGTAACAGTTCTGGTTCTGAGGTTCTGGTTCTGTACCGGGTCGGAGTGAATGAAGTCCAGCTGCTCCAACTGGACCTCAGAAGGTCAGAGCCGTCCATCAGCGCCGGCGGTTCTGCTGCAGCCGGGCCGGGCTGGGCCACCGGGTCAACCAAGGGCTGTAAACTCCAACATCATCATCAGGGTCTCATCATCCATCCAGAACCAGAACCAGAACCCCTCTGATCCTCTCATCAGCGCCAGCATTGCTCCTCTGCGGCCCGGTTCTGTTCCGAGGTTCTGTTAGCAGAGATCCAGAACCAGAACTCCTCTGATTCTGCTGCAACCCCACCCTGACACATGCGGGTCCAGTTCCAGAGCTGTCCAAAAGTATTCACACCTCCACCTCATTCTGGCCCGGTCCAAACACAGACTTTAGTGCTACAGAACCACAGCTATCGGATCAGAACCATGGCCTGGAAATGGGTCACAGGTTCTAACCTGAGGATGTGATCAATAATCAGCCCTCGCAGCTACGACGCCTTGAGTCCAGATGTTCTGGTCCCAGAGGTTCTGTAGAGAACTTCAGAACCAGAACCAGAGAGTTCTTTGGGTTCAGCTTTAATGTTTTCATAAAGATCAAACCCTGGTTCTAAGGTTCTGGTCCAAGAGGTTCTGCAGAGAACTTCAGAGACCAGAACCAGCAGGGAACCCAGCAGACGGGTCAGGGAGGTTCTGGAACAGAGTTCTGTTCAGTCCATCATGGTCCAGAAGAAGCTGCTGAGCTTCAATAGAGAAACATGGTGGTGGCAGCATCATGCTGTGGGTCAGAGTTGACCCAGCTGGACTGGATCAGAGGTTCTGTCAGCTCCAGGAGAGACCAGCTGGTTCTGGTGGAGCCTCTGGACCTCCCTCCTCCTCCTGCTCTGAAGGAGCCGGGTCGTCATAGAAACCAACATGGCCGCCACATCGTTTAAACGACGGCGTAGAGCAGGGCTCCAGAGCAGCCCGCGTCCCATGAACCCGCAGTAATCCGCCCCTGGGCGTTGCTTTAAGCATGCCGCACCCACAGGGGGCAGTGTAGCGCCAAGCTAAAACCTGTCAGCCAATCAGGCTGCTTCAAAGCAACCGCCACTTCCTGTTGGAATCAAACATGGCGGCAGCCCCTAACCCTAAGTTAATAAAACACAAGACGATGTCGGCTGGGAATCACGCCGAAGCAAGTCTGCGAGGTGGCGGCGCGTCATTATCCAGAACGAGCCGGACCGAAAGCTCCGCGTTCCCGTGGACACGCAGAAACAAATATGGAGTCGCATCTCCCCTTCGGTCGGACTGTCCACGAAGTTCAAGTGACACTGAAACAACAGCAGGCATCCAGATTCGGTTCAGCAGAAAGCAGCTTCACCAGGACCTGGTTCATCCGTCCGTCTGTCCATCCATCCATCCATCCGTCCATCCATCCATTCATCAACCATCCATCCATCCGTTCGTCCATCCTTCTGTTCATTTATCACTCCCTCCGCCCATCCATCCATCCATCATCCATCCATCTGAAGGTCCTGAACCTTCCAGCATCTCCACCCTGTCGGGTCACAGAAACGTCTCTGATTGGTCCCCCAGCAGGCCCCGCCCCCTCCCGTGAGGACCAATCAGAAGCGGAGCAGCCCCCAGAGCCTGTGGCCTAAATGGAGGGTGTCCTACCATCATCCTCTGCCTGTGCCTCTTCGCTCTCCTCACGTTGTTGATGAACCTTCTTCCCATCTTCTTGGCGTACCACACGGACACAAACATCCCTCCCCGTCTCTCAGGGTGTCCCAGTGTCTCTCAGCGTCTCTCAGGGTGTCCCAGCGTGTCCCCCTGTCTCCCAGTGCGTCTCCCAGTGTCTCTCAGCGTCTCTCAGGGTGTCCCAGCGCGTCCCCCTGTCTACCAGTGCGTCTCCCAGTGTCTCTCGGTTTGTTCCAGTGTCTCTCAGGGTGTCCCAGCGTGTCCCCCCTGTCTACCAGTGTGTCCCAGTGTCTCCCAGCGTCCCCCCTGTCTACCAGTGCGTCTCTTAGAGTGTCCCAGTGTCTCCCAGCGGGTCCCAGCGTCTCTCGGTGTCTCCCAGTGTCTCCCAGCGTGTGTCCCAGCGTGTCCTCCCCTGTCTCTCAGTGTCTCTCAGCGTGTCCCAGCGTCTCCCAGCGTCTCCCAGTGTCTCCCAGCGTGTCTTCAGGGGACGGCGCTTACATAAGGACGGCGATGAGGGACAGATGAATTATGAACCGGAGACGAGGACGGAGACGCTCAGCTCGCCACAGACTGGGCCCTGGAGGCGTCACCGAAGAGACATGGTGGACGGACGGGGACGCCGTCCCTCGCCCAGCGGACGCAGAGGAAGAGGAGGGAAGACTCCTGCAGGAGGAAGAGGAGCAGCGACAGGAGTCCTGCAGAGAGACGAAGGAGAGAGAGGCGGTCCATCCCTCCCCCCTTCTCTCTCTCTCTGAGCGCTGATGTCTCTCTACCCCCCCCCCCCCCGGAGGAATCCCCTCCCCTCCGTGATGTCACTCACCCCGGGCGAGCAAGGCACACACAGAGAGAGAGATGAATTCTCACTAAAAGATTTGAGAAACACACACACACACACACACACACACACACACGTTCAGGCTAATGCTGTTGCCATGGTAACAACCCCCCCCCCCCCCGCATTGTCTTTTCTTTTCAATGCCCACCCCCCCCTTCTGCCAGTCTCTGCATTACCATGGAGACGGCTGAGCAAAAAGCAGAGGATGCATCGCATGCAGAGTGGGCACGGGCGCCCACGCCGCCGAGAGAGAGAGAGAGAGAGAGAGAGAGAGAGAGAGAGAGAGAGAGAGAGAGTGTGTGTCTTTCAGTGTGTGTGTGTCTTTGTGTCTTTGTGCCTCTCTGTGTGTGTGTATGTATGTGTGTGTGTGTGTGTGTGTATCTCTGTGTCTCTCTGTCCCAGTGTGTGTCTTTGTCTCTCTGTGTGTGAGAGAGTAACCACGGCAGGCGCAGCCCCCGTGGCTGTCGCCCTGATCTCAGCAGGGTGAACATTAATCGGGGCAGGAGCGCTGAGATCACGGCTCCCCAGCAGGACGCTGACTGCAGCTCTGATCTCCAGCAGCACCAGGAGCTCCAACCGTCTGACCAGAACCACCCAGAGCTCCAGGTGGACCTGCACTTCCTCCACACCGTCTCCTGTGAGGCCCTCCCTGGAGAGCTGCAGGAGCTCCAACCGTCTGGAGGATCCAAGAACCTCCTGGAGGTGCACCAGCATCTCAACCAACACCAACATGGCTACCATGAGAAGATAACTCCGTTACTTCACTGATTACGTTAAAAGTAACTGGGTTAGATAACAGGTCGCTCCATGAGTTGCCTTCAGCAGCAGAACATGGAGACTGGACCTCCTGTGTTTCCTGCTGAGCCCAGGCTGGAGCTCCTGGAGCTGCTGGTGCAGCGGAGCAGCTGGAGCCACGCCGCCGTTTCTACACATATCGGCGCGGTGTTCTAGGTTGGTCACGATAACAATCCTCCAGAGCAGAACTACTAGACTCTGCAGCCGCTAGAGGCTGCTTTACGACAGAGCTGACGGTGAACGTTCAGTCACGTTCGCACATCAGCCTAGAACAATGTGACAGTCAGGAAATTCTTGAAGTTATTATTTTTCATGTTGCATTAATGTTTGCGTCGTTTTATTCAAGCAAGGAGCGATCTGTCCATCAGCCATCAGCTCGTCAGCCTGTTCAGGGGTCGACTGGTAGAGCCTCCATCCTCCACCAGGGGGCGTGTTTCTGTCTGTCTGCCAGGCTGGAGCATCAGGACTTCGTCTCCAGCTCACAGGGTTAGGGTTAGCTTCCCACCGTCCACCTCAGCGCTCAGACTCCAGACTGCTCCTGATTCCCTGCTGGAAGACCAGCATCCTCCAGCATTGTCCCTGCTGGTTTTACTGGGGAGACATCTCTCCCCAGTAAAACCAGCATCTCTGGCAACTCTGCTCTGTTATTGGAGGCTTTTATGGCGACAGCATGTGAAGCAGCAAGTGCTGCCGTCAGCCCCTCCCTCAATCTAAGCTCTGCAGTAGAGCGGCGAGGAGACCCACTCCACGCCGGGGCCACGTATCGATCAACGCGCCACTGGTCCACCTCCTGACTCGCCACCAGGGGGCGTCTGAGTCAGGCGGGTTAATACCCGAACACGGGGCTGTGGCGTCGACATCAACAGGCTGGACCGCTGGAACCAACAGGAAAATTCAACTGCAGCAGCCTCCCTTCGACCCACAGAGGGCAGCAGTGAGACGGTTTTAGGCTAAATATTGTAGAAATGAAGACGGAGTCTCAATAAGCTAACAGTTGATGAGCTAAAACACACGTTGATTTGGGGGTTAGCTCCTCCTTAAGGTCTTTATCTCCTCTTCCAAGAAGGTGAACCTGGAGTCTGCTGAACCATCTCACTCTAGATCTGAACCACAGGGTTCTGGTTCGGCCCGGTTCTCTTTACATATATCTGCTTCCAGTTGGTAGCAGGGGATAAATGTCCACCGTTATGCTGATGATGCTCAGCTATATCTGTCCATGAATCCTGATGAACCCGTTCGGCAGATTACAGGCCTTGAGGACATTAAAACCTCGATGACACTAAGACAGAAGTTGTTGTTTTTGGACCAGAACCTCTGAAAGAGACGCTGCTTAGTCAATAATTGATCTGGACGGCATTAAACTGGCCTCAGATAACAAAGAACCTCGGTGTTATTTTGACCAGGACGTCATTTCAGCCCCACATTAAACACGTTTCCAGGATTTCCTTCTTTCATCTCCAGAATCAGAACCAGCCAGGATGAAGCTGGAAACTCGTCCCTGCATCTGCTCCTTCAAGGCTGGACGCCTCTTCACCATCAGGACGTCCCCAGGATGGAGCTAAAGCCTTCAGCAGGTCCAGAACGCTGCAGCTGGAGCTCTGATGGAGACTAAAACCAGAGACCAGATCTGTCCTGGTCCAGTTTCCCTTCATCGGCTCCCTGCTAATCCAGATTATAATCCCAGATTCTCACATTTAGAGCCCAGAATAACCAGCTCCATCCTCCACCAGAGCCCCGACTGGTCCAGATGTTCCTACCAGAGCCCCGACTGGTCCAGATGCTGGTACCAGAGCCCTGACTGGTCCAGATGTTCCCACCAGAGCCCCGACTGGTCCAGATGTTCCCACCAGAGCCCTGACTGGTCCAGATGTTCCTACCAGCAATTTGATTGGTCCAGATGTTCCTACCAGAACCCTTTGGTACCAGACTGCAGGGTTACTGAAGGACAGAGTTCTGCTGATGGACAATCTGGTCAGAACCGACTGAGAACGGGTCAGAACCCAACCCGTTCTGACCCGTTCCAGATGTTCTGGTTCTGTCGGGTCCATAATGATGTGACTGAGTCTGCAGGGCAGCAGCAGATGGAGCTGATTAAACAGCCAGAGCTGCAGGCTGCTGCCCCCTGGGGGCCGCCCAGAGAACTGCAGCCAGAGCTCCATCAGTCAGAACCTCCGTCCACACTGATGAATCGTGGGAAATGTAGTCCACACTGAAACACTGTGTCCTTCTCCTGTGTTGGTGCTGCCCCCTGGGGTTCAGACAGAGAACTGCACCCTGAGTCTGCCCTTTGCCTCGGTCCAGACAGATGCATTCTGGGTAGTGTAGCCCCCCCCCCCCAGTCGGTACCTACGGTGAGAGCTGCTGCAGGGTGTGTGTATCCGTCCAGGTGGGCGTGGCTCAGCTCGGCGCTGCGTCCGTGGGTCATGTGACCGGGGCTGGGGTCCACAGGTGGAGTCTCATCATCTTGGTAACGGTACTTCTGCAGAGACAGAGGTCGGGTCAGGTTCTGGTTTGGCCCGGATCAGAGCTGCAGGAGGTTCTGATGGCACACGGGAAAACACGCTAACAGATCACGCTACCAACACGGAACCAGAACATGTGATGCTTCAATCAGAACCTGCAACTAGAAGGTCAGAACCTCTCCGGCCCAGAACCACGGACACGTCCAGAACACCTCCAACCTGAAACGGGGTGTACTTTCTATTCACCATGACGCTAGCGTCTGATTGGTCGGTGGTTCCTCTGGGTTCACCTGAGACCACATCATGGAGTCCAAATTGGACCTTCTCAAACATCCCATCAGAACCAGACCCAGGAACCTCTGCTGGTTCTGAAGGACCCAGTGTCCCTCACACCTCCTCAGAGGTTCTGGTACCAGCAGGTCTGGTTCTGACCTCCAGGCTTCTGATTCATAATCAGAACAGAACCTTCCAGCTGCCTCCAGCTGCAGCTAGCAGGACCTCCAGAACACCAGCAGGCTAACCGTTAGCAGCTAACAATGCTACAGCTAGCAGCAGCTAGCAGGACCTCCAGAACACCAGAAGGCTAACAGTTAGCAGCTAACAATGCTACAGCTAGCAGCAGCTAGCAGGACCTCCAGAACCAGCTAGCGCACAGCGCAGAGCTGTGGAACCTCCTCTGGGGTCTGGTTCAGAACCTCCTCAGATGGGTTCTACCAGAATATCTGATCCAGGGAAGGTCCAGGTGGAGGTCCATGGTGATGAAGATCAGGACCACCTGAAAAGATCTCTGGTTCAGCCTGGAGACCCAGAGTTTAACTGGACCTCAGAGTACCCTACTAGGGTAGTCACTGAGAGGAGGCGGAGCCAGAGCCGATTCATGAAGGTAGGCTGGATTCACCTGAGGGTCTGGGTCTGACCCGGTTCTGACCTGGTACTGACCCGGTTCTGACTAGTTTTTAGATCGTGAACTGAGAATGGGTCAGAACGTTGATCTGAGATCAGAACCTGTCTGAGAAGAATGATGAGGAGACCTGAGTTCTGGTCCAAGTTCTGGTCCGGTTCTGGTCTGAGTTCTGGTCCGGTTCCGTTCCAGCTAACCCCATCATGAGGAACGTTGAGGTGGTTCTGGAGATGATCCAAGCCCATTATTACAGTCTGGGTCCCTCAGCTCTGCTCCTCTCTGCCAGACGGGTCTGTGTTACCCCAGTCTGCTGAAGACGGACCGGTTCTGAAGACGGTCCGGTTCCAAAGATGGACTGGTTCTGGTTCCTGTCATCTGACATCTGGACCCACCGGCGTCACCAGAACCGGCCACCAGTCCTCACCAGGTACCGGTACCACACGGCTATCAGGGAGGTTCTGGAAGTTCCCCCGCCATGACATGGTGCCACCACCAGGGGGCTCCAGCAGAAGCAGGAACTGGGTTTGAGGTTCTGGTTCTTCAGTGACCAGGTAGGTTACAGTCCGGAACCACAGGACTTTATTGAACATGGGTCGGGCCCAGCGGGGTTCGATTCTGTTGAGTTCCTGTGGAGACCCGTTCCTCCACCAGCTGTTCTGGGATTAACGGTCATGATGCATTCAGGTCAAATCGTAAACTGGACTATCGGTACTGAAATAAGCGACGATAAGCTTCCGGTCAGAACCGGACCTCTGGACTGGAGCGGTCCGTGGTTCTGAGCGCTGGTCAGCACCAGTTTGGTTTTACAGCAGATTTATTAATTATGAATTTGACCAACGTGATTAAACCCCCTGCACTGGTGGTTCTGGTCGGGCCTGTATCAGACTGGGTCAGAACCAGGTCCATTAAAGCAGATAAAAGGTTAAATAAAGTAAATTATTAATACAGAGAAAAAGAAATGAGACATAAAACTAAAACCAGCAGAAGCATTAAGAACCTGATGGGGCCCACACTGAGCTCTCACTAAAACCAGTTTCCAGGTGGGATTTAAAGGCTGACTGGACCCTGCAGAACCCACACCAGGTATCGGGTCGGTACCAGAGTCTGCAGAGACCTGGTCCACTCTGTTCTGCAGTTTGGACCTGGGCTGGACTAAAGCCTTCTGGTCCAGGTGATCTCTGAGTTCTGCTGGGAAGACCTGGATCCACTGGTTCAGGTGAAGAGACCATTAAAGACGGACTGGGACCAGAGCAGATATGATCAGAACTCCTGGTACCGCCCAGTAACATGGTGCAGCATTTTGGACCAACTGATGGAGTGATGATTGATCAGAACCGACAAAGACAATAGAAGCACTGGTCCAATCTGGTCTAGTCTGGTTCAGTCTGGTCCAATATGGTGTAATCTCATCTAGTCTGGTGTAATCTGGTCCAGTCTGATCCAGTCTGGTCCAGTCCGGTCCAGTGTGGCCCAGTCTGGAGGTGATGACGGTATGTTGATGTCAGGTTCTGACTGGAGTTCAGATCGTTTAATAAAACCAAACAAGGGAAGAACTGATCAAAGACGTGACCTTCGACCCAGGTCACATGACTCTGCCAGCCAATCCTCGTCTCTGACTGAATCTGGTTCTGGAATGTGATCACCTGATCCATCAGCTGACTGGAGATGATCTGGACCTGAAGCTCCACATGAAAACCGGCCAACCAGAACTGGACCTTTCCTTCTGAACAGAACCTGCAGAACCTCCAGTTGGTAAAACACCAACAGGACCAACGGATCAGAACCAGATTAGACTGGATCCAGGCTGAAAGATACTGGACTCAGACCAGTAGACCAGAACCAGGTCCAGATCAGAGCCCTCAAACAGAACCTCTAATGTTCTGACTGAGACACCGAGCTTCATCAGAACCTGTCTAATCAGACCTATCGGACCTTTACCAGAACTAGACCGGTTTCAGCCCGGTTCTGATCAGAACCTGCTGCCTTTAATCTGGTTCCGTCTGAGCTGTCAGAACCTCTGTGTGGTCCACTCTGTCCAGAACCGGACCTGTAGCAGAACCCAGTAAACCCATCCACATGTTGCTCCAACATCTGGCTCCCTGCTAGCTGCTAGCCTCGGCTAGCACATGCTAACGTGGCTACGCTAACACACACACCGACACACACGACACACACACTGACACACACACACGTGAAGGCAGCAGGAGGCGGGATGATGAAATCACTGTCTTTGTATCGTTGTGAGGACCCTGACACATGTTGGACCAGGACACGCGTGTTCTCTCCGTGTGTGTGTGTGTGTGTGTGTGTGTGTGTGTGTGTGTGTGTGTGTGTGTTATGGCTGCATGCGGCGCTCAGCTCTTACCTTCGTGGTGACAATGCAGAGGCAGTCCATATCCCCCCACACACACACACTCACACACTCACACACTCTCACATCTTCACACACACACACTCCCTCACACACTCATGGTCTCTCTCTCTCTCTCTCTCTGTGAGTAAATGCTCGCTCGCCCCTTCTGTCCCTCCGTCTGTCGGCTGAGGAGGAGGAAGAGGAGGAGGAGGGATGAAGAGGAGAACCTCTGTGTTGGGGGGGTTAGGGGGGGGTCGAGAGACGTCCACTCGGGACGAGAGAGAGAGAGGAGAGGGTGGGGGCTGGGCTCCTGTTGCCATGGAGTTGTGCAGCTGTTGCCCCGGTGATGCTGCTGCAGCTGTTGCTAGGTAACAGAGACAGGTGTTGCCGTGCGGATGGGGGTGCGAGGGCTCCTACCTGTGCAGGTGTGTGTGGCCGGCTGGGCGTCTGGCTCTCACACACCGTCAGCTCGTAGAACTCCTGGATGTCTGCAACACACACACAGTCGGGTTGGACCAATCACAGGCCGGCTCCTCGGTCACATGGTGCCTCAGGCTGGGACACCTGCTGGGACACCTGGAGAGCCCACCTCAGGAGTCCGAGTACAGGACCGGTTTAGACCCGGTTAGAACCCAGTTACAATCCCAGTTTAGAACCCGGTTAGAACCAGTTCAGAACCCGTACCCTGTCTCCAGGCTCAGACCCATTATCAGGACGGTTTAGACCCAGTTAGAACCCAGTTAGAATCCCAGTTTAGAACCAGTTCAGAACCCAGTTAGAATCCCAGTTTAGACCCGGTTAGAACCAGTTCAGAACCCGTACCCTATCTCCAGGCTCAGACCCATTATCAGGACGGTTTAGACCCAGTTAGAACCCTGTTAGAATCCCAGTCAGATCCTGTTCAGAACCCAGTTAGAATCCCAGTTTAGACCCGGTTAGAACAAGTTCAGAACCTGTACCCTGTCTCCAGGCTCAGACCCATTATCAGGACGGTTTAGACCCAGTTAGAATCCCAGTTTAGACCAGTTTAGAACCCGTTCAGAACCCGTACCCTGTCTCCAGGCCCAGACCCAGCTGAACCACAATGAACCTGAAGCCTCCGGCCAATCAGAGTTAATCCTGAGGTAAAGGGGGCGGAGCCTCCAGGAAAGCAGATTACCTGTCCTCTGAGCTGCTGAGGAGGCTGAGGGGCGGAGCCTACCTGAGCTCAGGTGAGGTGATGTCATTAACAAGCTGATCTGAGAGCAGCCTCAGCACAGCGCCACCTTCAGGCCAGATGGAGAACTACGGTAGCGTAGCCATCAGCTACGCTACCGTAGTTAGCGTAGTTAACTACGGTAGCGTTAACTACTGAACCACAGGAGGTCAGAACCTTCTAGAGGTTCTGGATGGGTCTCTGTGGACCCAGACCTTCAGCCCCTCAGAGCAGGAACATGTTCTGGTTCTGAATGACCGGTTGATTTGGACCAGAGTGTGGTAGGACGTGGTTCTCCTCCATCAGTCCATCAGGAGATGTTGGGTTGATTCCTTCTGGTGGACAGATGCTGATCAGATCCTGGTCCATTACTACTCAGAACCAGGGGATCAGAACCAGCAGCTTCAGTCCATCAGAACCACTCATTTAATGTGTTTACAGAGGGTTCTGGTTCTGGTCCAGTGATTCTGAGAGGTTCTGCTGGACCTTGATCTCAGCTCTTGGTTCTGGTAAAGGTTCTAGCTGTTTGAGTTGGTCCTGGATTGGCCATGTCCAGCCCAGTCCACCTTCCAGGGGTGTTTGGTTCTAGTCAGCTGTTCTGCTCGTTGAGGTTAAGGTTCCGGTTAAGGTTCTGGTTAAGGTTCTGGTTGTAGTTCTAGTAGTGGTTGTAGTATTTCTAGTAGTAGTTGTAGTATTTCTAGCTACCTCATGTCTCTGTCATCAGTCCAGAGTCGGTAAAGTGCGTGAACTGGGTTGAACTGGGTAAACTGGCTTAAACAGGAGTAAACTGAGTAAAATGGGTCCAACTGCATTAAACTGAACAGACTTAAACTGGGAAATCTGGGTGGATGGTGGGTGAACTGGGTGAACTGGAGTAATCCAGGATTAATTGGGTAAACTAGGTCAAATTGAAGTAAATTGGGTAAAATTGGTTAAACTGCATTAAACTGGGTTCAAATGGGAATACTGGGTAAGGTAGGTGTACTGGGTTGAACTGGCTAAAATGGGTCAAACAGCATTAAACTGGATTAAACGGGGTAAATAGGTAAACTGGGTTAACTGGATTTGATAGGTAAAGTGAGTTAACACAGTTCAACTGAGTTAATCTGGATGAGACTGGGTGAACGAGGTTGATCTGGGTAAACTGGGTAAACTGGGGTGTGTCTGGGTGTCGCGTTACCGAGCAGCGCCTGGAACAGGTCACTCTGGAAGATGTTCAGCAGTTTCTCAGCTCGACCTTTGACCTCATCAGCAGCACCAGCCTGGCAGGCCTCCATCACCTGCAGAGCCCGCTCGGTATCTGGAGGAGAACCAGGACACATGTCACAAGTCCTACTGGTTATAATGGTTCTGATAGTTCTACTGGTTCTGAGTTCAGGCTGTAAAGGTTGGTTCAGCTTCTCGGAGCTCAGGAAGATCTAAACCAGCTCTTCATGTTGGACGTCTGGACCTGGTTCTGGTTCTGTTGAGAACGTCTATCATTGATGACCGCTTCCCCCCTGCTCCCTGGCTCGGCATTTCAGGCGTACCGTAGAGGAACCTGGGGGCCTACAGGCTCCGGGCAGCTTTGCTCTGCAGAAAGAGGATCTGCAGATGGTTCCTGATGGGATGGTGGACTTTATGAACCGGGTTTACGTCTGGTACCAGAGCAGACGGGTTGCATCAGTGAACTGGAGTTTGCTTGGCTTTTCAGGCTTTTGGACTGTGGTCCACGGGCTTTTAGCTGGAATTAAAGCTTTACTCCAGAAAGCTTCTCCCAGTCTAGATATCTCAGTAAATCACAAACCCGTCTCTCATCCTCCTTTCTGACCTAAAATCCTGGAGGAAACAGTTGCTGATCCAGTCTGTGAGCATCTAGAACGTAATGACCTGTTGGAAGAGGTCCAGTCCGGTTTCACAGCTCATCATAGCACTGAAACAGCTCTGCTGAAAGTTACTCATGATCTTCTCTTGGCCTCAGATAATGGACTGGTTCTGGTTCTGTTAGATCTCAGTTCTGGTTCTGATCCAGTGGACCACAATCTTCTCTTAGAAAGGCCTGAACATGTTGCGGGTATCAAAGGAGCAGCACCAGGCTGGTTTAAATCTGATCTGTCAGACAGATGCCAGTTTGTTCATGTGAACGATAAATCATCTTCTCACTCTGGGGCTACTAGTGGAGTACCACAGGGCTCTTGGCTTGGACCAGTTCTCTTTACTCTATATCTGGTTCCAGTTGGTAAAATCATCAGACAGCAGGGGATAAATGTCCACCGTTATGCTGATGATGCTCAGCTATATCTGTCCATGAATCCTGATGAACCCGTTCGGCAGATTACAGGCCTCGAGGACATTAAAACCTGGATGACACTAAGACAGAAGTTGTTGTTTTTGGACCAGAACCTCTGAAAGAGACGCTGCTTAGTCAATAATTGATCTGGACGGCATTAAACTGGCCTCAGATAATAAAGAACCTCGGTGTTATTTTGACCAGGACGTCATTTCAGCCCCACATTAAACACGTTTCCAGGATTTCCTTCTTTCATCTCCAGAATCAGAACCAGCCAGGATGAAGCTGGAAACTCGTCCCTGCATCTGCTCCTTCAAGGCTGGACGCCTCTTCACCATCAGGACGTCCCCAGGATGGAGCTAAAGCCTTCAGCAGGTCCAGAACGCTGCAGCTGGAGCTCTGATGGAGACTAAAACCAGAGACCAGATCTGTCCTGGTCCAGCTTCCCTTCATCGGCTCCCTGCTAATCCAGATTATAATCCCAGATTCTCACATTTAGAGCCCAGAATAACCAGCTCCATCCTCCACCAGAGACCTGACTGGTCCAGATGCTGGTACCAGAGCCCCGACTGGTCCAGATGCTGGTACCAGAGCCCCGACTGGTCCAGATGTTGGTACCAGAGCCCTGACTGGTCCAGATGTTCCTACCAGACCCCCGACCGGTCCAGATGCTCCTCCCAGAGCCCCGACTGGTCCAGATGCTCCCACCAGAGCCCCGACTGGTCCAGATGTTCCTACCAGAGCCCTGACTGGTCCAGATGTTGCTACCAGAGCCCCGACTGGTCCAGATGTTGGTACCAGAGACCCGACTGGTCCAGATGCTCCCACCAGAGCCCCGACTGGTCCAGATGTTGCTACCAGAGCCCTGACTGGTCCAGATGCTCCCGCCAGAGCCCTGACTGGTCCAGATGCTCCCGCCAGAGCCCCGACTGGTCCAGATGTTGGTACCAGAGACCCGACTGGTCCAGATGCTCCCACCAGAGCCCCGACTGGTCCAGATGTTGGTACCAGAGCCCTGACTGGTCCAGATGCTCCCGCCAGAGCCCCGACTGGTCCAGATGCTCCTACCAGAGCCCTGACTGGTCCAGATGTTCCCACCAGAGCCCTTCGTTCTCAGCCTGCTGGTTCCTGCTGGTTCCCGGAGGTTCTGGGAGTGGACTGGGAGGCAGATCCTCCAGTCCTCAGGCTCCTCTCCTGAGGAACCAGCTCCCAGTGCTGCAGGACGCCCCGCCCACTAACTGCATCCCTCTAACAGGAAACTGAACTGGCCGTGTCTCTGACTGGGAGCCGGTGCCTCTCTCTGCCCAGGTCATGTGACTCGGGTCATGTGACTCGGGTCATGAAGTCTACCGTAAACCATCTGTGAGGTCAGACCAGTAAGACTAGCAGAGACACCCTGCTGGACCCAGTGTAACGGTTCTATCCAGTAACACCCAGAGCTCCCAGTTTCATCATGGAGACTGTCGGAGGTCAGAGGTCACAGGATGACAGCAGGAGTCTGAGTGGCGATGCCGAGACACAGAAACATGAACAACAACCGAGGAGCGGCGTCTCACCTTCCTTCCTCAGCGGCATGGCTCCCCTCTGATCCTCACTAATCCTCTTTGGGTTTACTGACTGCCCCGCTGCATGCTGGGTAACGGAGTCCTCATGCAGCCCGCAGAGGCCCCGCCCACCCGCATAGGCCCCGCCCACCCGCTGCACTCAGCTCCCGCCATCCTCTGTAACACTGAACCAGATCCAGAACCAGAACCGGATCCAGAACCATAACCCAGAACCAGAACCAGACCCAGAACCGGAACCAGATCCATAACCCAGAACCAGATCCAGAACCAGAACCCAGGACTGGACCCAGAACCGGACCCAGACCAAGAACCGGATCCAGAACCATAACCCAGAACCAGAACCGTAACCAGAACCAGAGCCTTGATCCAGAACCAGAACCGGATCCACACCCAGAACCGGAACCAGAGCCACATCCAGAACCAGAACCAGATCCAGAACCCAGAACTGGACCCAGAACCCAGAACCGGACCCAGACCAAGAACCGGATCCAGAACCATAACCCAGAAACAGAATCCAGAATCAGATCTAGCTCCAGAACCGGAACCAGATCCAGAACCAGAACCGGATCCAGCCAGCAGAGCAGCTGGTGAGAGGAACATCTGAGGAGCCCTGCTGCTGCTGCTGCTGCTCCACCGGGTCCCTGCCCGGGTCTCTGTGCTCCACCATCGCCCTCCTCGTCCTCCTCGTCCTCCTCCTCCTCCTCCTCCTCCTCTTGCTGCTGCTGCTTCAGGCGGCGCCCTCTGGTGGCCAAACCCCAGCAGCGCAGCCTGCTGCTGCTCCACCGGGTCCCTGCCCGGGTCTCTGTGCTCCACCATCGCCCTCCTCGTCCTCCTCGTCCTCCTCCTCCTCCTCCTCCTCCTCCTCCTCCTCCTCTTGCTGCTGCTGCTTCAGGCGGCGCCCTCTGGTGGCCAAACCCCAGCAGCGCAGCCTGCTGCTGCTCCACCGGGTCTCTGCCCGGGTCTCTGTGCTCCACCATCGCCCTCCTCGTCCTCCTCCTCCTCCTCCTCTTGCTGCTGCTGCTGCTGAAGCAGGCGGCGCCCTCTGGCGGCCAAACCCCAGCAGCGCAGCCTGCTGCTCAGAGGAGGCCCTGGAAGCTGCAGGAGATGAACTTCCTGAGCTGGAGAAGAACTCGGGGTTCTGGTTAAAATCAGAGACACAATGACCAGAGATGAGGAAAGATGACATCATAGAGATAAAAGGTGGTCTAGTTAAAGTCTGCAGGGTGAATAACCAGGTGTGTCTTTGTTTCAACACCCTTGGTGTGTAAAAGCTGCATTAATGGATGAAAGGCTTCAGTAAAACACTGCAGCCATGATTATCTCCTTAGACGTCAGATTTAATGAGCCGCCATTAAACCTCTGAGATGAAACTGTCTAACATGAACCTGTTCGAAGAACTGGGAATGTTCATCTCTGACTCATTAATGAACAGTTCTTCCATTAGCAGCAAAGAGATTATAATATTTAATAATCAGCTTTTTTAGCTTTTGGCCAAACTGGGAGGGAAACTTCCTGCTTCCAGTTGAACGTGAGTCTTGGCTCGTCAGTAAAGCTTTTTGGATTTATATACTTATATGCTAAAAAATCCAGATACGTTTCTCTATCTTGGTGAAAAATTAAAAACTGTGCTTTGTTCACAGTATTGTTGTCTCCTATCAGGGAATCCTTCAGGAAATATTTCCTTCTAAAGGGAAAAGGTTCTGAAATAATTCACTAGAAGCCGACTTGGAGCGTTTGTGGCAGCAGGGTGACAGCTGGAGGAGTGACTGGGATCATCCCCCCGTCCGCTAAAGCTCCCGTCTGATGATTTACCGAAGCTTATTTCCTTCAGGATCACAGAAAACAGTTTTCTGGTGGATTGTTTAATAAACTGGAACGGCTCATAATTTAATACATCCTTCCACCATCAAACTGACCAGATACTTCCTGTGCCCAGCTTCAGGAAAACAACCATTTACTGGTTTAGAAATCCCAGCTGTTGGTCCAAAGATGTGGTTCAAAATCATTTTCCAGGTTAATAAAACCTGTTGCTTTAACTTGGATCATTTCATGAGGAACAAACACAAACATATAATTTTAATATAAACCGTTTCCTGCCAGGCTGAAGACATCTGAGCTAAAAGCCAAAACCAGCTTCATTCAACAGAAACTGCTGTAATTATTTTAGTTTCATCGTCATTAACTCCCCTAAAACCACAAACACTGAACCGCTGTCATCGGTTGGATTAACTGCAGCATTTTCCTGATCTGTTTCCTGATCAGTCCGGTTATTTGGCTGAAACAGCATAATTATTATTACTATTATGGCTTCTGCTTTAGTAATTAAATCCCCAGATGAGTAAACACTGGTCCGTCCAAGGGGTTGTTGAGGAATCTAAGGGAGCGACAGCCGTTCAATAAACCAGAGAAAGATCGATCTTTGTCTTTATGAGCGTTACTCGAAGGCACCCGGCGTTCGTAGACGCTGTCACTGAGGCAGAGCCCCAGATGAGTGACAGTTGTTTATTCACACTTCACCACATCCGGGTTTACGCCTGTGGAGGCGGAGATACGTTCCACTGAAGGCAACCTTTCATGAGCGCTCTGTTCCTGGAAGATGAAGATCGTCATGCAGCTGCAGCTCAATGCCACGTTCAGCTCTGCACACATCCTCCACGACTATCCTTCAGCTCACGCTACCTCAGCTTCTGTAGACGCCAGCATCTTAAGGTCTCCACTACGGAGCATGCTCAGTCTGAGTCAGCCTCGGGCCTCTCGGGCAGCTCCAGAGCCTCCTGCTTGTTGTCAGCAGTTCCCAAATAAGACCGGTGTTTGAGCGCCAGCGTGGCTTCCTCAGTGAAGGTGGACCCCCCCCCGGTTGGTAGCTGGTCCCTGACGGACGGCTGAATGGCAGCAGGAACATCTCTCCGGCTCTCAGTCCCTCCCTGAGGTTCTGTCCTCTGAAGAACCTCCGGCTCCTTCTCTGTGCTTGCAGCTCCCCATGCTTCCCTTCACTCAGTGCAACGTGGTCCAGCCCGGACACCCAACCCCCCCACTCTGGGGTTGCTCATGAGTTCTGGACGGTGTGTCAGGCGGTTCCTGGACACCCAGTTGGTAGCTCTGCAGCAGCAACAAGGCTCTCTGAAGGTGTCTTCAACCGGTTCATGGCCACTGAAAGCTGAGCTGCTCCCCAAAGGCAAGGTGAGGGAAGGCTGGGCCACCATGGGCAGTAGACGGCACTTCCTGTTGGTGCATAGCACCTGTCAGGGATACGGATGTCCTGCAGGAGTCCGCCGCTGCACCGCATGGTGTCTCCTGGCTGAGCTGGGCTTGGTACCACTGCAGGGCCCCAGGTCTTCAAGCCCTTCAGAGCATCTTGCTCCATCTCAGTTTTCTGGTCCAGTGCTGCAGGACGTCTCTGAACCGGAAGAACAACTCCTTCCACACCGGGGTGGACCTGCACTGTGTGCTTGGCTGGGGGGGGGACTGGTCCTGGAAAGTCCTGAAGCCATGAGGCGCAGACTGAGCAGTGGTGCTGATGCTGCCTCTGCTGTTTCCCAGAGAGCCGTCCCCATTTCGAAGAGTGTTGCCCCTACAAGCCCAGCGCCTCTGCTGTTGCTCCACTAAACACCCTTAATTGCGAAGGTTCCACCATTTCAAGCTGAGTGTAAACGTTGCGGTCTGTAGCTGCGGTCTGCTGCAGGCTGAGGCTCAGCGTCAGAGCGTCCTGCCAGAGGATCTCATCTCAGCGCTGCCGCAGCTCATCCTCTCTGAGGGTCTGAACCTGAGACTCCTCACTCTGCTGGGGAATCTCCTCACCTCTCGCTGTCTCTGTTGAGCTCGTTCATGAGCTCCTGCAATCACCGAGCGACACCATCATCACCGAGCGACATGTCGTCAGAACTCCCAGGGCATCAGCAGCAACCTTGAATCCTCCCCACCGCGGTCAGAGCTGGGGCCTGGAGGCAAAGACTCTTTAGCCATCAGCCCACTGCCGTTCTCTTTCTCACCGTCCGCCCAGTCAGGAGTCTCAGAGAGTTCTCTGCCTTGCTCACTGGTCTCTGGTCAGCAGCTCCAACACTGGACCATCAAAGGCGACTGTGGCGTGACTTCTGAACGTGCTGAACTCCAGATATAAATCAGTGATGCTCCTGAGGAGCAGCTGTTCTTGACGGACTCCTGACACCATGTTGGTTCTGGATCTGCCAGAAACGCCCAGACAGGAGCTCAGCAGAGGAAGACTCTGCTTCATTTAAGGTCTCTTCACATCTACAGCACATGCCTGCCCCCTGCTGGTGGGAGGAGTACATAGAACCAGCTGGGAGTTAACGAGACTCCCAGAACATCACAGTTTGCTCATCATTCTGTGGACATAGGCTGGGCTAACTGTGCGTTCGATGTATGGAGATGATTCAGTGATCTTATTGAAGATCTGCTCCTAACATGGAGCATGGAGGACTGGTCCTGTGTTTGTTCTGAGGTACGGTTGGATGTTTAGGACATTATAAACCTGACGGTCCATCTGGTTCTCCTCCGTAACACATGATCCACCCATGAGTGGAGGAGCTGCAGAGAAGGCGGAGTATGGAAACTGCTTCTGGTAGATAATGATGGAATGAGGCTGCAGCAGTGGAAGCCTAACCCCATGTTGTGGGTCCATAGTGCTCATCTGCAGTCAGACCCTCCACTAACTAGCGCTAGCTAGCTAGCTGGCTAACTAAGCTCCAGACCTCCCTGTAGACCACAGTCTGGAGGACAGAGGAAGCTCCAGGAGGCTCTAAAACCAACCAGGAGTCGTGGAATCTGCAAGGAGGATCTAGGAGACGTTAGATGTTCGTCTGCAGGAAGGTTGGAGCGCTCGCCCGTCAGTAAATTCTAGTCGAAGATCGGTGACCAAATAAATGTTAGAAAATAGACATTTTAAACTAGATGTGCTGCTGTAACTGAGGTTTTTCCAGGTGTTCATGGGTTGGGGTCATCCTGATCTATCTCTGAAGTTCTGCTGCTGGAGGACAAACTGCTCTCCCTCCCTTTCTTCTCCTACTACTCTCCAATTACTGGTTTTATGAGGCAGCATTTTTGTTGTTTTCTTCCATAGAAAGTCGACCTGGTCTGGTGTTTCTGCAGGCCTCCTGTCCTCGCAGCTGCTGGCGGCCGGCCCTCACACTGAGCCTGGTGGCGGCTCTCCAGGGTGTTTCGTCCTTTCCAAAGGGAATGGTTCCTCCACAGGAGAGTGGAGGTTTGATGCAGCGAGCACGGTTTGCCTTTCTGCTGATGCAGCTTGTTAAAGCAGAGACAGTCGTCAACGGTGTGGATTTAAATACTGATTAGAGTCTAGAAAACAGCTGACTGAGGCTGTTCCTGGTTGGAGATGATGTGAACAGACATGAAGACGAGAGCCTCTGATGGACGACTGAAACGAGCGCCCATGAGCTCTAAAATCATCTCTCCGTTCTGATCAACTCGACATGCTTTTTATTTCTCGTCTCTGCAGCGATGAACCTCACAGAGCAGGACTCCAGAGAGGCGAGAGGAAACCAGGACTGTCCTCCACCTGAGGGAGGCCCCTTCGTCTTCGGTTAAACCCTCTGAGCTGAACTCGCCGACCGCTCTCTTCACGCATCCATTCCAGGAATCCTAGAGGTCGAAGGTCATTTAGCCACAGGCTCGTGTTTTATTACCCATCCACTGAGACGTCTGATGCTGTTGGGAGGGGACTGTGGCAAATTACAAAAATAAAATCATCACAGGACTCTCTCTGCTCCAGATCAGGCCAGCGGGAAGGTTTATTTCTGCGCATCTGCACGGATTAACGTTCCACAATCACAAAAACCTCCTGCCTGTGTTATGGTTACACAAACCTTTCATAGAGATTTACACACACTGGTGAGTTTTAACCAGTCCAGTCCTTGATTACCGACCTGTTCCTCTGGACTGGACTCCTGCCAGAGTCTTACTGGAGTCGTCGCAACCAGAAAATCTAAAAACACGACGACTGACTGTTCATAACAATGTCTCAGTTAATCCTGGCCAGCCTGGTTGTTTTCATGACTCTGCAGGTCAGAATGACCCGATCTGGTTCCCTTAATCCAAAACAACAACAATATTCCCCCCAATGCGACCGGGATGTGATCAGGTCAACCATGTGGAGCAAATCTGTCCTGGTACTGGGAGGCAACCAGCTTCTCTATATGGTACGCCTGCAACGCCGAGACAGGACACAGGAAAACCTCCTTCACTGACCCCAGGTTGTGTTTCAGGCCTTAACGGACAGTACGTAGATGATGATGGTCGAGCAGGAACCTAAGAGGGTTCGGATGTGATCACCGTGTGATCTGGTCTGGATCTGCTGGTGGCCTTCAGCTGGGGGGGGATCCGTGCAGCTCCGTTTACACGGCGTCTCTGCAGCGACTGCTGGATCATCTGAGGGTCCAGTTTAGTCTCTGAACTCCTGCGCTGGCCTTCATCGGTCTGAGCTGCTCCGGACCTTCTGGACCTCCCAGCTCTTTAACAGAGCCTCTCCAACTGCTCTGCAAACCCGTTTTCAAGCTTTAATCGGGGAGAAGTTCTACCCGACCCGAGCTCGATCTGCTCCATCTGGTGCCGGTGAGCCCAGAGAGCCACTGGGTCCACATGCAGAGGGGATCTCTGGTGTTTGTTCTGCTCCAGGCGGATCCCTCTGTCCTCTGGTTTGGACTGAGCCATGGGTGGTTCTGACCGGTCGTCTGTTGTCGCCCCCTGCTGGCCAGGAGGAGTGAACGCTGAAGCTCAACGACTCGATGCTCTGCTGGGTTTCCTTACAAACTTTTAAACTATTTTGAATAATAAACTGGGCTTAAAGCACTGACTGTTAACTGGGAGCAACTGGAATGAATGGATGATTGAACTGATCTTTTTTTTGGAAAGAGCCTCGAGACGTCATTTGTTGTGAACTGGCTCTATAGAAATGAACTGGACTGAGTTGGTAAATGGGCCGAGGTTTAAACAGAAAGTACTCCTGGTTCAGTTCCAGTTTAACTGATTTCACATGACGATAATATTTTGGTAAATACTGACGTCTCCTACCCAGAGCTTTAACAGCTTCATGAGGGTTAGGGTAAGTGTGTGGCCCAGGATGAGTGACGCCTGGCGGCGTCCGCACAGGCTCTCCTCTGTCCCGACCAGCTGGGTTCCTCTGATCCACGAGTCTTCAGACTGACCAGCCGTGTGACCTGAAGGGCTTACACCAGGGTCAGGGGTCAGGGGTCAGGAAGCAGATGGAAGCTGCACTTGTCGTGCTGCAGTCCTGCAGGCTTGTCTGCAGTCAGGTTGGACATTATTCTGAGGACGCCGTCTGTCCCCCACCGTCTGACATGAGACGGAGCTCCTCCTGGTTTCCATCAGTTGGGATTATCTGACTCATCTCCTGCATGTGACATTAATAAAGGCAGCTGATGTTTTATTATCATCAGAGCTTCATGTAGACGGAGATTAACTTGGTGAAGCCCAGAAGAAGGTCATGTTATTTTCCTTCTGCGTCTTCATCCCCTCCTGTCAGTGTCAGGAGGTCGTTCAGCTTTACTGAGTCAACGGATGAACTCCGTCCGTCCGTCCGTCCGTCTTCTCTCGGACGGGGACACTGGACAGGTCTTCAGCGAGACCAAGTCCTCCTGATCAATCTGCAGCTGCTGGAGCGAAGACACTGAGTTCATGTTTTAATGCAGGGCGTGAAAACTTACCTGAGCAGAAACAGTCAGCTGATGAGGAGACCACGCAGAGAAAGAGGCAGAGGGAAGCAATGCAGCTGGAGAGCTTCAATATGCCGAGGAGGAGGAAGTGGCGAGAGAACCAGATGAGCTAATTACAGGCTAGTGGATGCAGCTGGGGAAGGGAGCGGGTTGGGCCAAAGGAGGAAATGATTAACAGCTGGGACAGGAGCAGAATGCGAGGCTGAGGTGAAAACTAACAGAAACACAGTGTCATGATTCGTGGCGGTTGTTCAGGACCCAAAAGCCGAGAGGCAGCGAGCAGCTGTTGAAGATCTGATGAAAACTACGACCAAAAGCTAACAAAAACACCGAAGGACGCAGGGAGACAGAGTTTAACCAAAACACAAATCCAGGGAACAAAGAGGAGCACAACGGGGAGAAACTGGGACGATACAGGAGGCATAACTGGATGAACAGCAGGAAGGAACCAGTGAGGAGTGGGAGAAGGAGAGGAGCTTCAGTACTGGGGAGGTGACTGCTGGAACAAAGGCTGGGCTGATTAGCTAAACGTTAGCAGGAGAGGAGAGAGAGAACAGGGTTAGGGTTATAATGGCAGCAGGCCGAGGGAGAGCAACAGGGAGGCAAGGAAACCAATCTACATGTAACTGGGAATAACTGGGCTGCACTAAAGGGAACCGAAACATGGCTGATCTAATAAATATAAGAAACACAGGATGACAAGATACAAGGAGAAAACTGGACGTCAGGAAATAACTAGGATGACTAAGAAAAGATCAGCATAATCTAAAAGTACCTGGAATACTCAACCTAAGAACTGGACAAACAAGAAACAAACTGGGATAAGTGAAAATAAGAATTCAACACTAAAAGATAAAAGCAAGAGTCCAACAGAACCAGGACCTGACACAGAGAATGAAAGAGGAAAGGAAACCTGAACAATAAACAGAAATAAATACTAATAACTGCTGATAAATACTAGTAAATACTGATAAATACTAATAAATACTGATGAATACTGATCTAATGAAACAAATCCAAAACACAAACACTGAGAATAACTGAACACAAGGACTAAACGGACCAGATATGAGAAAACAAAGAAGAAATGACCCAACAGAAAGCTAACAGCAGCTGGAGCCCAGGCATCATCAGCTCCAGCCATCCCATAATAATCACTGAACGTTTCCAGGAGTCATCTCGACGTCCAGGAGGCCCAGAGAGACGGTTTTACTGCAACCACCAGGTCTGAACCAGAGGAAGCTGAACTAAACCTGACGGGGGGATGAACTGAAACCAGCTCTGAGCTTAGAGACGACAGGAAGTGAAAACTTTCCACCCCTGAGGTGTGTCTTCCTGACAGGAAGTGGTGAAGCTCTGATGGACACCCCGTCTTCGTCCAGACAACATGAAGTCTTCCTCTGGCTGCCTGCTGCTCGGTGAGTCCAACGTCTTCATTCTGTCCACGTCTCAGTCACGTCCAGCTGGGGCTACACAGTCTGGCGGGAAGACCGTAACCTCTGGGGGGACAAGCCTCTGAGGACGGGTTAGAGACTGGCTGGTAAACTGGTTCTGGATCATTAGTGGTTCTGGATCATTACTGGTTCTGGATCACGGCTGGTTCTGGATCACGCTACCTGAGGAATAACAGAACAACAATACTGCAGACATTTCTTTTCTTGTCTTGTGTTTTCTTCAACGTGTCTGGCAGTGTGGCGCTCAGAATCATCGTCTGAGCGTCAAGGTACGGCCCAACAGATTTGCTTTCACAAGTGGAGCATTACAGCTTTCACCATGATGTTCCCCTTGGTATGTATGTGAAACTTTATTAGAAATTGCTTTGGGTTTGTTTCAGATGTAATGGACACAAAGGTGAAAAGAAAAGGGGAAAGGAAAGAGAGAAAGCTGGAGGAAAGGTTTAAAGAGAAAAAAGGAGACAGAAGTAGAGGAGAGAAAAGCACAGAGATAAAACAAGTCAACACCCTGAGGTCTGCCTCGAGACCTGCGGAAAGAGAAAACAGAGACCTCAACAGCATCTGCATTTATAATAATAACAGTTGTGACATCAATGGAAAGTCCACAGTACAAGGTAGTACAAGACGTGTTTAGTGGCAACCGCAGCCCGACTGAGAGAGTATCTGACAAACACCTGAATCTGGACACCTGGGAGTGTGTGTGTGTGTGTGTGTGTGTGTGTGTGTGTGTGTGAGTGAGAGAGAGTGGTTGTGTCTATAAGGTTTCTCCTAAGAATATTTGATAGTAGGTTTGGGGGCCCACAGATCCACCCCCCAGGACATGAGGACGGCACAAGGAAGACCGGAGCCACAGACACCAAGTGGCCCCCGAAGCATGGAGCCCCCATGCAGGGACAACTGGACCCCACACCCCAGAAGGCAGCAGAGGCAAGCCTCGGGCGACCCCTGGCAGCCATGATGCAGAAGCCCACAGGCCCTGCCAGTAACCCACGACACCGAAGCAGATCCGGCCATGGACAAAGAGACCCAAGCCTCGAGGGCATACCCCCCCTCAGCAGAGGCCCAGCCAAGCCAAGGCCTCCCAGGCCCCAGCAAGCAGCCACCAGGGTGAGCTGGCACATACCCGGCACCCTGCCCCAGACACCAAGAGCCACCAACGACGGCGGGCAGAGGCACCCGCCACTGGAGGGGGAGTGTGACGGGGGGACTAGGCCCCACATTTTTAGTGGGGGGCCCAAGATGATCCGGGAGAAGGGCCAGCCCAAAACCCAGCCTAACAGATAAACAGGCACACAAACATAATCACACGTTCCCACCTTCATGCTTACATACAGACATTCACACCCACTCATCCAACGTAAGCACACACAAAAAATGGACGTCATACACCCACTTTCACTCCCCATACACACTCTAAACTCCCAGGTCAAAGTAACGTCCCCCCAGAGGGGCATCCCATCCCCGGATCCAGGGGATGGTCCTCCTCTTTCTCGGGTGGAGAAGAGCAGAAAGCCCATCCCTCTGCAGCAGCAGAGTAGCTCATCAGCCAGGACGAGTACCGGGCACCACCCGAACAACCTGGGCCCAGACGCCGGCCCTGACCCCATCCAAAGAAGGGGCCAGAAACAGTCCACATAGTCCCAACAAGCCAGCCAACCAGAGCAATCCCAAGACGAAACACACCCCTCAAAAAGCCCCGACGTGTCCCCCTCAATGGACCACCTCCAACCAGCACACAAATATCAAAAATGCTCCCCCAAACATAGAAGTCACAAATCTCCCATCCACAGAGGGGCAACCCCACAGGAGGGACCCCCCCTGAAAAACCGATGAGAATACACCCCCACAGCGCCAGCCCAGCACACAGCCCCCACCTCAGGCACCCCCCTACCGCATCCCACCCCAGCAGATTGTATACCATCAGGGATACAAACACTTACTGAATTGTTGGGAGCAATGATGGTTCTAGACCAGTGTTTCTCAATTCTGGTCCTCAGGGATCACTGCTCTGCATGGCTTAAGTGTTTCCCTTCTGCCACGCACCTGACCTGAATAAGTGGGTGATTAACAGGCTTGTGCAGCACTTGATGGCTGCAGAGGAGGTCAAACAATCATTTTAATCAGGTGTTCTGGAACAGAGACATCCAACATATGCAGGGCAGAGGTCCCTGAAGACCTGAACTGAGAAACACTGCTCTAGAGTCTAACAGCTGCTGGGAGGAAGGATCTCCTATAATGCTCTTTAGTGCACCCAGGATACAGCAGTTTGTCACAAAAAGAGCTCTCCAGCTCAGCAACAGCTTCATGCATGGGGGAAGGGGACATTGTCCACCAGTGGGGGGGAGACATTGTCCACCATTGATGAGTCCTTCTGTCTCCCACCACCTGCACTGGGTCAAAGGTCATCCTAGCACAGAGCTGATCACTTCCTCTCAGCTGTAGAGAAGCTGCTGCTCCACCATAGAGGAAGATGGCTGATGCTACCACAGAATCAAAGGTCTTCAGCAGCGCCCCCTGCACTCCAGAAGACCTCAGCTACCTGTGGAAAAAGAATCAAACTGAGATTCTGCAGAACCCCTGCTGTCGGTCTGACCAGTAGCTGCCTTCCTGTTCAGTCCCAAACGGACCCGGTGTGTCCTGATTGTGAAACACATACTGGGTCCAGAAAGCAGAACCAGAACCGGGTGAAACCAGGAGCAGTGGGGAAATGAGGACAGACGGGAAATCACTGAGGGAGGAAGCAGAACCAGAATCAGACCTCTGAGGGGAAATGAAACCAGAACTGTTCTCTCTTTGCTCTAAACTCTGGACCTGTTCTAGTTCTCTAACCAAGCCTTGAGTCTCAAACCACAAGTCAAGTCTCAAGTGTTTTTTCTGACTTTCGAACTTGAGCTACCATCTGTGCGGTCTCCAGGTGTATCTCACCTGCTGAAACAGTGATCCAGCTTCTTCTTCTCTCTGTTTCCATGGTGATCTGCAGGTGTCTCAGTGCTGCTGCTTTCTGGACCCTCTGCATCCCCAGGTGAGTTCACGGTTCCTACCAGAACCCTGAAGTCCAGTCCAACCATCAGGTGAGACATTGTCTCTGTCCATCTGTCCTCCAGTGTCTCTGGACATCAGTCCAAACCTCCAGCAGTTCTTCACTGGAGACTCTTCAGTGTCTCTGGGTTGTGTTCAAGATGGACAGATGGCTGAGGGATGGACAGTGAGGATGACCAGAGAAGGACATGTTGGAGACTGTGGAGCAGCTGGTTCTGGTCCGTCCTGTGTCCTGGGTCTCTCTGGACCTTTTGGTGGAGTGTTCTGGTGTGAAGCATCATCAGAACAGAGGAGTGACAACATCAGCATCACTGTGCTAGGTGAGGACCTGTCTCCAGCTGTCTTTAGTTGTCTCCAGCTGTCTCCAGCTGACTTTAGATGTTATCAACTGCCCTTAATTGTCTTCAGTTGTGTCCAGCTGCTGTCTGCAGTTGTTTTTAGGTGTCTCCAGCTGTCTTTCGCTATTATCAGCTGTCTTTAGCTGTCTCCAGGTGTCTTTAGCCGTTATCAGCTGTCTTTAACTGTTTTCAGCTGTCTCCAGCTGCTTTCTCCAGCTATCTTTATCTTCCTTAAACTGTCTTTTAGCCGTCTTCAGCTGTTATCAGCAGTCTCCAGCCGTCTTTAGTTGTCTTCAGCTGGTCTCTATGTCTCAGTGTTTCCTGAGGATCCTTCGAATGACCCAGTTGTTCAGGTTCTGAAGAACCTGGTAGAACTTTAGATGTTGACCCGTCTGACATCCAAACACCTTAAGATCTCCTGTCTGCTCTTACTCTGATCCTCTCCCAGATAAAGGTCTCATCTTGGAGATCCCTGAACTTCCTGTCAGAGCAGGATGTGATGTCACTCTGCGCTGCAGACGCAATAACGGTGACATCAGCCCAGCGTTCTTCTTTATGGACAGACGTCGGCTGGGATCTGGACTAGAACTGGTCCTCAGGGAGGTCCAGCAGACCAATGAAGGTTCTTACTGGTGCTCAACAGACCGGTTTGGAAGATCCCCTCACAGCTTCCTTCGAGTCAGAGGTGAGGACGGTGACATCACTTCCTGTTTCCAGAGATGAGCAGAGACTGAAACAGCTTCCATCATCTCTCTGCAGGTCCTCCCCCTCCTCTCACAGCTCCTCCTCCAGTCTTGGTTAAAGCCCATCCTGCAGGTTCTCCCCCTCCATCTTCATCCTCTCCTCCTCCTTCATCCTCTCCTCCTCCTCACTCCTGTGTCTCAGTCCTGCACCTGCTCTGCCACCTGCTGGTCATCTGTCCGTACTGCGTCTGCGGCGTCCTGCTGGTGCTGATGTGCTGCAGCAGGAACTCAGGTAGATCTGCAGCCCACCACCTGATCACTCACTGATGCACGCCATCCTGACCTTTCTGGCTCCGCCCACAGGAACCCAACCTGCCATTGCCATGGAAACCAGGCAGCCTGCAGAGCTAGATGACGTCACCACGGAGCACGACTTCTGATACTGGATCCTTCGGAACCACAGACTGGGTCCTGGTACTGGTTCGAGTTCAGAGGCTAAGCTCGTCTTGGGTTCTGATCCAATCAGAGAAGAGTAAATCCATCCAATCACAGCCCTCGGGTCCTCCCACTGGGACCGGTTTCATCAGCCAGGCTGGACCTGAACCATCTGGATAAACTAAACAACCATCTGAATGTTCAAAACAGGAAGTGACATCATTTATATAACAGGAAACTGACTTTTAAATTATTATTTCAGTGTGTTTTTCCCAGTTCACCTTTCTGGTGAACCAGTTCAGTTCACGGCATTAAAACTGAACGATTCATGTTGAACCAAGTTCACCAACAGGAACTGATTCTTTTATCATGTTGGTTTAATGATCGGATCATAAATAATGTCTGTCCAGCTCCTGTTCATCTCTCTGCCCCAGTAAACTGATATTTAACATAGAAACCTCTCTTTCTCATATTTTCATGCTTTGGTTCCTCTGAGGGAAAGATCTGTGTGAAACTTTGGTCCAGAATTATCCCATAAAGACAGTTTGGAGCCATAAAACACTGAGAGGTCCATTTCCCACTTTATTAAGGTTCTGATTCAGTTTAAACCCGTCAGCTGATCTAATCTACCATAAAGCTTGTGTGTTTCGTCCTTATCAGATGGCTGAGCTGCAGCTGGGTTCCTCTGTCTCTGCTGGACCCATCAGCACCACACTGCACCAGAACTGGGTCAGAACTTTACCTCAGTCTGTTCGAAGCCAAGCGTCTCAGTCGACGATGTGTGACGGGTCCCCAGAGATAGAAATGTGTTTCCGGTTCCAGGACACAGCAGTCACCACGACCTCACCTTCAGAGGTGAACAAGCTAAAGCTTCAGCTAACGGTTGAGACAGAACAGAAACACCAGCAGTGATAAGGTCAAAGTTCACCAGGAAGTTAAAACTAGTCCCATAGTGTGTGTGTGTCACATGCTTCTATAACTGCAGGTGTGTGTGTCTAAAGTGTGTTGAAACTTTAGACACACACACCTGTGTGGTTTCAGTGACCCCAGGTGACTGTGACGTTCAGTCTGTGATTTTCAGTTCAGCTATGGAACTGTTCATCTTCCCAGTTCAGCTATGGAACTGTTCATCTTCCCAGTTCAGCTATGGAACTGTTCATCTTCCCAGTTCAAAGGTGAAGTCATTTAAATTTTTATTTGACTTTGACCTTTCAGAAACAACAATCATGTCACCCACTCAGCATCTCACCTGCTTCTGGTTCAGCCTCTGGTTTCCTTCAGTAAATCAGCTCCACACACCTGGACTGGACTGGAGCAAACTGGACTGGACTGGAGCAAACTGGACTGGACTGGACCACACTAGACTGGACCGGACCAGTCTGGACTAGACAGGACCAGACCAGTCTGGACTGGACCAAACTGGACAGGACTGGATTGGACTGGACCACACTGGACTGGACCGGACCAGACCAGTCTGGACTGGACCAAACTGGACTGGACTGGACTGGAGCAAACTGGACTGGACTGGAGCAAACTGGACTGGACTGGACCACACTAGACTGGACCAGAACAGACAGTTTTCCTGAACTTTGACCCCAGGTAACGTGTTTGGCCATACATCAGAGTCTAGATGCGGATTCATATTAATACATTTCTTGAGACTCAAAGATCAGAACCGGTCCTCATGTAAAAATGCTAAATGTTCATAAAATGCTAAAAACTTTATTAATATCACTTATGTTAACAGACAACATAAATCAGGGGTATTAAATGAAAACTCAGTGAGGTCCAGTTCCTAAAATGTCCTCCCAGTAAAAGGTCTTTTATGGTCTACCGTACCACCATGTTCACATTTTCACTGTCAACAATCAGCACTTTATAGTAAACAATTAGATATTTTACCATATTTAAATGAAGCTACAGGCAAATACATTTAATGCCTTTATTTCAGATTAAAACAGAAACCTCAGAATCAAATCCATCTTAAAAGTGCAAACAGTCTAATGTTTTTCTCTTAAATCGAAGAGGTCCAGGCCTAACGAACTGAAGTCTTACATCCCAAGTAAAAAGTTAACATCTTTGGGAAACAACAAATAAAAATGGCTCTTTTAGGAGAAAACTGAAAACGGCTTTTAACGTCACCTCGTTATTATTCTTTATTTTCCTTCTCTTAATGAGAGAAATGGAGATGGGATCGCTCTGCTGGTCATTTAAATCTTGGTTGGAATGGAGTCGGTGCCGTTCTAGTGCATGTTTCACACATCTCTACGTTAGTTTTCCATCAAATAAGGTCTCAGTAACATTAAACCCCAATGACTGTCCCGTCTCTCAATGTTTCCTTTGTTGCTCCAAAACCCACGGTACCCTGAGTGAATGTTCGGCTCGAGGTCCGCCGTTTGAGGACGTCTGACATAGAAGAACAATGACCCAGAGACAGCATGTGGGATCCGACATGTGTTCAGGAGGTGGTTGCCATGGTTACAGCTAACACGTTTCCTGGACGGTCCTCCTGTAGTGATGTATGACCATGGACTCTGTATCTGTGGTGTGTGAAGACTTGGACCTGAAGACCTGGGCTCTCATCTCTAAAGCTGCTGCTGCTGAGCCAGAACGATACCAGAGGACCGGGCAGAGACACCATCAGGGTCCAGAAGGCCTCAGTCCGGAACCAGAGTCCGAACATTTAAACGCTTCTCACATTCCTCTCCCGATGATCTCCAGGGTGAGACCTACCAGTTTCACTTTTACCAGACTGAGCAGAAATGATGCCAAGGGCTGAGGCGTCCACACTGGTTCCTGTAAACCTCTAGATGGCGCCAGGACACCTGCTGCGTAAAGCTGCGCCATGGACGCACTGGTGCTGCTGGCTCTACTGGGAGGATCAGGAGGGAGCGCGTTTTCAGGGATCACCAAGATCTTCTGCTCCATGATGACGACTGGCGGACCAGCAGATTGAGACTCCTTGGAGCGTCGCTCTGGGATCTATGAGCTGAACTGGGTCCAGTTCTGGAGAGACCGACCCTCCAGAACCACGCCATCCTGTCCAGTTCCAGCTGGTAACCGCTCTGGGGCTCCTGGTGACGGCTCCTTCCAGTGGGAATTAGCCGACAGGTTTGAGTCTGAATGAATCAACATTAATGAACTCAGCCTGGAGCCACTAAGGAGCAACATCTGTGAAGTTCTCCGTGGGTCTGGGAGATCAGCGCTGAGCGCAGCAATGGCCGCCGTCCTGGATGGCATCGCTAACGCGACCAGTCCATGCATCAGATTACCTCCAACAGGAGTCCTTGAAAAATTAATTTGTGTAATTCTAACTCTTTCCCCTCTTAATCATGAAATAACATCGATCAGTGGCTCATTTAAATAAACTCTGACATTCAAGAGCTGCTTTGACCATTTATGGTTGAATCTGGGCGTGTCGAGGGCAGAACCTGAGGAGGGACCTTGGAGCAAACTGAGGTTCAGCTGCGATTTATGAAGGAAAACTGCTGGTGGAGGTGTGCAAATGCATGGTTTATAGATCTGAATTGTTTTGGCCTACGCCATTTTTGCCTTTTGGGTGTACGAACACTTTTAGTAAGAATCCTGCCCTTTATAAATGAGACCCCTGGACCTAAAAACCTGGACCTGAAGATCTGGACCTGAAGACCAGGACCTGAGGACCTAGACCTGAAGACCTAAAGACCTGGACCTGAAGACCTGGACCTGAAGATCTGGACCTGAAGACCTGGACGTGAAGACCTAAAGACCTGGACCTGAAGACCTATAAAGACCTGGACCTGAAGACCTATAAAGACCTGGACCTGAAGACCTGAAGACCTGGACCTGAAGACCTGAAGACCTAAAGACCTGGACATGAAGACCTGGACCTAAAGACCTGGATGTGAAGACCTGGATGTGAAGACCTAGACCTGAAGACCTAAAGACCTAGACCTGAAGACCTGGACCTGAAGACCTAAAGACCTGGACGTGAAGACCTGGATGTGAAGACCTGGACCTAAAGACATGGACGTGAAGACCTGGACCTGTCTCCTGTTGAGGCAGGAGGATCGTTGGTCCCACCTTCTTGGAGGACGGGTGTAGAGTGACTTTCCCAGAAGAACAGCAGAAGAGAAGACAACCATTTACTTGGCCTGGTTCCAGAGGGTGGAGATGCAACTCCTCGAGAAGGAGGTTCTACTCTGAAGTTCTCTCCTCTAGAGTAAAAGTTGAGGTTGCCTCACAGAGGAACCGCATCCTGTGGATGCGAAGATAATCCTGGAATCACCAGAGGTTCTGGAGGGAACTGATAGAGAAGTTGGTCAGGATTCGGTGCTCCTGGTACCAAACGGGTTCTGAAATCATCCAGAGCTGGATCCAGAACAATAATCCAGAAGATCCAAGGTTTCAGGGGGTCGGTCCAGAGGTCCAGCCTGATTCATTGATGAGTCCAAACCCCCTGGCCAGCAGGGCATTCCTGAAAGAGGAGATGTTCAGTCAGAGAGGAGTTGAACTGAAACATCATCATGATCGTTTATTTATAAAGCGCTTTAAAAACCGAAGTGTTGTTCAGGTATATCAAAACTAAAGGAAAGAAAATAATAATAATACTACTACTACTACTACTAATAATAATAATAATAATAATACAAAACAATAAGAAAAGTACAAGGCTGACATAATTGGCAATGAAATCATAAAACAGCGGCTGGCCTAATGTTGGCGCTCTCTGGAATTAGACGCCTGTTAAAAAGATCAGTTTTTAAAAGAGACCTAAATCGTTTAGAGATCCAGCGGACTTCGCAGACAGAGGGAGACTAGTCCAGAACCTCGGAGCTGCGACCGAAGAAGCTCCGTCCGCCCTGGTCACCAGCCGAGTCCTGGGAACAACTAAAGCTTTTCATCTGTAGATCTCAGAGATCTACTCGGGATGTGTGGTTGTAAAAGCTCAGTGACACGGGGAGGTGCCAGACCATTTAGGCACTTAAAACCTAAAAACAAAGTCTTAAAAACAGTTTTAAAAGAAACAGGCAGCCAGCGAAGGGAAGACAAAATCCGGGTGACATGTTCACGTCGTCTTGTCCTCGTTAGAAGCCGGGCAGCTGGGTTCTGAACCAGCTGGAGATGACGAACAGGAAACTGGCCCCACAATAGAGGGAGTTGCAGTAGTCCAGTCTGGAAGTGATGGAAACATGAAGAACTCTCTCAAGAACATTATGAGGGAGATAATCAACTGCACTGACTTGCTGGTTGAATTTAAACTCAGGGTCAAAACTCACTCCAAGATTCTTAACAAACACACAGCCAGAAGAAGAGTCCAACGGACAAAACCACATGATTGTCCCCGGGGGCGATTCAGTCCACAGAATCCACACCACAATAGCAAACACACTCCAGAGAGACAGAGGACAAAAAACTAACATTGACAAAATCATATCAGGACTCCAAACAGCATAATTCATCTGGAATCATTGAAAACTCAACATCTGAAGGAATAAAAGGTCTCCAGTACCGGTTGGATCTTGACCTTTGGGCATAAATAAATCTCCTCCTTGATGGCAGACGTCTGAAGTCAGTGTGCAGAGGATGCCGAGGGTCTTTAAGGGTCCATGTTGCTCTCTTAGTGACTCTTGTTCTGAAGGACTTAAGGTCTCCTTGCAAGAGGCTCGCAATCACAGAGTCATCTGCAAATGTAATGATAAACCCTGCTTTGGTTCTGACACTCATTAATGTGGAGCATCAACAGCAGAGGTGATAACACACACCCCTGAGGAGAGCCAGGTGAGCACATCTGTGACCTCTTTGCTAAAAAAATCCACCAGCCAACAAATGGTGCCGAAGTCAAATACTGAGCAATCAACCAGCCTGCGGGCCAGGATGGAGGGCTGCATGCAGCTGAAGGTTGAGGAGAAGTCAGTAAAACAGGTGAGCAGGAGTTTCGTGGCCTCTAGAGGTCCAACAAGACCGAGCAATGTAGCGGTGGCACCCTCAACCCCTCTCCCTGGCTACTGGTAAAATAAATTCCTTCCATATTGCAGGGACTTTTTTCAGTGACAGCGAACGCTCAAAGATGAATGTGAAAATACCACAGAAGAAGAGAGCACAGTGCTTAAGAAGGTGTCCACTACCATAGAGAGAGCAGAAAACCAATGTTCTATTCAAACTCTGCACTGGATGCAATCATTTCAAACACGTTAACACAGCACACGATCAGAGAGTCTTCAAACCAGCATGTAAAACGATGGCTACCTTATCTCAACCCAGGCACTTAAAGAATGTATCTATTTCTGTGAGGTGTTCAGTCTCGCTCAGGTAAAAACATGTCCAGGGAGAAAAATGATGAATTAGAAAACTTGTTCTGGTCCAGCAGGCAAGCTAACATCCACAGCTGAAGAGCTCTGGCAGAGCCGGCGGTACCATTGGGTTCAACAACCAAAGGGGGAACCGCTCGTCAACGTACAACAGAAGTGGCTTCAGCAGACTTCTGGAGCAGTTGGACGGTAAAAGATTTAGCATGTCTCGGTTTCAGTCGTAATTAAAGACCATCGGTTACTCTAACAACTGGTCTTAAGCTTTTTAGCTTGTCCTTTCAAGGTGTTTAGAGCGTCCTCCTTCATCCACATGTGAGTCTGCACCTCCTGTTCGGTCTGTGTCCCAGTGGAAAGATGCCAGTGTTTGCAGAGTTTGATCTTATGTAACCTTTCTGACATAAGCAGTGATGGTCTCCAGTGCAATGAATGCTGGGAGATGCAGTCCGATCAGTTTGTTTGAATAACTAGCATCCCAACGTTGTATAGCCCTTTATCTAGCCCAGAGGACTCCAAAGCTCTACTCTGCATTCAGTCATTCACCCATTCACACACCCATTCACATGCTGATGGTGGTGAGCTACATTGTAGCCACAGCTGCCCTGGGCCAGTCTGACAGAGGCAAGGCTGCCATGTAGCAGCGCCTTTGACCACCACCAGCAGACAAGGCGTGTGAAGTGTCTTGCCCAAGGACACGGGGCAAGACATATTAATGGTTTGAACCTGTCCAAACTCTCCACAGGAGTCCAGACTGGAGACAGGTTTGTTCTCAGTGAACATTTAGATCAGGGTTGGGCAGCTCCAGTCCTCAAGGCCTGGTGTCCTGCAACCTTTAGGCTGGTTTTCCACCTGATAGTCCGGTAGACTTGGTTCGATTGGGAACCAAAGCTGCAGCATCTCCTCCATCTCCAGCTGCTGCGGTTCTTTCTCTCTGCTCTGAGTCAAACCAACCAAACCCTTTCAGCAACCTGTTCCCCTCCTTGCCTGTGGGGGCGCTGCACCAAGAACCGCTGAAGGAAACGACACAAAAACCACTGAAGACGCTGAGCGCAACTTCCTTCTTCACCAAATGTAAACAAAAATGGAGCAGTGTCAGATTTTAGCAGTTGGAGGATTTCACTTTTGTCTTTGGCTAAAGACCACGAGCCATTTCTCCCACTAGCGCTAGCCTCACTTGGTGTTCATATGTGCATTTGAACCGCACCAGAGTCCACTTCCACCAAACCAAGCCCTGGTTTGGTAGGCAGACCAGAGTTCGCCTTTTTGGTCCACATCAGAGGTTGATTACGTGTTCACAGCTCCCCAGATCAACCGGAGTTCCCAGGCAAACGAACTGGAGTTGGATTAAAGCAGACTAAACAGGGTTGGTGGGAATGAACCCTTAGACATGTCTCTACTTCAGCACACCCGAGTCAAATGATCAGGTCATTAGTAGAACTCTGGAAAACCTGACTGAACACCGAGGAGGTGATTCAGTCATTTGATTGAGGTGTGTTGGACCAAGGAATCATTTAAAAGTTGCAGGACACCAGCCCTCCAGGACGGGAGTTCCCACCCCTGATTTAGATGTTTAAAGCAGAAACTGACCAGAGGTCTGATTCTCCAACTCTCTAAGGTCTGATCTTGGTGCCTCCAGCTGTGGTTGTTCTGCTGAGGCAGGGCAATCTTCTGAGGCATGGATCAGTCTACAGGTTCGTTCTGAGCCAGACCTCAGAATGAGGACCCAGCCACCCAAACAGTTCCAGCTCTGAAACCACTTCATGAGTTCAGCTCTGCTGGATTGGACCTCCAGGAGGTGTTACCAGAGCAGGAACTGTACAGCTCCAGGGTTCTGATTATAGTTATACAGTGAACACCATCCATCCTGGTCGGACTGGTCCATCTGGTCGGACTGGTCCGTGGTCAACCTTTGGACAGTGGTATATCTGGCAGGATGTGCTTTGGTTCCTGCTCCCTGACTGCTGGGTCTTGTAGAAGGACCCGCTCAGGTCCATGAGGAGATTCATCTTACTGCTCAGTGGAGAACAAGTCTCGCAGTCGGATCAGAACATTTATCTCATATCTGACAATAATAACCAGTCAGATAGTAGAACAAGAGGACACTTACCCTGGGGAGAAATCGTCGGGTGTCTTCCTCTTGTAGGACATAGTCGATCTGTGAAGCTGGTGTCCAAGGGTTCTGCAGAAAGACCAGAGAGAACATCTCAGACTGAGGAACATCATTCATCATTCAACATTCATAATGTGACTGAAGCGACAACTGAAAGCTAACAATCTGGACCCGGTTTACAACCTTCATCCTGGTCGTTGGGATAACAGGGACTCTCCTGCTCAGGGGTAACTGTTCTGCTTCCAGGGTTCTGGTGAATGGCTCCAATACGAAGCTGATCTCATCAGATGCGTGAGATCGACTGTTTCCTGGACCTACTGCCTCTGATAGCAGCTTGTGATATCTCTGATCTGACTGGCTCTACCTGATCTCTGGTGTGTCTACTGACCTTTAACACTGAGCGTCACCATTTTCATCTGCTGGATCTCCTCCCCACCATAGACGGAGCATTTATAGAAGCCGTTGTCTTTAGCATGGGGACGCTTCAGGACCAGACTGAGGTCTCCAGACGTCAGCAGGTCTTTGTCCATCTCTGTGCGACCACGGTAACCCCGGCTCTGTTTGGATGCATGAACTCCTCCGTTCTTAAAGGTGATGACCTCAGTCTGTTTGGAGTCAGGGCGGGTCCACTCCACCCTGATGTCCTCGTCCAGGGGAGCAGGGACTTTAAAAGGAAGTGACACAGATGGCTCCCCCTTTGTGACCTCCACGATCTCCACCTGTAAACCTGAGGATCAGAGCAGAAGGTGTGGAGTCAGAGAAACCAAAACTGGTTTCTGTTGAGGAAGAGGAGCTGGCTTCACTGACCTCTGACTATGAGCACCACCACCTTCTGCTGCAGGATCTCTCCATGCTCCTCATAGATGGAGCAGGTATACACACCGTCGGACAGACGGACGTTACTGATCGTCAGACTGAGGTCTCCTGTGGTCATCAGGTCTTCATTCATCTCTGTGTGGCCTCCATAGACCTGGTCCTGTGTTGATGAGTTCTGGCCTTTGCAATAACGGTGGAGTACCCTGTTTTCTAGGTCTGAGAGTGTCCACTCCACAGTAGTGTCCCCAGACAGCAGGTGAGGTGCTACCTTAAAGGGAAGAACAACCGATCTTCTCCCCTCCTCGACAAACACCTTTTCCACCTGGTAGACTGAGAGAAGAGAGCAGAACAGAGCAGAGGATGGATCAAACCAGCTAATTATTAGATGTGATGCGTTTCCTGACCAGAGTGATGCGTTTACTGACCTGAGTGATGTGTTTACTGACCTCAGTGATGTGTTTACTGACCTCAGTGATGTGTTTAATGACCTGAATAATGCGTTTCATTACCTGAGTGATACATTTAATGACCTGAGTGATGCGTTTACTGACCTCAGTGATGCGTTTACTGTCCTCAGTGTTAACCAACCTTTCACAGTGAGAGTCACAACTTTCCGTCTCAGTATCTTCCCATCAATGCTGTAGACGGTACAGATGAAGATGCCGCTGTCCCCCAGTCGGGGATCTTTCAGGGTCAGGGTGAGGTCTGCAGTCCTCAGAGCATCAGGATTAATCTCTGTCCGGTCCAGATACTCCTGGTTCTGTCTGGCTGACTGGTTCTGGCCGTTCTGGTACTCATGGACTATGTTGCGTTTGTCAGTGCGGCTCCACACCACTTTGCTATCAAGAGGCAGGTCAGCTGCTGTTTTAAAAGGCAGAAGAACAAACTCTTCTCTGTCTGGGACCTCCACCTCCTCCATCAGGTTCTCTGTCAGGAGGAGAACCAGAACAGAACCATTTCAGTCCGTTTCAAACCAAACATCAAACAGAGAGAGGTGTAAAGAGCCCTGAGGGTTCTGAACTCTCAACAGAGTGGTGGGCACTGCTACCTAAAAAGCTAGCTGTGCTAACCCTAAAGAACTAATCATAAACACCCATTCCACTAAAGCTAAAGCGCTCTACCAACATGGTATTTAGTGGAAGCTAACATTAAAGTGCTCTACCAACATGGTATTCAGCTCACATAATGCTAAACTGCTATACTAACATGGTATTTAGCCAAAGCTAATGCTAACTTCAACCATGTTAATACCCACAATGTGTCAATGACAACATGTACTACAACATAGTATATTGCCACCAGCAACATATATCAGCAAGCACGCAGGACATAGGTAGATTTTAAACTGTTTACTGTAGAACTACAGCGATGCATTCTGGGTACAGAATAAACATCAATAGCTGCACCGCATCATGGGTGGAGAACTTGAGGAGAGGAATCGGACCTGCTGTGTAATTAGTCTTCACCCACTTCAAAATAAGAGCATGAACATTAACATCATTAAACCCCAAAAGCTGAAGAAACTTTGAGATGTTCTAAAATGATGAAGTTCTGCTGTTTGTCTTTAAGGATCTCCAGATTGATCAAGTTCTGCTTTCATCTCTAGAATATTCGCCTCAACACTGGAGACGCGGAACATGGTCCACTTGGACTCAATGTCCCCCACCTCCCCCAGAACGTGTTCGAAGCTCTCCCGGAGGTGGGAGATGAAGCTCCGTCTCACGGGAGACTCTGCCAGGCGTTCCCAGCAGACCCTCAGGGTCTGCCAGGTCTGACCAGCATCCTCCCCCACCATGGGAGCCAACTCACCGCCAGGTAGTGGTCAGTGGAAAGCTCCGCCTCCCCTCTTCACCTGAGTGTCCAAGACATGCGGCCGCAGATTAGATGAGATGACAACAAAGTCGATCATCGAACTGCGGCCTCGGGTGTCCTGGTGCCAACAGCTCATATGGACACCCTAATACTTGAACTTGGTGTTCGTTATGGACAATCCATGACGAGCACAGGAGTCCAATAACAAAATACCACTCTGGTTCAGACCAGGAGGGCCGTCCCTCCCAACCACACCCCCTCCAGGTCTCACTGTCATTGCCCACGTGAGCACTGAAGTCCCCCAGCAGAACAAGGGAGTCCCCAGGAGGAGCGCTCTCCAGCACCCCCTCCAAGGACTCCAAAAAGGGTGGGTAATCTGAACTGCTGTTTGGTGCATAAGCACAAACAACAGTCAGAATCCGTCCCTCCACCCGTAGGCGGAGGGAGGCTACCCTTTCGTTCACCGGGGTGAACCCCAACGTACAGGAACCAAGATGGTGGGCAACAAGTATGCCCGCTCCCGCTTGGCGCCTCAGCAGGGGCAACTCCAGAGTGGAAGAGTGTCCATGTTTCTTGTGCAGGCTGTGCCCAGCTGGGCTTCATAGGGCCCAACCACAAGGCTCTTGCCAGTGTGCCCCACCTACAGGCCCAGTTCCTGGGGGGGGGGGTTGGGCGCAGTGACCTGTGTCCAGGCGAGGGGAAGTGGTTTCTGTTTCTGTTGGGTGTTTAGGCTGTGCTTTGGTCCCTCGCCTTGGACCTGCTTGCTATGGGTGACTCTACCATGTTTCATCATGTAAACAGTCTATAGATCTGATATATAAACATATATATTAATGGATTTTAAGGATTAAACATTTTCTATGTATCAGGTAAAGGGTGGAAATATTGATGGAGAACTGTGGAGTCAGACTGACCTTTGACCCTGAGAGTCACAGCTTTCTGCAGCAGCTTTTCTCCTCTTCTGGAGACAACACAATCATAGAGCCCATAGTCCTTCAGCTGGGGGGTCCTTAGAGTCAGACTGAGGTCTCCGGTCTTCAGCAGGTCTGCTTTCATCTTGGTCCGGCCTTTATAACTGCCCTCCTGTTGCTCAGACTGAGTCTGGCCGTTCTCAAACACATGGATTCTGATCTGCCTTTGGTCAGAACGGGTCCACTCCACTCTGACATCCTGGGGAAGACCTTTGTTGGTTTTAAACGGCAGCAGAACAGACTTCACCCCCTCTCTGATCTCCACCGTCTCAGACTGAAGCACTGAGAAGAAACAAGAACATCATGGTTCCAGGGACTCTAAAGCTCAGAGAACCTCAGAAGACAGTTGAGTCAGGCAGCCTCAGGGTGGAGGTTTGCCTTGAATACTTTTGGAGGGTTCTGCAGCCTTTATATTTTCAGACCTCAGCTTGTTTATCCTCTAGTGACCAATATACCTGCTGTGAGCTTCTTTTGAAATCTGTGGTACAAAACAACACCAGGAATGACCAGGAGAGCCACCAGAACCAGCAGAGCCACCAGAACCCAGGGCCAGACTAAAGGAGGAGCTTCTGTAGACATGATGAACACAGACAGGTTCTGAAAGTCTCCAAACATGTTGAAATACCTGCAGAACATCCAGAGAACCTGCAGCACTGACCTTTGACCAGCAGCTCCACAGCTTCCTGGTGCAGATCTTCACCAAGCCTGCGGACCGTGCAGGTGAAGGTCCCGCTGTCGGCGAAGGTTGGTCTCCTCAGAGTCAGACTGAGGTCTCCAGTCTGCAGAGCCTCCTCCATCATGGATGTCCGACCTTCATAACGCTGGTTCTGGTCCTTCAGATAATCACCATCCGGCTGACGAACATGGACTGTAGGGATACGCAAGTCCTCTCGGTCCCAAACGGATGTAGAACCATTGGACTTGGAAACCGGCACCTGACAGGGCAGCAGGATGGACTCCGCCCCCTCAAAAACCTGCACCTGGAGCCCTGAGGCATGCTGGGAAACTGAGGACAGAGACAAAAAACTATCTAAGGAGAAGTTCTGACAGAATCAAGGTTCTCTAAGACATGTAGCAGGAACCCCGAGGAGCTCCTCCATCCAAGGAACTGATCCGGGTCATCCTGGTTCTGTTATGCCTGACAAGGACCTATAGGGAATGCAGTATTATGTGTGTTACTGAGACGTGGCTGCAGGATTAGATCCATATTATTTGCCAAGAGAGTTCACCAGTGTTGTTTTGGTGGCTGTTTACGTTCCACCCTCAGCCGTTGCCGACAATGCATGTGATGTCATCAGTTCCGTTGTTGCTAAGATACAGACACAACACCCCATTTCTGTTGTGGCGATATCTGGTGATTTTAATCACGCCTCACTCTCTGCTACACTGCCAACGTTTCAACAGTTTGTCAGTTGCTCTACCAGAGAAAACAAGACATTGGATTTGTTTTACACAAACGTCAAGGATTCATATATTTCCAAACCAAGACCTCCTCTGGGTAAATCAGATCACAACTTCTTTTTCTCTGGTCAGAATATAAACCTCTTGTCCAGAGACTACCTGTAACAAAAAGGACTGTGAGAAAGTGGTCAGAGGAAGCTGAAGAAGCCCTACAGGGTTGTTTTGATGCTACCGATTGGATTTCTCTTTGCAAGCCACATGGAGAGGACATTAATGCCATGACTGAGTGTCTGACCGACTATATAAACTTCTGTGTGGACAACACCATCCCCACCAGAACCGTGAGATGCTTCCCCAATAACAAACCCTGGATCACCAGTGAGCTGAAGGAACTGTTGAACAGGAAAAAAGAGCCTTTAGGAAGCAAGACAGGGAGTTATTGAGGAGTATACAGAAGCAGCTCAGAGTCCAGATTAGACCCACGGCGGTGGGTCCTGGTTCTGGTTTCATTCCAATACCAGTGGCTGCAGGTCCTGGTTCTGTTCAGTACTACAGGGTTCTGTTTGGTTCCAGAAACCACTGATCTCCACTGGTTTCATTATCAATGTTTGATTGAATTAGAAAGATGAAAGTTAATATGAAATCATCTTCATCACTATCATCATCTTCTTCATCCTCCTGACCAGTTAAAATCCAGATTTCTGCTGTTTTTTCAGATCATCAAACCAACTCTAACTTGAGACAAAGTTACCAAGAGTTCAAGCCAACCTGACCTGTCCTGCATGTTTTAGATGTGTCCCCACTCCACAGCTGATTGAAATGATTGCATTACCTCCCGAGCAGGCCCTGTTCCTCGGGTGTCCCTGAGGAACAGGGTTGGGGACCTCTGGGCTGAAGGATCTCAGACAGCAACACATCAGCTCTACATTATGATGTCACCAGGTGACTCTGAACCCATCGAATTAGTTGTTGGAAGCTGCAGCTCTACCTTGTTCCTTCTCCTGCTTCTTCCTCCAGATGTTCCTCAGATGATGTTCCGCATCATCTGAGGAACATCCACAGCTGTAGCTGGAGCTCGTTTTGTGTCAGCGCTCTCAGGACCTCGTTCTCGGTTTTTAAATGTTTCCATTAGTCAGGAATGAGGTACTGAGGAAAATACCTGATACTGATATTATTGTATTATTTGAAATAAACGCTACATTGCAGTTCTTTTTGTGCTTGTTTCAAAGAAATCTTCCGGAGGAAGCTCAGGTCCTTCAAGGTCTGCAGCAGATGTTGCAGATCTTCTACCAGTCTGGTGCTGAGAGCGTCATCTCCTCTGCCATCATCTGCTGGGGCAGCAGCATCAGAGCCAGGGGCCTAGAAAGGCCCAACAACCTGATAAAGAAGGCTGGTTCTGGTTCTGTTCTGGTTCTGTTCTGGGACGACTGTGGAACCTCTGGAGATGATGATGCAAAGAAGGATTTTACATAAAATCAAGAAAGTTATGGACGACCCTGGACATCCTCTTCATGAGACTGTCATTGGGAAACAGAGTCTCTTCAGTCAGAGGCTTCTTCAGACTGGCTGTAAAACGGACTGCTACAGGAGCTCTCTCCTGCCCGCAGCCATCAGCGTCTATAAGAACTGCTGGACTGAATGAGTCACAGCAGCGTTTAATCTCCCTCTGGGAATTGAACTGAACAGTGTCTCCACAGGTCTGCCTAAAGAGCCAACCAGACGCTGCAGCTGATCCAGAACGCTGCTGCTGGTGTTCCCAGTAAAACCAGGACAATAGAGCACATCACCCCAGTTCTAAAGTCCTTCCACTGGCTCCCTGGAGCTCAGAGAACAGACTTTAAAATCCTTCTGCTAGTTTATAAATCACTGAACGGCTTAAAGACCTGCTGTCGTTGCATCAACCTTCCAGTCCACTCAGGTCTCCTGGTTCTGGTCTGCTCTGCATCCCCAGAACCAGAACCAAACATGGAGAAGCAGCTTTCAGCTTTTATGCTCCTCTAATCTGGAACAAACTTCCAGAAAACTGCAGAACAGCCGAAACACTGAGTTCCTTTAAATAAAGGCTGAAACCCGCCTGGTTAGAGCTGCCTTTGACTCATAATACTTGGAACATTATAAACCAGGGGCGTCAAACTAACTTTCATTTTGGGCCATATTAATATGAATGTTCTTAAAGGGCCGGTTGTGCCAGAATGTATTGATAAAACCTATTAACAAAAGGTTAAAATATTAATAAATAGTTGTGTCTGCATTTGATAAATACTTATTAAAATTAAATAATATTGAACATCTTTTCACACTGATCAGTCCCGCCAGGATTTCGTGATTGTTTTTTTTTTTTTTCAGTCAAAATCACTGATCTTGTGCTAATTTAGAAATATCTGCAAGAAATTTTGCGATATTTATGTACGATGGTGAATGTGACGTTGTGTTTCTCGCCACATCGATCACGGACCATAACTTGACATCAAGCAAGGCTGAGGCAGCAGAGTGGTAGAAGTAAGAAACACTGCCCTCTGCAGGTGGGAGTGAGCATTTCAACCCCATATTTTTGACCATTTTTGGAGAAAATTTGCAACGAACTCACAATTATGCATTAGTGCAAAAAAGCGCGGGGATCTGTTGATTTTGCGTGAATTTCCATGATCGCGGAATTGCGAAAACCAGGAGGGACTAATTGATGTAATTTGGCAGCATACAGGTAAAAACTGCTTTGATTTGATTGATAAAACAATATTTAAGCACAGCTGTTATCTTGAAGGTTCTATGTATGCATCCCTCTGGAGCCTAGAGGGCCTCATAAAAAGCTGTGGTGGGCCAGATTTGGCCCCCGGGCCTTGAGTTTGACACGTTTTATAAACTCATCTATTATTATTTTTCATGGACTCTGATTTGTCCCAAAGGGTTAAGGGTAATAAATATACTTAATGAAGGGCCGCACAGCTGGCAGCACTGCTGCCTTGCAACAAGAAGGTCCTGGGTTCAAATCCCAGCCTGGAGTCTTTCTGCAAGGAGCTTGCATGAGCTCTCTCTGGGTACTCCAGCTTCCTCCCACAGTCCAAAAACATGCCAGGTTAACTGGTCTCTCTAAATTCTCCTTGTGTGTGTGTGTGTGTGAGTGTGTGTGTGTGAGTGTGTGTGTGAGAGTGTGTGCGTCTCTGTCTCTGCGATGGCGGCCTGTCCAGGTGGACCCGCCTCTCGCCTGATGACCGCTGCAGAACAACTAGTTCACATCATTAATCCAGGATGGAATCATTAATATGCAGACACATGTTCTCCTCTTCATCTCCAGATGTTCTGCTCTTCATCTCTACATGTTCTCCTCTTCATCTCTACATGTTCTCCTCTTCATCTCTACATGTTCTCCTCTTCATCTCCAGATGTTCTGCTCTTCATCTCTACATGTTCTCCTTTTCATCTCCAGATGTTCTCCTCTTCATCTCCAGATGTTCTCCTCTTCACCTCCAGATGTTCTCCTCTTCATCTCTACATGTTCTCCTCTTCATCTCCAGATGTTCTCCTCTTCATCTCCAGATGTTCTGCTCTTCATCTCCAGATGTTCTCCTCTTCATCTCCAGATGTTCTCCTCTTCATCTCTACATGTTCTCCTCTTCATCTCCAGATGTTCTGCTCTTCATCTCTACATGTTCTCCTCTTCATCTCCAGATGTTCTCCTCTTCATCTCCAGATGTTCTGCTCTTCATCTCCAGATGTTCTCCTCTTCATCTCCAGATGTTCTCCTCTTCATCTCTACATGTTCTCCTCTTCATCTCCAGATGTTCTGCTCTTCATCTCTACATGTTCTCCTCTTCATCTCCAGATGTTCTCCTCTTCACCTCCAGATGTTCTGCTCTTCATCTCTACATGTTCTCCTTTTCATCTCCAGATGTTCTCCTCTTCATCTCCAGATGTTCTCCTCTTCACCTCCAGATGTTCTGCTCTTCATCTCCAGATGTTCTGCTCTTCATCTCTACATGTTCTCCTCTTCATCTCTACATGTTCTGCTCTTCATCTCCAGATGTTCTCCTCTTCATCTCTACATGTTCTCCTCTTCATCTCTACATGTTCTGCTCTTCATCTCCAGATGTTCTGCTCTTCATCTCTACATGTTCTCCTCTTCATCTCTACATGTTCTGCTCTTCATCTCCAGATGTTCTGCTCTTCATCTCCAGATGTTCTCCTCTTCATCTCTACATGTTCTGCTCTTCATCTCCAGATGTTCTCCTCTTCATCTGCACATTAATAATTCCGAGAGTAACTGCAGTTTTCTGAGGATTATGGAGATTATATTTAACTTTATTTTGAAGTTCCCTCTGCAGAGCAACATCTGCAGTCACCTGATCAGATCCATTCATCCAGACAGAACCAATCCTTGAATATTTATAATATAAACAACATTCTGATTTTATAAAGACGTTATTTCCAGATTTATCCCTGAAAATCCTGTTTTTCTGTCCTCAGAAGCCCGGCTGACTCGGGCTTTTATTTTGAAAGTTTCCTGATCTAAACCCGAACTATTCCCGAATCCGAGGCTCGGTTGGTTATAAACGTCCAGCCTCTGGACTCCCCGGTACCGGACTGATTACCGGTCCGCTCCTGGTTCCGAATGCGTCGGTCTCATACCGAGCAGCTCACTTACCGAGCAGAACCAGCACCGGGACCACCAGCTGCTGCTCCAGAACCATCTCAGACCTTCTGAAAGTTCCTCCAGCTCCACTTTCAGAACCAGAATCCGGCCAGCGGGTCCAGTTTGGAGTTCGGGAGGTTCGGAGGATTTCCCTTTCAGTTTCTACCGGAGGCGTGACGTCACGACCCGCATTCCGCAGATTCCGGGTCTTCCCGCTTCAGGTCCTCCTCCCACGGAGCCGCGGGCCGGAAACTGGACCCAGAGCTGGAGACAGGATCCATCCTGGGCTGGGGAGACCGGGTCACGGTCCGGTCCGGTTCTGGACCAGAGGAGCACAGGGAGCCTCTGTCTGCTGCCCCCTGGTGGACGTCAACCACCTCTGGGTGGAGAGCCTCAGAACCGGAACCAGAACAGAACTGGTCAGTGACCAGCGGGTCACCTGACCCAGCTAGTAACTAGTTACTTTACTCAGTTACATCTACTAGAGTACCCTTCTGGAAGGAAGGTACTTTAGGAGCAGTTTTACTACCCAGTACTTCCCCCATGTTCTCCAGGGCAGCGTTTCTGCTGCTCATTCATCTTCTTTCATTTTAGTCTTTGAAAGACCAGAGTTTACTTTGCTGAATGACACCATTTAAAACATTTAAGCAGGTTTTCTGACCAGTTACTCAGTACTGGAGTAGCTTTTTAACAAGTACTTCTGACTTCTACTAGAGTAAAAGTATGTTGGAGTACTGCTACTCTCACTAGAGTTTCTGCCCCAGCGCTGCATGCAGAACCTGGTCCCACTGGTTCTGACCCGATGGTTCTGATCTGATGAGACTCTGCATGGAGACCAGAACTTTGACCCGGACAGTGAGAACCGGATCAGAGCTACTTCTGCTCACCTTTTCAAAGTGGAGAAGGTCAGAGGTTGACCAGTTGCTTATGGCGTCCGGCCCGCTCCGTCCACCAACACGCCATCGCCAGGCAGCGGTTGCACCACGTGCACAGAACAGGAACTATCACACCGCCATGACAGCATGAACTGCAGCAACTATAATAAACTCATTAAAATTAATGAATGCCGTCAGAAACACATCAGCCAGGCTTCCTCTGCCTGGACGAGCAGCAGGAGGGCTTGAATCAAACATCCAAACCTCCCAGGAAAGTCTTCAACCCCCTGCAGAGGCAACCTGCGGGTTCCCCTCAGGGTTTCATCGCTGCGACATGCAGGGCCCAGAAGACGAGCCCAGAGGTGAACAGAACCTGAACCAGATATGCTGTAACAGCACCATCTGTCTAAATAACCACCATCCATGTGTCAAATGGCTGCATGACTGAACACTGTCCTTATGAGACAGTTTAAACAGGAGAAATGAGCTACAGAGCAACACTTTAAACAGCATTTCTCCTCATGTTCAGTGGTTTAATGCAGGAGCTGCTGGGACCCAGGACCACCAGAACATCATCTCTACCAGATGGTTCCACCATCAAACATCAGGCCTACTGGCTCTCAGCTGCAGGGCACATCCTCTCCAGATAAATCACACCAAACTGTCCACCAGGAGACAGATTTAATCTGCATCTCCTGCAGGAAACACACCAAATCTGAACCACTTCCGTTCTCTTCGCCCTCAGTGTTACCTGTCAGGCTGTTTATTTCTGCTTTAACTCACCTCATATCTCCCATTATTGCTGGGAGACAGTCGCCTATAAAATATATACCTGTTTTAAATTTAATGTGTTAGTTTAGAAAAGTTTGTTTGCGTATAACGTTTGTGCAGCCTGTCAGTCCACACTCGCCTAACTAGAATATTCAGAGGTTTAAAGTACGATTTTCAAGATATTAAATTCAAACAGTTTATGATAAAATTTCCATGAACTCTCTCACTGCTTATGTTAGCACATTTTACTGATTAAAATCTCCTGGTTAAACTATAATGTTTTACCGAAATACAGATATGCGCAGTTTTAATCAGGCACAGATTAGGACACTTTATTTTACGGCCCAATCTCCCGCCCTCAGTGGCTGCTGAGCCTGTGATTGGTCAGAACGCGTTAGAGGCGGGACTAAGACGCTGGCCTATAAACCTGCAAGCTCCGCTAACGCTCAGATAGAGCAGCTAGCAATTATCGCGGTGTTTTGGTTAAATTCCTTCAGTTTATATAAAGTCACAGCCCACTTCACGGCGCGCACAGACACGGACACGCAGACGGACACGCGCGAAGCTGTGTAGGGTTCTATTTCCGGTCAGACCTGAGCAGTTTGAGGTGTTTTTCAGTGAAGGGGCGTGTGTTAGCCACAGGAGGCTAGCTGCTGCAGCTAAGTGTTTCCACAGGGCTCATTAATTATTCATGAGGGCGCGCTGCTATTGGTGGAAGGAGTGGAGGGGGCGGGGCTTGTTTTAGGAGTGAAATCTGTTTGGTTCCCGTTCCATACACAAGAGGAGGAGGAAGAGACACGGTGAGTTTGATCATCGATCAGCTTCCTCATCATCTCCAGGTAGACCTGCTGAGGTTCTGTCCGAGGTTCGGTCCAGCTCTACTAACTGGGTCTGAGGTTCTGGACGGTTTGGAGCTGGATCTAACGGGAGTTAGTTGGAGACCAAACTTTGATAACTGTGTCCAGCTTCTCCCCAACACCAGGAGGTCCATGTTCAGCTCCAGGTCAGATTCATGTTCAGGACTGGAAGGATTAAGTTTTAGCCCTCTGGTTATGATGGTTGCTGAGGTGCAGCAGTGATGTTTCCGGGTCAAACTGATCATGCAGCAGTGTTGGAGTCCAAACATCTCCCCAAAAACATGTTGGGATCCAGTTAACTCCATCTCAATCAGTATTTAGTGCAATGAGGTTCTTCACCTCCTACAGATCAGACCAATCAGTATAATAAACTCCTTTCTCATTTCAAAAATGCATTTTAATTGTTTTACTGTCCACTAAAAACATCTCCACAGAAAAATTGGTGGTTCTACATCACATTGATTTATTTAAAAATTAAATTTTTTTTCCTCTTTTTTTAAGTCATGACATTTAGAAATGAACTTCGGACACCTATTCTGTTCAGGGTCAAACGGACCCGCTGATTTCAAATCAAGACGTATGACTCACGAGGATTTGCACTGAAAGTGAACTTTATTCCCGGATTGTGGACCAGACAGGCTGACAGGCGGTTGATTCTTCCTGACTGCCGCCAGCTTGGACGAGGACTCCCAGACTCCCCAGGACTCCAGACATGCTCGTCATCCAGCTCCTTCCGCTTCTCCCCTGCAGCTCGCCTTCCTTCTCGATTATGCACCTCAAGAATGATCGTCTGTGCTGAACTGGGAATGAGTGGCTGAAAAGCTGACTTGATGTCTGACACCAGTTACCGCCATCCCAGTCTGCCACCGTCTTTATTATATTTTCTGCACAGTTTTCCCTGGTGTTTACGTGGAGATGAAGACCGCTGCATTTCACCTTTTTTGACATGAATGTCCTGCTTGGAGGACCGTTCTCATCATTTGGTTGATAATCAGAATCATCTCGGTGTCGCCAGGTTCAGACGCCTCCTGCTCTGGCTCACTGCCGTGATCGAGGATGCGTTCCAGCGCTTCCAGCGCCGCCGCCGCCTTATTCTGCTGGTCATTTCCTCTGACAGTGACTGCATCACATGGCTCTGCAGTGGGGGGTGTTTCCAGGGCTCCCTGGCAGAGAACCTCCCCTCCTGAGCGAGGGTGGACGGGAGCCTTCCCTGTTCCCATCGTCAGGCGCAATAACAGCTGCGTTCCCACAGCTTCCCAGTGAGGCGAAGAGGAGAGAGAAAGCATTTGTGTGTGTTTAAGGTGAAATTAGTCTCAGCAGTAGAAACGAATAGCATTGAACACCTTTCCTTCAGTGTTACTGCCGGGTCAAACTGGCCGAACACCGTCCATGGGCTGCATGGGGGAGTCGCAGATACGTCAGATGAACCCCTTTCACTTTATAATTACTGATTCTGCTTATTAAGCCAATCAGAAGTTTGAAACAGAAAAATATCTTATAACTTTTTTTTTAACTTTAAACTGGGTCAATTTGACCCACAACATAATTATTATATTTATTCCCTTTAATGTGAGTCTCCTGAATGTCAGATTTAGCATTGTTTTAGATAAGATGGTCCACATCATAGAAAGTGACCCCCGGAGAGCTTCACAGGTAAATATGAGCGTTCGCCGCCGCAGGACACAGGAGGATGTTCTGGTGTCGCTGTGTGGTTCCTCCACCCACCCAGCTCCACGGTTAGACTCAGTATATCTGAGCAGCTGCGCACTTTAAATCAGCGAGGAGCCATTAGTAACTGCAATGTGACGCCTGTCAACATAACAAGCTTCGCTTGACGATAAAATGTCCCAGAAATTATTGCAAAAACAATAAAACTGCAAACAATAAATAAAATTGATCAGGAAGTCTCTGTAAACAAAATTTCCCTTTAAAATATTAAGAACTGGTCTCTGATGAGAACAGGCAGGTAGGATTAATGCGATTATTATTTTAATGTTTATTATTTTAACTCATCGTTTCTATAATTAATAAATTCCAATAAACAGATTAAAATCTGCTGTGTTTCTCCTGTATCCAGTGAATCTCAGCGTTTAGACGCAGCCTGGGGTCAGACGGCTCCATGACCAACGCACTAGCTGTCGCTATGGCAACCAGTGATGGGCCAGCAGTCAGCTTGTCTCTGATTGGCTCTGCCTCTGACTCCTCCCCCCCTCTCTCCACAGGTCTCTGATTGGCTCATCAGGATGTCTCTGGAAAAAGACCCGGTTCTTCCTCCTGTCAGACTAAGCCCCGCCTTCCACCCCCCTATCAGCCTATCAGAGCAGCCCCGGCTGGATAAACCCCGCCCCCCCGTCCATCCCAAAAATGGCCACCAGCCCCACCTGCCGCCGCCCCCCCCTCCTCCTGCAGCCAATCAGAGAGTCGGGAAGAGGCGCTTCTCCATGGGGGCGGGGTTGAGAGGCGTGGCCAAGCGTCGTCGCCGTGCCAACAGCGAGAGCCAGGCGGAGCCGGTGCTGCCGAGTCACTTCCTGCTGGGGGGGAACATCTTTGACCCGCTGAACCTGAACTCGCTGCTGGACGAGGAGGTCAGCAGGTGAGTCGGGGGGCTGGGGGGGACCAGGGGGTTCTGGTTCTGGTCCAGATTGGGTTAGATGGTTAGGGTTGGAGGGGGGAGGGGGGGACCAGGTGGTTCTGGACCAGACTGGGTTAGATGGTTCAGGTTCTGGACCAGACTGGGTTAGATGGTTCTGGTCCACCGTCTGTAATTCACCTGTCCCCCCCCCCCCAGGGCGACCAATCAGGAGAGCCCTCGGTGCTCCCCCCTGCCGTCCCGCAGCAGAGACGCCGTGGAGATCCTGGTCCCCCGGGACGTCACGGACCCCCTGAACCTGAAGGCGGGGGACGGGGACGGGGGGGGGCGTCCTGGTGTCCCCCCTGAAGTCCAGGAGGAGACACCGCTACAGACAGCACGGAGGGGGGGGGGAGGCGACCCCCGCCCGGCTGTTCGCCCCCTCAGCCGGCCTGTCAGGTGACCCCCTGGTCGCTGCTGCAGTTCCTCTGCCCCCCCAGGGGGCGCTGTCCTCGCTAACGTGTCTCTCTTCCAGTTCCCGCCTCCCCCCTGTCCTGCGAGCTCAACACCGCCATCACCTGTCGAGATGACGTAGCCCCGCCCCCCATCCTGCCGCGCAGACACACCCACCCCCCGCCCGGCCCCGCCCAGAAGCCCGGGAACCACCGAAGGCGGCGCCGCACCACCTCCGCCGGGTCGGCCCATGGGGGCGTTGCCATGGAAACCAGCCCTCTGCCAGCCAGGTTCCAGACGCCGCTGGTGGGAGGGGCTGAAGCCAGCAGGTAGGCGTGTATAGGAGGATCGCTGTGCTCTGATTGGACGGCCGGGTCACGTGACCTGTGTGACCCCCCTGCAGGTGCGGAGGACCTCAGCTTGGCTCCGCCCCGAGCCCAGAGAAGAAGAAGGACAAGCGGCGATACCAGCACGGGAACCACTGCCGTTACTATGGCTACCACGGTTTCTACGGCGACAGCCATGAGGGGCGGGTGGGAGCGGAGGAGGACCCACGGCTCCGCCTCCTCGAAGCTGATTGGTTCAGAGACAAGACGGTGCTGGACGTCGGCTGCGGCGCCGGTCACATGACCCTGGCCGTCGCCAGGAGGTTTAACCCCGCCCACATCCTGGGGGTGGAGCTCGACGGGCGCCTGGTCCACGCCGCCAGGCAGAACGTCAGGCACTTCCTGTCACATGACCTGGTGGCGCAGGAGAGGGGAAGGAGGGGGGGGCAGGAAGCCATGTCCCCCCTCCCCCTGTCCTGCAGGGTGAGTCGGGGTCCTCTCTCAGCTCCGCCCCTCCTCCCTCCATCATCATCCTCCTCCAGGTTCCCCGGCAACGTCACCTTCATCCAGGTGAGTCCGCAGCGCCGCCTGCTGCCTTCATCAGCTTCACGTGGACCTGGGCCGGACCAGCAGAACCGGATCAGAACCAGAGAATCCGTCTGGGTCAGAGGCTGATGCAAACGGGTTCTCTCGTTCAGCGGTCACTCACCCCCCCACCTCCGTTAACCCCCCCATGCTAACCTCATCACCCTCCTCATCCCCTGTCTGACCCCTCCCACAGGGCGACTACGTGTCAGAGAGGGGGGCGTGGCCTGGGCGGGGTCGGTATGATGTCATCGTGTGTCTGGGCGTCACCAAGTGGGTGCAGCTGCAGTCAGGGGACCGGGGCGTGGCCAGGCTGTTCCAGCGGGCCTATCAGAGCCTGTCGCCGGGCGGACTGCTGATCCTGCAGCCGCAGCCGTGGAGCAGCTACGTGCACGGCAGGAGCGCCTCGGTAACACACACACACACACACGGAGACACGGAGACACACACACACAGAGAGAAACACGGAGACACACACAGAGACACGGAGACACACACACACACACACACAGAGACACACACACACACAGAGAGACACACACACACACACACAGAGACACACACACACAGAGAGACACACACACACACACAGAGACACACACACAAAGACACACACACAGAGACACACAGAGACACGGAGACACACACACACACACAGAGAGACACACACACACAGACACACACACAGAGACACACAGAGACACGGAGACACACACACACACACAGAGACACGGAGACACACACACACACACAGAGACACACACACACAGACACACACACAGAGACACACAGAGACACGGAGACACACACACACACACACAGAGACACACACACACACACACACACAGAGACACGGAGACACACACAGAGACACACACACACAGACACACACACAGAGACACACAGAGACACACACAGAGACACGGAGACACACACACACACGGAGACACACACACACACACACACACACACACACACGGAGACACACACAAACACACACACACACACACACACAGAGAGACACACACACAGAGAGAAACACGGAGACACACACACACACACACACACACACACACGGAGACACACAGAGAAACACACACACACAGAGACACACACAGAGACACGGAGACACACACACACACACACACAGACACACACACAGAGAGAAACACGGAGACACACACACACACACACACACAGAGACACACACACACACAGAGACACACACACAGAGAGAAACACGGAGACACGGAGACACACACACACACACACACACAGAGACACACACAGAGAGACACGGAGACACACACACACACACAGAGACACGGAGACACACACAGAGACACGGAGACACACACACACACACACACACACACACACACACACACAGAGACACGGAGAGACACACACACACACACACACACGGAGACACACACAAACACACACACAGAGAGACACGGAGAGACACACACACACAGAGACACACACACACGCGCTCCTGGGGGGCTCTGCGGGCCGCCTGGACCTCTCTGTGTCCAGCAGGACGGCTCCCAGGCTCTTCTGGGCTCCAGGTTTTTGGTGAAGTTGCTGGTTCTAATCCCAGAGTGCGGCTGTTCTCCAGCAGAACCGGTCCGGTCTCCCTGTGAACCCAGAAGATGTTCTTCCACGAGTTCAGACAGTCAGAGCGTCTCTGGAGGAGCATGATGTTCCCACCGGGTTCTGGTTCTGCCAGAGAGCTGGGGGTTCTGCTGATGACTGGACCCAGCTTCAGGTCCAGTCCTGCAGATCAGCTGCTGGTTGGTTCTGGTTTTATCCTCACCAGTAAACCTGGAACTGGGGCAACTTCTGGAGACCAACCACAGGCTGCTGGGAGGCTCCTGGAGGCCGGGCCGGGCTGGATCCGGTCCGGATCAGACCTGGCCGGACCGGGCCGGTGGCCTGGCTCTCAGGCCAGAACGGTTCCCCTCCGATGGGGGACATGCGGTGGTGCCTTGGTCGGGTTGGAGCCCAGACAGCGTCCGGAGCCGAAGGGAAGCAGCCGCTCCACCTGACTCCCAGGTGGGCTGGGGCCGGGGGCTCGGGGGCCGGGGGCTCGGGGGCCAGGGGCTCGGGGGCCAGGAGCTCGGGGGCCAGGGGCTCAGGCTCCGCCCACATTTAGTCGAAGGCTCCTGGCTTTACCGATGCGCCGTGCTGGAGCGTTGACCTCCGGGTTGCTTTCATGTTCTGGGTTTTACCAGCAGAAGCTCATGGATTCATCTCCTCAAAGCCTTTCTGGGGGTCTTCCTCTGTTTCCTCAGCTCCACGTGATTAGAGCTGGTTCTGTTGGGTTCTATGGGCCGTGTAGATGGATGGATGGAGGTGGTTCTGATGGGTCCAGATGTTCTGGCTGCTGACCTCCAGGTTCTGTTTCCATCCCAGGAGACCACGCTCCATCACTTCAGAACCCTGAGGGTCCGACCAGAACTCTTCACCTCCCTGCTCACCGAGACCGTCGGCTTCACCTCCTACAGACTGCTCACACCCCCAGGTAACACACACCCCCAGGTAACACCCCCCCCCCCCAGGTAACACACACCACTACCCAGGTATCACACAGGTAACACACCCAGTGTGTGCCTCAGCTTCCAGTGAAGACCTTTGACCTTAGACGAACGTTCACCTTTCATGGTGAAGCTGCGCGGTGCCAGGCAGGCTGTAGCTAGCAGGCTGTAGCTAGCACGCTAGCTGCTGCGCGCTGCCAGGGAGGCTGTAGCTAGCACGCTAGCTGCTGCACACTGCCAGGCAGGCTGTAGCTAGCACGCTAGCTGCTGCGCACTGCCAGGCAGGCTGTAGCTAGCACGCTAGCTGCTGCGCACTGCCAGGCAGGCTGTAGCTAGCATGCTAGCTTCCAGCTGCAGCCTCTGGTCAGGTTGATGCTCATCATCTGGACTCTGACGCAGAGCATCAACATACCCAGCTGAAACCATCCAGACTGCAGTTCGACATGCAGGCTGCGTTCACCCAGCAGGTTCTGATGCTCAGTCCGAGGTTTTCCTGCGTTCCTGCTGCTGATTAAATGCGACTGCAGTCAGACGTCTGTGTGACGGGTTAAAGCATCAGCAGCAGAAGAGCATAGTCCCCCCCCCCCAGCAGGAATAATGGCCACCGCCGTCTCTGGACGGGTCCTACAGCTGCTGAGAGCCGACAGCACCGCCACTGGATCAGAACCAGACGCAGGAAGCTGAGAAGCAGGAAGACGAACCAACAGCAGCGGCCTTTAGCGGAGCATCGCCTGCAGCTGCTGGAGAGAACCTGTCTGGATGTGGAGTCGGACTGGGAGCACTGGGACTGGGACGGGAGGCTCCACCGACTCTCGCTCCTCATCGCTTCAGCATTTTCAGACGTTTACATCCAGATTTACTGTCCGGCTGCTTCTGACGCAGAATTATGACGCATGTCTCACATCAGTGACAGATAAAATGTGACATGACCGTCTGACGGCAGACCTTTGAGAGCTGTCGGATACGATTTGGTTCCCCACGTGGAAGGGGGACAGATCAGATTTTAGCTTGGGTTGAAAAGATCGGAATCAGGCCTTTCAGACTAAAAAAGTCGGCTCTGAGTCGGATTATGCCGCGTTCAGACTGAACATCAAAGTCTGCGGTGGATGCGCGTTTAGGGGGCATCGAGAAGTCTCACGGCGTGTTGGGAAGCGTTTCCAGCATTCAAAGCGCGTCCAGCGTGGCAGACGCTGGAGTTGGAAAACCTGAACTTTTACTGCTGAACGCGGAGCGTCAACCAATCAGAGAGGCTCTGCTATGTGACGTAGTGGCGCATTTTCCGACGGGACGGAAGGACCAGGAGCCCGTCTAGACCCGTGGAGCTCTCACTGCAGAGACAGCAGTAGAAAGGACCTCGCCTGGAGGAGGATTAGTAAGGAGTCGTGATCTCGGGTTAAAACATTGTTACCACGGTAAATATTTCCCCCCTTGAGCTAGCCAGATCCATCCAGCACAACGTGGAGCCGCTGCTAGCTTCACCCTGGAGAATTAATGTAGTCATTAAGAGGAAATGTGCAGAAGACAGTGGAGAAGTCAAGGGGCTCCTCCTGACGCACATCAAGAGCGATTCAAGCATCTGACTTAAAGAGCACAAGCATCCAACTTGAGGTGTTGGACACCTTTTAACGCACGCAACGCGTTCGATCTGAACGTAGCATTAGCCTGCTGTGTGAATGTGAGATGTTTATTAAAGATGATCCTGGTTCTAATTCATTAGTGAACGTCTCTCCTCCTCCTGAAGCTCAGCGCTGGGAGAACCAGCCAACAGGTGAATCAGAGCCAGCAGGTCCAGAGCCTCTAACCCACTGGTAGAACTGGACCTGCCCTGTCTAGAGCAGGTGCTGTTGTGGAGATCACCCAGTCACACCAGTTCAGGACAGGAAGCAGCACATACTGTATGTAAACTAATGAACCATAATAACAATGAATAAGCAGCAGGTGTCCCTCAGCATGACACAGTCTGGTCTGTACCCCAACATTTAACCAGAGTAAATGAATCGATCGATATCCCAGCGTCTGACTGGACATAGTAATGAACCTCCACTGCTGGCTCTCAATGGCTTCAGTTTGGGTAGAGCTGGTCATGTGACCTCACCTGTTTCTGACCCATTTCTAGGCAACCAGAGACCCATCTACCTGCTCCACAAGGGCTCCACCCACAGGAAGTGACATCACTGCTGGATTTGATCCTCCAATGAGCTCTGCTCTCTGACTGAAAGGAAGTGATGTCAGCTCTCCAGGAGGTCAAGCAGACTGTGAACTGAGCATGCTCAGTGGGACCTGAGGAGAGCTGAAACAGTCACGTGACCTCGCTCTGATTGGACTGGAACAGCAGACAGGAAGTGATTTTTTCAAAATAAAATTAATTCTTGTTTGGGGTATTTTCTTAATAAAGTGAGCTGAGCTGCTGCTGTGTTGGTTTGGTTTCTGGTTCTGATCCGGAGTTTGGATCACTGATTTATTTAAAACCAGGAGAACCTTCTTCATCAGCCGTTGCTGTGTTTGACCCAGTTTAGTGAGTGGTTCTGGTCCAGGTCTGGTTCTGAGTGAAACGCTGCTGCATATTTAAGGCCTGACTGAATAGATTCAGATGAACGCATGATGAATAAAATAAAAACTCTGATGTAGAGAAGATTTAGGAGGATATGAAGGTCTGGTCCTGATAAGGCGTCCATCACGTCATCTAATGTCCCACCAGGTTGAGGAGTCCTCCACCGACGCTAGCCAATCAGAAGGAGACGTCATCACATGATCTGCTGCCTCCATCCATCATGACGTCAGTGTCTCCACCAGCGCAGCAGATAACTGAATATTTCAGCTCAATCTTTCACATGTGGATACAGGAACGTAACTTGGCACAGTTGTTCCCAGAGGCTAGCTTTCTGGAAAAAAAAACAAAAAACATTTGCCACTGAAAATTTCAGGATGATGGCCATTTTCCAAGATGGCCGCCATGATCGTCAAGGAAAATTAGTTTTTGCACTAAATTTGCCAAAACTTATCATAGATGATTACTTTTGGTGTCAAATCAGACATAATTGGACCCATAGAAATCATATTTACTGATAATTTGAGTTTTCAAAATGGCTGCCATGGTTAAAATGGAGAATACATTTTTACACTAAAATCAGCTGCAGTTTTTGCCAGAGGTGATCACAGCTAACCAAGAAGTTTGGTTCATTAAACACTAATTCACTGAACAAGAATCTGAACTACACCAACGCTAAACCACTAAACACATTTTTAAAAATTAGCAGACGCTAACTCTAAACAAAAACTTATCTGTAGCTAACGTTAACCATTAAGATGACTGTCTCTCGGTCTGTGTCTCATCTTCATCTTCTTCCAGACGGCTGGTGTGAGACTCGCGAACAGCAAAGTCCTCTGTTTCTGATTTTGCTCCATATTTTTACTTTAAAGTTGGATGAACAGGACGATCAAAGTGGAAAACATCTGATGGGACATAAAGTTCATCCAAGTCATGAATGGGGAACATTTTATGGCAATAATTGGTTTAAAAGGCTCAAAAACGGTGGCCATCTTAAAAAATGGCTGTCATCCTGAAATTCAAGTGGCTGATGGGAAATAAGACAAACATACGACCTGAGGGGTTAGCATGCTAATATTTATGCTAGCATCCAGAGTTGAAAGGTGTTTACAGTAACATGCTGAGCTGTACTGACGGTAGCCAATCAGGAGACGTCATCATCACATGAGCTGCTGCCTCCAGCCATCATGACGTTGGTGTCCCACCAGGCTGAACAGACCTTCTGGAGGCCAGAGGACCTTCTGGCTCCATCAGAGAAACCTGGGACCAGCCTGTCCCTCAGAGGACAGCCTGGAGACTTTGGGGGGGGACACTGCAGCTCCATGCAGACTGGACCCGGCCAGGATCTGAACCCACAGCCTCCATGTTGCAGAGGGATTGTCTCAAACTGGGTCAGAACCACAGAGGATGATTGGATCTGTAACCATGGTTCCTGGACGGGACCGCCAGCCAATCAGAACCTCTGATACACGTAGAGGACATCTTTCAAGGTGATGTCCCCCTGAGGACGTCTGCTGGTTGGTGGTGAAGACAGATGCAGACATTAAACAGCTACACCAGATGGGACTGAAGACGGAGACTGGCTGACCATTAAATGATGTCCAGGAGTGTCCACAGGCATCCAGGAACGTCCACAGGTGTCCAGGAATGTCCACAGGTGTCCAGAGTGTCCACAGGCATCCAGGAATGTCCACAGGTGTCCAGTGTTTGAGTGTGTAGTCCCGTCCGCCCCTCCAGGAGACAATAACCCGTCTCTGCTGCTTCTGTAGGACTTTATTAACTTTTACCTTCTAAAACCAGAAATGAAGCGTTGAACATTTTCTGCTCATAACGCTCTACAGAACTTATTCAGACCCGTTGGACCGGTTCCCGTCCTCCTCCTGATGTCCTCTGGAACCTTGTCCTCAGGTGGACAGCTGATGAGATCTTCCTTCATGGTCTCCGCGTGGACGGGTCTGCTAGAAATTTGACTGCTTCAGTCTGCTGGTTCTGTTTCAGAGTCCGTTCTGTGTTACTGAGTCCAGTTTGATTCTGTCCATCTGTCCCTCTGTCCTCCACATCTCTGTCCTCAGACATGCAGAGCAGAACTGGGTCAGATCCTGATCTGTTCTGGGTCTCTGGGCCACAAGCAGACCCTCGGTTCTGACAGAAATCATCATCATTATTGTTCATAATGAATATTTTTAGGTGACCTGCTCAGATTTTCTCTATTTATTTAAACAATAAAACCCTGTTTTATTATTTTATCATATTTCTGCTCATGTCTGTGTTTCTGTCTTTATTTCCTCCATCTGTGATCACTTCCTGTTTCGGCTGTAGATGCAGTTCCTCCATGTGGCCAGCAGGGGGCAGCGCTGGGAGGCTCCCTGCCTGCAGTTCACCGCTCTGACCAGCAGAGGGCTCTCTATAACAGGCTGCCAGAGTCTCCAGAAACAGCTGGTTCTGTTCTGGTTCCGGCCAGTCATGTGGGTCATGGTGGTCAGAACCAGTCCAGGTTCTGGTTCTGAATGAAACCATCAGATGTATTTATGTTTAATATTATCCTGATAAACTGGTTCAGCAGCTGAGACCCACTGGGTTCTGGTAGGACCTCCAGGAACCAGTCCAGGTTCTGGTTCTGGTTCTCTAGCTGATGATGGCCAGCAGAAACTATGACTGAATGTTGATCTCAGCTGATCTCAGAACCCGGAACCAGAGGCTGGTTGACAACATGGAGGACGACCAGCCGTCCTCTGGGGACCAAGACCAGTGAGGAAGAGGAGGTCCTTCCTCCCAGCTCCAGATCTCCTCGTCTTCCTCCCAACAATGGACCGTTGTGTCCTGCTGTGGCGTCTCGGGTCGGGAGGAACCGGAGCGGCTCGGCCCGGAGCAGAAGGTACGTGTTTACAGTACTGCTGTAGTACTACTGTAGTACTGTGGTTACAGCAGTGCGGTTCTGATCGGACCCACTCATAGAACCTTCAGTCTCAGAACCTGAGGAGCTTCCAGGTTCTCTGAGGTTCTGGAGCAGCATGAACAGAACATGCTGGGTTCTGTGAGCCAGGTAAAGAACAGAGACACCTGGTTGTGAAACGGTCCAATCAGCTGCCAGCAGCGCCTCCCAACCAGCAGAACCAGAAACCCAGCAGAACCAGGCCATGACTCGCTGAGCTGTGGGGAAACAGGAAGAGGACAGGAAACAGGAAGTAGAGCTGCAGAGACGGGGCGGCTGGAGGACGCTCTGAGAGACAGGACACCATGAGGCCGAACTCTGCAAGGGACAAACAGCAGCCGGAGCTGGAAATGTCTGTCTCACCTGTTGACAGGTAGGAGGAGGGCGTGTCTCCGCTCTGCAGGAATGTTCTGGCCCTGGCTGTCTCTCTGACTGGCTGTCTCCAGCTGTCTCCTGGCTGTCTCTCTGGGTCTAGCTGTCTCCTGTCTGTCTCTCTGATTGGCTGTCTCCAGCTGTCTCCTGGCTGTCTCTCTGGGTCCAGCTGTCTCCTGTCCCAGTGAGTGTCCCCTCTGGGTCCACATCACCAGTATCACCTCTGATTCGCTCTACCTGACCTCTCCAACCAGCCAATCAGGAGGCTCCTCCTCGCCCCGCCCCCCGGGAAGCTCCTCCCAGCCAACCAGTCCTTCTCTGGAGAGAAAACAGATCTCCCATGATGCCCTGGGGCAGCGGTCTGCCTCCTCCTCCAGGTTTAGGGTGGTGAGGCTGACAGAGGGCGGGGCCTGTGGTAGTGGGCGGGGCCAGTCTTATCAGCGTGGGGAGGTGGGTGTGCACGGACTTTAGGGAGCGACCGTAGGGGGCGGGGCTACGACGAGTCATGAACAGCACGAGACACGCCCATTCTCTGGATTCCTTGGACATGATTGGCTGGAACAACGAACAGGACACTTCTCTGCACCTTATTGTTTGTATGAGCTTTAATATTGTCTGCTCAGTGAGCCATCCTTCCTGTCCTGTAACACAGCCATGGGGCATCACATCACAAACATTTAAATTATGTTATCCTCCACTGAGCCACACCATCCAGCGACCGGACTGATCGGTGGTTGGCCTTACCCAGGTTCATTCCCGTCCCTGACCGAGAGCTGGCTTTGGGGGAAGTCACCAGTGTTTGCGCCTTTAGCTGCGTCTGTTTCCAGAGTTTTCCTGTTTTCCCGTCTTGCTCTGTCTGCTCTCCATCTTTCGGACTCCTCTGGCCCAGAGCTGGGGCGTAACGCCAGGATGAGTCTCTGGGAGCAAAGGAGCGCTGCCAGCGGAGGCGGGTTGAGCCTCTAAGCTGCCCTGGCATCGAGCTTAATCCATCCTTATGGAGCTGGTCAGAGCAGTCCAAGCGACGGTGCAGCTCTGGTCCAGCAGCGTTTAGCTGCTAACTCGCTGCACAGCAGCGTTACAGCAACGACTGCGCCACCTGGTGGCCACTATCATTACCAGGGTGGAAGTAGTCATTGTGTCTCCCTCTGTCCCTCTAACAGCAAAGTCTAAACCCAAACAAATCAAGACATCAGTCCTGCAGGCTGCCTGCATGGGTAACGCAGCACGGCTTGCTCAGGTACTGGCATACAGGGGTGGAAAGTTACAGTTACTCGCATTACTGTAACTAGTTACAGTCCATCTGTACTTTGTACTTTAAGTTGTTTACAAAACCTGAACTTTTACTTGAACTTGTTTTCAAATCAAATCTGTTAACGAGTAAAAATAAAGCAGGAAAGTCGGCGTCGCTCCTGCTGGGTTCGTCTTCAGATGTCCTGGTGTTGCATCGACTGGAAGAAGCTGGAAAACCCATGGCTGTACCTAAGGGACCAGTTTAACTGGGAGGAAGCCAACAGCTTTATCACACGGCGTAAACTCAGTGTGGCTTATGGTCAACATTATGAACATGTCAGCATTCTGAGTAATATCTGAACAGCAGAGTAAGTAACATCGGTTTTATCTGGGACTGGAGATCATATTAAAGCAGGATCAGGCGCCCAGTCTGGAGTCGGTCCTTTAAAGCTCTGAGACAGGAGGGACAGAGGACATGTTGGACAAGGACGGGATGAAGATCAGAACTGCCAGGGCCTGAGGAAGAGGAGAGCCACAGAGAAGCTTCATCGGTGAAGGATGCTGAGATGATCAGCTGGAGAGAACCATGGAGACAGCAGATACTGGGAATTTATGTCCCATTAAAATGACTCATAAGACCTCCCAAGTGTTCATGATGTCATAGGCTGTTCATGATGTCATAGGCTAACAGGATTTATTTGGTGCTGCATTTTTATTCATAAAGGTGCTCCTTTAATTAAACAGTTTGAGACCAGTTTGTTCCCATTTCCTTCGTGATGAGCGTAACTTTCTTCTGCTCATAAAAAAGTAACTAAAGTGCCGTACTTGAGGTAACATTTTAATTTGGCACATTTTAATATTAGTAACTTTACTTGTGTTTTAGTGCAAGTTTTATCAGAGTAACTGTGCTTTTACTTGAGTTATTTTTGTATTTCCACCCCTGCTGGCATGGATGAAGCATTGACGAGTAATTTTCTGATGTATTGCAGCGTCGGGGTAACTTTTCCTCTTCGGTATTCGTGTCTTTTCTTTGGAGCAAATTAATTCTCTGCACTGTGATCAAGTTTTGATTTCATTTAAATATTCACTGTTCTGCTGTTTTCCTGGTTTTTATTTGAAGGTCTGTAGATGGTAAGCGATTTATTGTCCATCCTGTCCCAATGCAAGCGCCGTGTTTGTAGGTCTGTGGACCACCTGTGTGAAACGTCCCAGTCCGTTAAATCCCACGCACCAGTCCCCGCAGCAGCCACTGCGTTTTGGAAGCAGCCACGCGTGCAGCAGGGCCACGCCGTCTCGTGTAGCGAAGCCTCCGATCAGTACAGCACGTACTGCTTTAACCCAATGCACCAGAGGGACCGCGGCGTCCAGAGGGACCGCGGCGTCCAGGACCAGCCCAGAGCCATGGCCGCTCACCGGCCCGATGAAAACAACGAACAAGAACCCGGCCTTGTGGCCCAGCGCCAGACCGGCCCACTGGGAGCGGCCCACTGGGAGCGGCCCACTGGGAGCGGCCCACTGGGAGCGGCCCAGAAGCTCCCGATGAGCCAGTCTGGCGCTGGACAGGCTGACGGCCACGCTGCCTGATGGGGGTGTTGGAGGAGGAGACCCTCATCCAGACTGAGCTGGACCCACCTGTCTGGGTCTCACCTGTCTCTCTCTCTGTGACAGGTGAGGGACTCAGCCCGTCTCCAGTCCGTCCCCAGCCCCCCCATGGACCCAGCCCCCCTCCGTCCCCAGCCCCCCCCTCCGGTGTCCAGCCCGTCTTCGGCCTCCAGGGGGACACCAGGTGAGCAGCAGGTGTCTACCTGCTCTGTGGTTCTGCACGTGCTCAGTCTGCTGCCAGTTCGGTTCTGTCAGGGACGGACCGGGTCAGCAGTTCTAACCTTGGCCTCAGGGGGCCCGATGGACCTGGTTCTGGCGCCCTGCAGACGCTCTGCATGGTGAATCAGGCAGAACATTATGACCAGAGCCAGAATGATGGGGGCATTCTGTCCTCAGAACCAGGCGTCCTGCTGTCACAGTGGGATGACCGGGTCAGAACCTCTGCTGCAGCTCCTGGGGGGGGAACCAAGGCTGACCCGTTTGGTTCTGATGGAACCGGGTCAGACCAGTCAGAGTTCTCCTGTCCACCTCTGAAGGAACCACTGATGGTCCAGGAGCATCAGAACCAGACCATGGGTTCATGAGAAGAGGGGTTCTGCTCAGATGAATACTCCCCAGGGCGACCCGGTTCCTCACCTGGAGAACACCAGGAGGTTCTGGGGAACGGCTGGTCCGTGCTCCGGTGGGGAACCTTTAGTTTGTCTTAACATGGACCGGTATCTCAGAACCGGGCTCTGCTTTAGGGATGGAGTTTCAAGCTTCACATTTCAGCAGCAAGGCAGTTGGAAGCGCCTCATGTCAGGTGCTCAGCAGAGTCGGCGCGCAAATACCAGCACATCCATGAAGACCATCAGATCAACGTTCCTCTTCCCACTGATCAAAGGCAGCTCCAACCAGGCGGGTTTCAGCCTTGATTTAAAGGAACTCAGTGTTTCGGCTGTTCTGCAGTTTTCTGGGAGTTTGTTCCAGATTAGAGGAGCATAGAAGCTGAAGGCTGCTTCTCCATGTTTGGTTCTGGTTCTGGGGATGCAGAGTAGACCAGAACCAGAAGACCTGAGCGGTCTGGAAGGTTGATGCAACGACAGCAGGTCTTTAATGTGTTTTGGTGCTAAGCCGTTCAGTGATTTGTAAACTAACAGAAGGATTTTAAAGTCTATTCTCTGAGCTCCAGGGAGCCAGTGGAAGGACTTTAGAACTGGGGTGATGTGCTCTATCTTCCTGGTCTTAGTGGGAACACCAGCAGCAGCGTTCTGGATCAGCTGCAGCTGTCTGGTCGACTCTTTAGGCAGAGCTGTGAAGACACTGTTGTAGTAATCAATGCGACTAAAGATAAACGCATGGATGAGTTTCTCTAGATCTTGTTGAGACATCAGTCCTTTAATCCTGGAGATGTTCTTCAGGTGATAGAAGGCTGACTTTGTAACTGTCTTTATGTGTCCTTGAAGGTTCAGGTCTGAGTCCATCACTACACCCAGATTTCAGCCTGATCACTAGTTTCTAGCTGGAATAACTGAAGCTGCGCGCCGACTCTAGATCGTTCCTCTTTAGGTCCACAGATAACTGCAGTTTTGTTGACCTCTGACCTCCTCCTGCCGGGGTCTGCTGAGCTTCATCAGATGACTGTTGATGATCTCCTGGTCTGATGGGTCTCACCGGTGTGTCCACAGTGCTGCCAGTATTCCAGCCATCGACAGTAAGATCCAGCAGGCCATGGTGAGTCCGGTTCTGTCCTCACCTGTCTGAGGGACAACCAGACCCTG
>CM026085.1:31055169-31117669 GCA_014839685.1 Anableps anableps | reverse complement strand
TACGTTTCCTTGGTGTGAACGCTGACGTTCAGCCCTCACTAAAACCAGTCAAACCAAACTAAACCAACAGACAGACCATCAAACCGTTTGGTTTCCTCAGGGATCATCAGCTGCTGATTCAACAGCCATCTTTCTGCCCAGCATGCAGACAGTTTATCACTGGAACATGTCTTAATCTCATCTGGTAAACGATCCAAATGACTCGTCGCAACAACAGGGAAGGCAGTTTTATTCAAAGCAGTCCTACATTATGGGATGCTGCAGGCCTCTGGAGGTCGCCGTAGCAACTCTGGTCATGTCTGATCTGAAAGAGACAACCTTGGAGGTGGAGCAGCAATGCTATGGAAAATTTATGAACTGAAATGTTTGCATAAAATATCAGATTTAAAATCCTGTTTAGAAAGAGCATGGCGGCGATGCTGTTGTCTGGATTTCCTGTCATGGACCTTTAAGGCACTTTTATAAATTGACTAAAGAGGTTTTAAGACTGTTCTGCATTCCTGGGACCAGCAAGTCATACAGAATAAAAACATGAAAAAATAATATAACTTAAATAAATATGGGAGGCCTCCACAGTATAGCCTGAAATTAGCCAAACTAAATCTTGAAGACTTTCTAAGCTTTTTGACGTGATTTTTAAAGGTTAACGTTGGATCCAAAGTCACACCTAAATTAGTAAATACACTGACATTTTTAATTTTCTTCCCATTTATATAAATATCTGGATAATACATCATTTTCCGCCTATTTGTTAAAAGCATTGCAACAGTTTTTCCTGTATTTAATGTGAGATTTTCGCTACCAATCAGCGACGTCTTCGATTCTTCTGTTGATCTCAAGGCCACTTCAGCAGCAGAACAGTGTTAGCGTCCCACATCAATGGGAGATCATTCACATACATACTGAAAAACAGAAGCCCTAAAATCAAGCCTTGCGGCACTCCGGCACCGTGTGGTCCCTCATGTGACCTCTGACCCCTACATACTGACGGTGAGGTGGAGCCCTGAAGCCACTGCACCATGGTGATGGAGACCAGGCCCAGCCCTCCTGCATCCTGTCAGGATAACTCAGCACAGCCAACGGATCGTCTCTATCATCTGAGTCGCCATGGAAACGATCAACAGCTTCGTTGCCAATAGAAACCAGCTGTTAGTTCAGAGTTCGTTAGAGCAACGGGAGATACTTGCTTTCTGGGAGTCTCCATGACTGAGCTCAGCCTCTACAGGCGATTAACGGCCAACCATGACTGCATGAAGACCTGAGCGCAACTTCTATTGGGGCCCCTCATCCATTTGAGCCTGCACAGAAGGAACAGGTATGTAGATAGCTATATAGACAGACCCCCCCCAGCACCCCTGGTGGGGTGGGGGGCTCGGGTCCTCCAGAGGACTGGGGGCTTGAGGGTTCCTCTCGGTGTCTTGGCTGTTCCTTGGTCCGCGCTCCTCCTGGTTCAGATTTCAGACGTTCCTCCAGGTTTGTTGGAGCCACTTCTCCAGTGGGGGGGGGGGGTCACTGGCCCCAGTGCTCCAGTGGCCCCAGCCGCTACTGTCGCCTTCACCTGCCAGGCTCTCTCCAGATCAGGGCTAATCTGCTGAAATCCCAATAGCTCCAGTTACTAAGGTGTGTTTCCCAACAAGTCCAGACCCCATGTGGCCCACCCACACCAGTCACACTGCAGACGTACCAGTGCTAACTGTACTGGTATATGCTGAAAGAATCCATTAATACTGCGTCACCTGTCAGGTTTCCAGAACAAACTGGAGGAGGCTGTAATTAACTTCAGTAAATGTGTTTAAGCCAGTAGGACAGTGAGGCAACAGTTCAAACGAACAGATTCAAACCAGTTAAACCAGTGCTGTTATAGAAGACCTGCATATAAAATAAATAGCATGTGAACACACACTGGGAGAAGAATAATACTGCAGAGCATGAGGTCCAGGGCAGCACCTGATAATTAGTTTACCCAGGACTACCGCACAAAGCCATGAACCGCATTAAAGTGCAAGGGGTTAAAACAAAATGGCCCAATAAAATATGCAATTATGTTAGAAATATCACCAGTAAGATACTGGGATAAAAACAGCGTCAAGTTAAAACCATACATACCTGGGCTCCCATTAATAAAGCTGGCGTTCACTGAAAACGGGCCTGAAACCTGCGTTCGCCACTTCCCACCAAAGGCTCTGATTTAAAACACAAACGAGACGTGAAAATGTGCGGCCCCTCGCGTGACCTCTGACCCCGCGTACTGCATACGCTTGTTTTGGAGACAGAGGCGAAACGGCGCCTCAGATGGCGAGGTGGTGAACTGACGCCCGCTTCATCCTGACTCCCTCAGATGTTCAGAACCGCAGCTGGACCTCATCATCAGCATGTAAACCCAGCGTGGTCTCTGCTGCTGAGCCAGAACGATACCGGAGGACCGGGCAGAGACACCATCAGGGTCCAGAAGGCCTCAGTCCGGAACCAGAGTCCGAACACTTAAACGCTTCTCGCATTCCTCTCCCAATGATCTCCAGGGTGAGACCTACCAGTTTTACCAGACTGAGCAGAAATGATGCCAAGGGCTGAGGCGTCCACACTGGTTCCTGTAAACCTCTAGATGGCGCCAGGACACCTGCTGCGTAAAGCTGCGCCATGGACGCACTGGTGCTGCTGGCTCCACTGGGAGGATCAGGAGGGAGCGCGTTTTCAGGGATCACCAAGATCTTCTGCTCCATGATGACGACTGGCGGACCAGCAGATTGAGACTCCCTGGAGCGTCGCTCTGGGATCTATGAGCTGAACTGGGTCCAGTTCTGGAGAGAGCGACCCTCCAGAACCACGCCATTCTGTCCAGTTCCAGCTGGTGACCTCTCTGGGGCTCCTGGTGACGGCTCCTTCCAGCGGGAATTAGCCGACAGGTTTGAGTCTGAATGAATCAACATTAATGAGCTGCCAGCCTGGAGCCACTAAGGAGCAACATCTGTGAAGTTCTCCGTGGGTCTGGGAGATCAGCGCTGAGCGCAGCAATGGCCGCCGTCCCGGATGGCATCGCTAACGTGACCAGTCCAAGCATCAGATTATCTCCACCACAGGAGAACAGGAGTCCTAAAACCGAACTATTAGGGCCTGGTGCACTATTCCCCTATAACCTGCAGGGGGCAGTGGCTCCCCCTCCAGACGCTGACGCCTCACCCTCGTTACCCCGTTTCAAACCCCCGCAGCGCCGAGGAGGCGCTCTTTAATAGTATTCACACCCCTGAGCGCTCAGCTGTGGAGCGTGGCTCCTAAAATAGCGGTTTATAAATTTCACATCACCATGGCAACCAAAGATTATGTTTTCAACTCTCCATCTCACTCACATCGCTTTCTGCCTCGGAGAAATTAAGTTTTTTCCCTCTTTTCCCGTGTTAGTCATGAAATAACATCGATCAGTGGCTCATTTAAATAAACTGACGTTCAAGAGCTGCTTTGACCATTTATGGCTGAAAGTGGGCGTGTCCAGGGCAGAGCCTGGGCGGGGCCTCGCAGCAAACTGAGGTTCAGCTGGGATTTATGAAGGAAACTGCTGCTGGCGTGCTACGCATGGTTTATAGATCTGGAGTTTTTGGCCGACGCCATTTTTGCCTTTTGGGCGTATGAACACTTTTAGTAAGAATCCTGCCCTTTATAAATGAGACCCCAGGACAATCCTGAAAACAAAACATCACATATCAGAAATGTCAGCCTAAACTGATTCTTAATACAGTCGATCAGGCCCAGATTAGCTAATTGGGAGGGTATGGACATATCCAGATGGCCCAGTATGACGTTTGGGCCACAGGGGCTGGATTTAACGCGCCCCTAGACTTCGACGCCCCTCGATGCGCGTCCACCGTAGACTCTGATGTAAACCAGACGCCCTGAGGCTCAAATCTCGTTCGGTCTGAATGCAGCTTTGCACCCGTGGGTCAACGATGGAGACAGGAGCGTAGCAACTAACCAGCAAAGGCAAAAACTTTGCATTTTCTTCCAAACAAACTGAGTGAGTTATTCTGTTGGATGCAGAAAATGTTAGCTGAATTATGACGGGTTTATCCATGTCTACATATTATGCTAAGCTCGTTTACAAGAATATTAATGTAGCTGTTACTTATCTTCAGAGATGGGTGGTAACTAGTTACAGTTACTCAGTTAAATTTAATTAACTCTTTGGAAAAATGTACTTTTAAGGAGGGTTTAACTGCACTGTACTTTTTACTTTTACTTGAGTAGTATTATTATGAACTATTGCTGCTCTTACCTGAGTTAAATTTCTGGATACTCTATCCAAAACAAGAAACTTCAGCGAACAAAGAACATATGTGAACCTCATACGTAGGAGACACAGACACCTACAGACGCCTCGTTTCTACACCAGCTTTGTTGTTCTGAGGTTGTTTTCTACCTGCTGAGCCTGATGGGCCACTGGAAGATTAATAAGATGCGGTGAACACCACGTCACTGGCAGGACATCACCCTGTTCTAACATGGACACTACCTGCTGGAAGTACTAATTTTACTTAAAGTTTATTACTGAAAAAAAATATCTGAAAAAGTTTCTTCTGCCTGAATTTATTTTGTATTTGTAGTTTTTTCATTTTAGTCTTTAAAATGCCAGAATTTGTACCTAACTTCATATTTTGTCTGTTTGTTGACATCATTTTAAAATATTTAATCAGATGTTATGATCAGTTACTCAGCACTTGAGTAGCATTTTCACCAAAGACTCTCTTACTTGAGTAATTTGATGGAAAGCTGCCGTTTCCTTTTTCTTGAGTGATTACAAGGCTTTACAGAACTACAGTTACATGACTTTATCCAAAGTGGGCGGGTCTGAGGTATGCAACTCCAGGGCTGAAACCGAGTGCCAGTCGTCGATCGCGGCTGAGCTTCTCATTGCCCTCGCTACTGGCGAATACCAGACCCATAACTGGAAAATAAACTGAGGCGAGACTGGTTTTAAACTTTAATAATAATAATAATAATAATAATATGCCAGAACAAGTCACTGAGGTCTGTGACGGCCGGAGCTCGGTGCTCCGGGCTGAAAACCCTCTCGCCATTCTGGGCGATGCTCACGCTGTGGTTCAGAAATGGAGGAGTATGGCAGGCCGTTTTAACATTAAATCGGTTTCGTCTGACTACCTGTAATTATATTCCAGATGTCTGAAGATGCATTTTGGCTTGGCACAACCTCTGCTGGGCCTGACCGTGGCATTCAGACAACAACTCAGAGTGTCACACTGCTGGACATGTAAAAAAAACAGCAGACACAACTACGGTTTGACCATCCTGAATGCTAATTTAAGATGTCTGCTTTCTGACCAGCAACAATCACAATTCAAGATCTCTTCAGTTACACTCTGAAGAGTTAGCACTCCTCTCCTGACAGCTGAGATGACGTCTGGAGTCGTCATCTGAAGGGTCACACATCCCTAATTACAGTTCAAGATATCTGGAACGTCATTCTGACTCGTCAGGGCTACATTTTTAGATGTCTGAACATAAGGCCCCCTTGCTGCCACTGAGCTGTCCAAACAGCTGCCCGCACAATTTGGAGCTTTTGCTGCACAAAGATGTCAGGAAATGGCGCAATGTCTGCAACGGACTGGTGGCCCGCCCAGGGTTTACCCCCCCGCCTGATCAGGCACCAGCCCCCCCCGCCACCCTGCGAGGATGAGCTAGTGGATGGACTGGACGCCACAACACAGGAAGATCTCAGCAGCATGGGATACGTGGGAAGGCAGAACTTCGTGAACGTGAAGTCTGCTTCAGAAAGCTGCAAAGAATTTCCTCTTCAGCCTCGTCCAGCACACACGGCACGTAAAATCAGTTCTGAAAAGCTAAAACTGCTGCCGTCGACCCGCTAACAAGCTGAGAATGGAGCATTTCCAACAATCTGTGCTGAAGTCTTAAAGGCTGTGTAAAACTGATGTTTCAACAGAGTAATAATTCAAGATATCAGCGATGTAATTCTGACGAGTCAGCGTTAATTCAAGATATCTGAGGTAGAAAGGCCGATAATTAAAGATAACTCCAATTCATTTGGAGACAGCTTAAAAGGAATTTTGACTAAAATTACAGTTTTAGATATCTCCAACTTAGTTTTACCGAGTCATTATTTGCTTTCAAGATATCGAGACTTTAATTTGGACTAGTCCAGTCTATATATCTCCGATCTAAAAACGCGTTTAAGATATCTTGGACTATGGTGTCTTCAAGACATCTTTAATTAGAGTTATGACTAATCAGAACTAAAAGCGAGATCTCAGGTTTACTTTATAACTGGTCATAACTTAATTGTTGATATGTGAAATATGTTCCAGATAATCAGTAATTCATAGCAGATATCTTGAATTAAAGCTCCCGTACAACTCAGTGGTAAATCCGACATTTGTACGGGTCAGAATGGAATTAGCGATATCCCACGGAGGTATTTTGTCGAGTCCATATCTTAATTTACTGATGCATCTAGTCATAAACCAGTATCAGATATCTGTAATGTACACGTGGTGAAGCCGATTTTATGTTAAAATGACCTGCCATAATTTACCTGGCACTTTCCAGTACTCGGGTTGGGGTACTTTCTGGATTTTACAAAGTACTTTCTTTTATTTCATGGTTTTATTTCAAGTACTGGTTGCTTGTCATGACTTACCAGGCATTTTACAGAACTAACACGTAGCCACCATAAATACCAGGACCTTTAATGAAACCACGTACATTCAGAGTTTACCAGGTAGTTTTACTGTACTTTCACACAGGGGCGGCACTAGGTTTTAAGGACAGGGGGCCGTAGCCCCCCCAGGAGATGCATGGGATGTGAGCAAACGTAGCGGACGAGTGCAAAGTTTCTCAACCAGCTAACTGAGGAGTTGCTTTTCACTTTAACACCTCACTGCGTAGAAGTTTTAATCAGCCACTGGATTTTAAATACTGGACAACAACAAACCCAAGAGTTATTATTACAGCGTTAATAGTAAAAAAAAATCCACATATAGCCGTATTTTACCAGTACTGCTTATTCACTGAGAGCCCATATGTCTGACCCAACACTGTGCTCAATGACATGGCTGCTGCTGCCAGTTGGTAGTTGGGGGGGCAGCAAGAACGAAGTCTGTTTTCGGGTTACAGACCTGTCGACCATTTTGTTGGGACTGCAGCACATCTTTCAGCGGACCAGCTGCGAGTCTTTCCTGACCCACTGTTTGGCGTAGCCAGGAGTCGGCGCCGCTAAGGGCACCGTGAGGGCAGCTGGGATGGTTGCCCTCAGAGGGAAACCCATCTGAAGCACGGAGGCAGCACATCTGGGGAGGAACATCCAGTTTTCCAAGCAAGACAGTTTCTGGCCACCAGAACCTCCTCTGTTTTCAGGCTCATTCAGCGGCGATTCACTGAAGGTTCTCAGATTTAGGACTGCATGCCTGTTGCTAACACACAACCATTGTTTGCTCCCACATATTTCTGAAGTTGGACAGATTACATTTTGGGTCCATTACAATGGTTGTAGTTATCAAGCTCTGATAACTTAATTATGTGAATTAGAGTAATATTAAAGTGATCCTGTCTGAGACTCACCTTTCCCCTCGGTCTCTGTGCTCCTCTGTCCGGACTCCTGCTGACCCTGCAGATCTTCCAGGGAAATGATCCAACTCAACCAGTCAGGTTACAGTTTAAAGAACCCTGGTGCTGGTTGGAGATCAACTGGGATTTCAGCCACCAAGGAGAGATTGAATGAGAGACGGCGATAAATCCCTCGGCAGACCTCTGAACAAGTCGCCCCCTCACTCCTGAGATCCTGGTTACGCCCCTGCCATCCTGCGGCGTCAGGACACAGGAGCACAGAGTGGACTCTTCTGGAAAGGTGAGTCTAAGCAACTACTCCGTTTTTATTAGGCGTTTGATAAATGTTGCACTCATCCGCTGCGTCTGCTCACATCCTGCGCATCTGTCCTGCGGGTGGTGTTGGTGGTGAGCGGACCCAAAGCAGAACAGCCGAGGCGATGAGTAGATGGTCGGTTATTAAATGCAAAAAGAACATAAAACAAGAACTAGCCCTAACCCTTAAAACGGGTCCGGGGGACAGTCAGGAGCATTTGACTCAGACCTCAGAGTCCAAGATGAAGCTGGAGGATCCAGAAGGTCACAGAGGTATTCAGGAGCCTGGCCACGGAGAGGCTTGAAAGTTAAAACCAAAGTCTTAAGATTAATCCTCCGGTGAGCAGGAAGCCAGTGCAACGAGGCAGGAACAGGAGTTACGTGCTCTCTTCTGTCGGTTGCAGCCAGCAGCCTCCCTGTAGGAGGTTTTATTAAAACAGAAAGACTATTGCAACAGCAGGAGGAAATCAAAGCATGAATAACCATCTCCAGCTCAGTCTGTGACTCAAGTGGCCTCAGCTTAGCGATGCTCCTTAAATGAGAAAAACAGCTGCGAACAAGAATTTCCCAGCGATCGTCAAAAGCCAAGAAGCTGTCAACGATGACACCCAGATTGGTGAGACTAGTTTTCATGGTGGGAGCTAAAGATGTGGGATGTTGCTGGATTAAAGGAATCTCTTCCTCAGGGGAAATAATTAGAGTTTCCGTTGTGGTAGCATTTAACTGCAGGTAGTTGTTGTCCGGCTATAATTTGATTTCAGACAAACAATTGTTGAGTTCGGACGGTTTGTACATCTCGGAAGGTCGAAAAGAGCAAAACAATTGTATATCATCAGCATACAGAAGTCAAATTTTTATAGTGTTTTAGGATTACCCCCAAAGGATATAACTGCCATAAAAAGAGGATCGGCCCCAAAACTGAACCTTGAGGTACCCCACAAGCCAGTGGTGCGTTACCTGAGTAAACCTGGTTCATAAAAACAGAAAAAGATCTTTCTGAGGAGTAAGAAGCGAACCAGTTTCAGACTGTGCAGAGATGCCAAACTCGTCTCTCGGTCTGTTAATAAGAGCAGCCTGATCCACGGCGTCAAAGGCTGACGATGTTGAGGCTAATAAAACCAGCTCAGGACAGCAGCCAGAGTCCGCCGGCATCAGCATATCGCTGGAAATCCTTAACACGGCCTCAGCAGAGCGCCATTTACAAAAACCAAATGGAAAAGTTTCCATGATGCCTTTTTCCTCCAGAGAGTGATTCACTTATCATTTATGTTAAAAACTAGATTCTTAGTTTTGCACATAATGTTTAAATTTTTAAAAAAACGAGGGGGAAATACTTTTTAGCACCTTGTAAAACCAATGTTCTGTTGAACGGCAGCAGTCTGATTCATTTGAGATGCAGAATAACAGTAAATGTTGACCTCTAGCTACTCATTTGTCCAATTTTTTCTAACTGACACCATAATTACATAATTTTTAGGTCAATAAATATGGTTAAAATGGAAAAAATGGAATTCAGACAAATTAAAACAGAAAAAGTGGAATTTGAGAAAAAAATAAGGAATTTATAAAATAAAATTAATTTTATAGGGCCCTCGCTCCACCACTGCTCAGACGCTGGTTTGATGGTTAATACCTGGATTACTGACTGGCTGTGGTCTGGTTTCCAGCCTTCCATGGCTTCTCTCTTTCTGCCTCTAATGCGGCGTTTCCTGCTCGCTCATCCTGCAAGGCAGCATGAGTGGTTGCTGCTGCCGACATGTTCTGGACCAGTTAGCCGGCCCCGCCTCTTCCTGTGGAGCCTGCTGGTCTCTGCAGGGAGGAACTGACTAATCCTGTAGCACAGCTTCTCGTATTCAGACTCAGCAGAACCGAGCTTTGGGTTCATGGTTGATCCCAGTGATCTGATCAGAAAACAGGGCCGACCCGGTTCTGGCCGGGAAACCCCTCGGGATCCCCCGGAGGAGCTGGTCCGAGTGGCTGGAGAGGGAAGTCTGGGCCTCTCTGCTCAGGCTGATGTTGGAGGGATGGATGGATGGATGGATGGATGGATGGATGGACAGATGGATGGATGGATGGACAGATGGGTGGACAGGTGGATGGATGGACGGACGGATGGACGGGTGGATGGATGGATGGATGGACGGATGGATGGATGGACGGATGGATGGGTGGATGGATGGATGGACGGACGGGTGGATGGATGGACGGATGGATGGACGGACGGATGGATGGACGGACGAGTTGTGCTGCACCAGGAGTCTAGTTTTGGCTGTTAGTAACTAAACAGTGGCAATTATTAACAAAACTAGTGATTTAGGTCAAAATGACCGAGTCGGGGCCCCGCTTGACAGTCAGGAAGATAAGAGCCAAATAGTTCGGGTCTAGAAACACCTGCCTGATGAGGCGGAGGTGTTATAGCAGACGAAGGCTTCAGCCCATCGCTGGCGTTGTCTGGCAGGAAGCAACACGTCGGTGGAATAAACGGACAACTTCTCTCCAATACACACGAGTTTATTAACGACATGAAATCCACTTCACGGTTAAAACATTTTGTTCACTAAGCTGGTAACGCTCAACTAAAACAACTGAGAAAAAGAAACTGATGATGAAACTAATCAACTACTGAAAGTAGAATCAGTAAAAATTTAACAGATAAAAGCAGAACCAATAAAATGAGGCAATGTCACAGTTCAGTATGAACAGTGAATGTTGAGAAACCAGATTTATTTCAAGGGGAAGTTTGAGTGTTAATTAGTTTTAATTCAGATTCGTTTACACCAGAATATGCTCTTTATTCTTCACACAGAAACACCAGAAATCTGCAACAGATAAAGCATGAAATAGTCCATGGATGATCGACAGTAATGTCACGGTCCAGTGTGAATATGGACGCTTTAAGACCAAGGATTGTCCTGAAGAGACTTGCTGGTGAAGCCAAATTAGCTCCAAATTATTAGCTGAGACTAATTCACAGCTTGGTGTGCTCGATCTAAATAACCGTTTCACAGTGCCAAGACAGGCCTTCACTTTGAGGAAGTAATGTTTTATTAGTTTTTACCCATAAAAGACACAACCTCACCTTACCCGACTATCAGTGATGAAACCACTTAATGACATGAACTTTGAACAGCCTGAACCGTTATTAGCTTTAGCTGCAGGATGCTCGAAGGCCTGCTCCGTTTGGAACGGTTCCCAGCAGCAAATAATTCAGAAACACCATCAATATACACAACGTCATGAAAATAAAACTTAATTCATTTATCCTACATTACTTTATGTCTGCCCAGCTCCGATGGACGAGGTGAGCTTCGCCATCTGGCTAAGCCTGTGGGGGGAGCTATGTTAGCTGCTCGGCTAACAGCTAGCAGAGTGTTGTCTGTTAGCACACAGCGTGGAACGTGGGCGCATGCTAACAGCTAGCAGAGTGTTGTCTGTTAGCACAGTGTGGAACGTGGGCACATGCTAACAGCTAGCAGAGTGTTGTCTGTTAGCACACAGTGTGGAACGTGGGCACATGTTAACAGCTAGCAGAGTGTTGTCTGTTAGCACAGTGTGGAACGTGGGCACATGCTAACAGCTAGCAGAGTGTTGTCTGTTAGCACACAGTGTAGAACGTGGGCACATGCTAACAGCTAGCAGAGTGTTGTCTGTTAGCACAGTGTGGAACGTGGGCGCATGCTAACAGCTAGCAGAGTGTTGTCGGTTAGCACAGTGTGGAACGTGGGCACATGCTAACAGCTAGCAGAGTGTTGTCCGTTAGCACACAGCGTGGAACGTGGGCGCATGCTAACAGCTAGCAGAGTGTTGTCTGTTAGCACACAATGTGGAACGTGGGCGCATGCTAACAGCTAGCAGAGTGTTGTCGGTTAGCACAGTGTGGAACGTGGGCGCATGCTAACAGCTAGCAGAGTGTTGTCTGTTAGCACACAGTGTGGAACGTGGGCACATGCTAACAGCTAGCAGAGTGTTGTCTGTTAACACACAGTGTAGAACGTGGGCGCATGCTAACAGCTAGCAGAGTGTTGTCTGTTAGCACAGTGTGGAACGTGGGCGCATGCTAACAGCTAGCAGAGTGTTGTCGGTTAGCACAGTGTGGAACGTGGGCACATGCTAACAGCTAGCAGAGTGTTGTCCGTTAGCACACAGCGTGGAACGTGGGCGCATGCTAATAGCTAGCAGAGTGTTGTCTGTTAGCACACAGTGTGGAACGTGGGCACATGCTAACAGCTAGCAGAGTGTTGTCTGTTAACACAGTGTAGAACGTGGGCGCATGCTAACAGCTAGCAGAGTGTTGTCTGTTAGCACACAATGTGGAACGTGGGCGCATGCTAACAGCTAGCAGAGTGTTGTCTGTTAGCACACAGTGTGGAACGTGGGCACATGCTAACAGCTAGCAGAGTGTTGTCTGTTAACACACAGTTTAGAACGTGGGCGCATGCTAACAGCTAGCAGAGTGTTGTCTGTTAGCACACAATGTGGAACGTGGGCGCATGCTAACAGCTAGCAGAGTGTTGTCGGTTAGCACAGTGTGGAACGTGGGCGCATGCATCCTGTTTTAGTTTGAAAACCTTTTATTTTGGCAACATTTTGAAGGTCTATCTCAGTTGTTGAAGTTCTGGTTTCAGTCCATGACGACACCTAGAGGTGCTTGGGTCGTTTTGAGGTCTTCAGGACCATGCTGTCTGGTTCAGATTGGACCTCTAACCCATCATCTTTGATACCAGAACGTTTGTGTCCTTTCTGGAAGAAGCTGGAGGAGGTGACCATGGTGGACTATAGTCTGGTGGGGGCATAAAGATGTAAAGCTGGATGTCAGCAGCATAGATGTTTCTACTGCACCACAACCTGAGCAGGTGGGATCATGTAGACGTTAAATAAGACCCTCGAGGTTCATTATCTTACACAGTCTCTTTCTTCTACCTCAGATCTGAAGCACGTTAGGACATCCAGGACAACCCTGTCCACTTGTCCAGACGTCAACGACTCTGGTTCTGAAGGTGCCGTCCAACAGGAGAGCCCGGGTGAGGTCTGGTTCTGTTCGGGTTCTGCAGCTGGAAGCTCTGTCTGTTGACCAGGTAGTTTATTATGGATCAGATTCCCTCTGAATGCTCCATCTCTGAGTGTTTATGGGTCGGTTCAGGACCGCTGTGAAGATGGTAGATGAGGTCCAGATGTTCTCCATGAAACCTGCAGTCAGATGATGAATGAAACCAGAACATGGAAGGTCCTGGCCTGAGGCGTTGGTTCATGTCCAGAATAACACCGATCCCTCAGCGACTCATTATGATTCATCTTTAAATAAAAGATGAATCAGAGAAAAAGGTTCTGGAGGAATCGTGGCCCATAAATGAGGTTATCCAGGGAACTGGACCTCATGCTCTGAACAACCAGACTCACTAATCCAACAACAACCACAATAAAAAGTCTTATTGCTTCATTAGAAGCAGAAATTAATGAGACATTTTATTTAATACTCAGATGCAGTTTCCTGTTATGGATCTGAACCTTGCAGCTCAACACCTGCATTCGGGCTGGATTCTGAGCTTGGACCTCTCTGGTCCAAGGGGACAGAGCGGACACGGCCAGAAGACAAAAACCGCCTGAACATGTTCAGTTTCAGCAAAAAGAACCCGATACAGGACATAACACACCTCACTGCCCTTACATGGGTCTTCCTGGGACCTTGGGCCCGCCCAGGGGCGTGGCCACATACAGGGGGCGTGGCCCATGTGTCCATGTATAGAGCCTCGAGGCTGTTGTTGCTGTCACTGCTGTTTTCTGGAGCTCCTCTGATTCTTCGTCTCTCCTCTGAGTTCTGGACCAACAGGATGGACAAACTGCAGGTGAGGGAGCAGACCGGTACCAGCATCCCAGATCCGGTCCAGAACCAGAACCGTTCAATTCATCAGGGCTCAGTGTAGAGACCTGGCATCTGACCTGCAGCTCTGCCTCCCTTCAGCAACCTCCTCAGGTCCAGACTTTAATCCAGGACAGGTTCTGGACCTGCTGCTCTAAGGTTCTGGTGCAGTTCTGATGACCTCAATCCTCCACGGTGTTTATGTCAGGTTGAAGGTGCAAGCTGAGGCAAGTTAGCTGTTGACAGGTCTGCCCAGAGGGGGCGGGGCCTCCTCAGGTATGCAGGTAACAGGTAACTGCAGCTCTGGTTGCTAGGAAACAGAAAATACAGTTCAGAGGCTCAAGTTTATAGATAAAAACACAATGGGTCAGCCGTCTGACTGCCTGGTTCTGACTGCCTGGTTCTGACTGGTTCTGACTGCCTGGTTCTGACTGGTTGGTTCTGACTGGTTCTGACTGCCTGGTTCTGACTGCCTGGTTTTGACTGCCTGGTTCTGACTGGTTGGTTCTGACTGGTTCTGACTGCCTGGTTCTGACTGGTTCTGACTGCCTGGTTTTGACTGCCTGGTTCTGACTGGTTGGTTCTGACTGGTTCTGACTGCCTGGTTCTGACTGGTTCTGACTGCCTGGTTTTGACTGCCTGGTTCTGACTGGTTGGTTCTGACTGGTTCTGACTGCCTGGTTCTGACTGGTTCTGACTGCCTGGTTCTGACTGCCTGGTTCTGACTGGTTCTGACTGCCTGGTTCTGACTGCCTGGTTCTGACTGGTTCTGACTGCCTGGTTCTGACTGGTTGGTTCTGACTGGTTCTGACTGCCTGGTTCTGACTGCCTGGTTTTGACTGCCTGGTTCTGACTGGTTGGTTCTGACTGGTTCTGACTGCCTGGTTCTGACTGGTTCTGACTGCCTGGTTTTGACTGCCTGGTTCTGACTGGTTGGTTCTGACTGGTTCTGACTGCCTGGTTCTGACTGGTTCTGACTGCCTGGTTTTGACTGCCTGGTTCTGACTGGTTGGTTCTGACTGGTTCTGACTGCCTGGTTCTGACTGGTTCTGACTGCCTGGTTCTGACTGCCTGGTTCTGACTGGTTCTGACTGCCTGGTTCTGACTGCCTGGTTCTGACTGGTTGGTTCTGACTGGTTCTGACTGGTTCTGACTGCCTGGTTCTGACTGGTTCTGACTGGTTGGTTCTGACTGGTTCTGACTGGTTCTGACTGCCTGGTTCTGACTGCCTGGTTCTGACTGGTTCTGACTGCCTGGTTCTGACTGGTTGGTTCTGACTGGTTCTGACTGGTTCTGACTGCCTGGTTCTGACTGGTTCTGACTGCCTGGTTCTGACTGCCTGGTTCTGACTGGTTCTGACTGGTTCTGACTGCCTGGTTCTGACTGCCTGGTTCTGACTGGTTCTGACTGCCTGGTTCTGACTGGTTGGTTCTGACTGGTTCTGACTGGTTCTGACTGGTTCTGACTGCCTGGTTCTGACTGGTTCTGACTGCCTGGTTCTGACTGCCTGGTTCTGACTGGTTCTGACTGGTTCTGACTGCCTGGTTCTGACTGCCTGGTTCTGACTGGTTCTGACTGGTTGGTTCTGACTGGTTCTGACTGGTTCTGACTGCCTGGTTCTGACTGCCTGGTTCTGACTGGTTCTGACTGCCTGGTTCTGACTGGTTGGTTCTGACTGGTTCTGACTGCCTGGTTCTGACTGGTTCTGACTGGTTCTGACTGCCTGGTTCTGACTGCCTGGTTCTGACTGGTTCTGACTGCCTGGTTCTGACTGGTTGGTTCTGACTGGTTCTGACTGGTTCTGACTGCCTGGTTCTGACTGGTTCTGACTGCCTGGTTCTGACTGCCTGGTTCTGACTGGTTGGTTCTGACTGGTTCTGACTGGTTCTGACTGCCTGGTTCTGACTGGTTCTGACTGCCTGGTTCTGACTGCCTGGTTCTGACTGGTTCTGACTGGTTGGTTCTGACTGGTTCTGACTGGTTCTGACTGCCTGGTTCTGACTGCCTGGTTCTGACTGGTTCTGACTGCCTGGTTCTGACTGGTTGGTTCTGACTGGTTCTGACTGGTTCTGACTGCCTGGTTCTGACTGCCTGGTTCTGACTGGTTCTGACTGGTTCTGACTGCCTGGTTCTGACTGGTTGGTTCTGACTGGTTGGTTCTGACTGGTTCTGACTGCCTGGTTCTGACTGGTTCTGACTGCCTGGTTCTGACTGCCTGGTTCTGACTGGTTCTGACTGGTTGGTTCTGACTGGTTCTGACTGCCTGGTTCTGACTGGTTCTGACTGGTTCTGCGTCTGTTTCCAGGTGAGTGTGGCCTGGACTCTGCTGATGATGTTGGACCCGAGTTCTGCTCAGTTACCGGGAGAGAACTGTCGGTCATGTCCAGGAGGTAAAACAGATGATGATGTTGGTGATGATGATGATGGTGATGGTGATGATGGTGATGATGGTGCAGGGTTCTGGTTCTGACCCGCAGGGTACTATGTGACCAGAAACTGCACGGTCAGGGATGGAATCGGATACGGAACCAAATGTTCCCCGTGCACCGACTGCTCAGGTAAGAGAACCTGCTGCTGAGGATGGACCCATTGGTCCTGGTTCGGTTCTGAACCCAGAACCATCCTTCCTTCTGAAGATGGACCATTTGACCCGTTGCTGTTCCTCCAGAACCATTACATCTGGGTTCAGTTCTGCCTGGTTCTGACTTCATGAGGTCTTCTTGTGTCCTCCAGAGTTTCTTCAGGAAACCGTGGTTCCGTGTTCTGCCTACACCGACTCCATTTGCATGAACAGAACCACCCCGGTACCACCAGCGGTCCAGATGACGGGTGAATTCAGCGTTCCCAGGAAGTTGTCAACTTCTTCTCATCATCCTGGTTCCTCTGACCTTCTGGTTCCTCCATCCACAGTTTCTCCTGCCTCCTTCTGGATCGGGCTCGGTGTTGCGTACGTATCGTCCACGTTAACGGTTCTGAACCCGATCGGTTCTGGTCAATCAGAAGCTCAGACCTAGCAGCTATCATATCATCAGGCTTCAGTCACAACATGGAGAGGTTCTGAACCAGATCCAGACAATTAGAGGAGAACTTGCTGCTTGACACTGACCCTAGTTCTGGTCTTGGTCCTGGTTCTGGACCCTGTCCTGGTCCTGGTTCTGGTCCTGGTTCTGGTCCTGGTTCTGGACCCTGTCCTGGTTCTGTTTCTGGACCCTGTCCTGGTCCTGGTTCTGGTCCTGGTCCTAGTTCTGGTTCCCGTCCTGGTCCTGTTTCTGGACCCTGTCCTGGTTCTGGACCCCGTCCTGGTCCTGGTTCTGGTTCCCGTCCTGGTCCTGGTTCTGGACCCTGTCCTGGTTCTGGTCATGGTTCTGGTCCTGGTTCTGGTCCTGGTTCTGGACCCTGTCCTGGTCCTAGTTCTGGTCCTGGTTCTGGTTCTGGACCCCGTCCTGGTCCTGGTCCTGGTTCTGGACCCTAGTTCTGGTCATGGTTCTGGTTCTGGACCCTGTCCTGGTCCTGGTTCTGGACCCTGTCCTGGTCCTAGTTCTGGTCCTGGTTCTGGTTCTGGACCCCGTCCTGGTCCTGGTTCTGGTTCCTGTCCTGGTCCTGGTTCTGGTCCTGGTTCTGGTCCTGGTTCTGGACCTCGTCCTGTTCCTAGTTCTGGTCCTGGTTCCTGTCCTGGTCCTGGTTCTGGTCCTGGACCTCGTCCTGGTTCTGGTTCTGGACCCTGTCCTGGTCCTGGTCCTGGACCTCGTCCTGGTTCTGGTTCTGGACCCTGTCCTGGTCCTGGTTCTGGACCTCGTCCTGGTTCTGGACCTCGTCCTGGTTCTGGTTCTGGACCTCGTCCTGGTTCTGGTTCTGGTTCTGGTCCTGGTCCTCTTGACTCCAGAGGAAACTGAGAGTTTCGTGGTTCAGGAGGCTCTCCACCAATCAGGCGGGCTGTGGTTCAGTTCTCGTCTCTGATTGGCCCACATGTTGCTGCTCCAGCCACGGCAGCTGTCTGAGGTGCTGTTCCACTGAATAACTCCTGATTGGCTGAACCGCTGCATCAGTCTGGCTTCTGATTGGCTAGGTTAATTGGGGGGGGTCGTGTAATGAGGTTTAAACTCTGCTCGTCTGCCTGCAGATCTTTGTCCTTGTTTGTGGTCGTCCTCCTGGTGCCCGTCCTCACCTGGATGTCCTGCAGAAGCAAGGGGATGTTCATGAAGCTCCTCCCCCTGAAGACCAGCTCACCTGGGAAGAAGGCCCCACCCCCTGGCCAGTCTAAGCCACTGATTGCTGTTCCAGTTTGACCAGGACACGTGAAGAAGGAAGTTCCCCCCAGCTGAGATGCAGCTTTAGGGCCAGGTCTTCAGAGACCCTCGGTCCTGCTGGGAACCAGGTGTGTCCCCGCCCCCTGAGAGAGTCCAGATGTGGCCCCGCCCCCTGAGAGAGTCCAGATGTGGCCCCGCCCACTGAGAGAGCCCATGTGTGGCTCCGCCCACTGAGAGAGTCCAGATGTGGCCCCGCCCCCTTAGAGTCCAGATGTGGCTCCGCCCACTGAGAGCCCATATGTGGCTCCGCCCCCTGAAAGCCCAGGTGTGGCCCCGCCCCCTGAAAGCCCAGGTGTGGCCCCGCCCCCTGAGAGCCCAGGTGTGGCCCCGCCCCCTTAGAGCCCCTGACAATATCCTGGATAGGGTCAGATCAGAGTTAGCTAGGTAGGGGTCAGGTTAGCCAATCAGATGTCAAAACAGCTCCTTATCTGAAAGGTATGCTGTGACATCACTTCCTGTGGAGGTCAGGTTTGATTGGAGGACACTTCAAATGTGTTAGTCTGCTGCTAAAACCAGTTCAAGATACTGGTTCTGACCCAGCTGGGCCCCAGTCCCAGACTCAGAGAGAGTTCTAGGGTCCAGACCAAACAGGAAGTGGTCAGAAAGAGGTGACTAAAACAGGAAGTGGTCACAAACAGCATGTGAACAGCTCAGCATGACTCAGGTCAGGTGGTTGATGACATCACAGATCGAGTTACTCCCAGCTCGTCTCAGATTGATCCAGTCATGGACTGAATTCAGAGCGAGGTCCACCTTCTCCTGAGGTTCCTCAGTGAACCATCTCCAGGGTTCAGGAGGCCTCTCTGGAGGTCAAAGGTATAAACTCGGATCATCTGCTGAACTCAGCCTGGAGGACTGGGCTCAGTTCCTGGTAATCAGTAACAGGAGCGATTCCTGACGGGGTTAAAGGTCAAACTCAGGCTGTAAACAGTTAACTCAACATTTACCCTCATTAGGTTTCAGTCAAACAGTGAAAGGTTGACTGGGTTTGATGACGTGGTAAAAGTCGTCTCACATCAAAGCACTTGAGACAGAAAGCTGGACAGGAAGGTAAAACGCTGACGTTTCTAAAGCGAAGCATGGAGAGTTTATTACTGGAGTGAGAAACGTTTCCTTAATATTAGAAATAAAATTAAGTTTATGTGAAATGAAACTTTCTAAAGATTTCAGGATCAAACCTGCTGGGGTTAAAGTTCATAGAGCAACATGTGACCAGATGAATAAAGCCCACTGTGGAGCCTACATTTCCCATGATGCAGCTGCAGCCATCAGGCTGAGGAGGAACCGGTGAGTGAGATAAGCCCTTACTGGTTTCCTAGTAGCGTGCACGTGTGGGTGAGCTGTAACCATGGTGATGTCAGTCAGCTGTGTAGTCTGAACGTTTGGATGATGATGATGATGTTTGCACAACGTGTCTGTTCTGGGTTTACTGGTTCTGTTCTGGATCTCTGCTGTGGTCCTGCGAAAGTCAGCACATGAATCATGTTGTATTTATTACGGGTTTCTGCTTTTATTGCTTTTATCCATTATTTCATTGCTTTTATCCATTATTTCATTGCTTTTATTCATTATTTCATTGCTTTTATTCACTGTGATCCGTTTAAACCTCATGAGGAAGAACTTAGTCATTGCTGAACCCGAGGCCACGCCCACTGTGTCCTGGCTGTGCTCTGATTGGCTCGAAAACATCTCACATGATCAGAGGGATGTGCAGCAGAGCCGAGTTTATTTGTGACTGAAACTAAGAAACTGTGAAAACTGTAAAAATGACTTTTATTGTTGAAGTGAGAAACTGGAACTACCTGAAAGTTTCTGCTCAATAAAAACATTAAAGCGTTTGTTTCCGTCCTCTTGTTCTCGTCATCAAATAAATTAATATTTCATCAAAATAATCAATGAAATGTTCAGACCGAACACTGAAAATATCAGGAAACATCCAGGCCAGAGGACAAAGTATTGACACCCTTACAGATTTCTGCTGCTCTATTTAATACGCACCCCCACTGCTTGATAAACAGCAGACCTGATCCTGCTAAACCTTTCGAAGCAGGAAGTCCCTTCAGTAGAACCTTGAGTTCTGCTCGCGAGCAGAACATCCTGGAGGAACAGGTCCGAACATCAGCTTGGGACCAGAACCCCAACCCCTCTGGGGTTCTCCAGCAGAACAATGATCCAAAGACACCAGCAGGTCCCCCTCTGAATGGATATACAAACTAAATAAAGAAGTTGGAGTGGTTTAGTCAAAGTCTGGTGCTGAGGCAGACGTCCAATGAGTCTGAATTAAAACAGTGCAGCAAACCAGAGAAGTCAAAGGTAATCCTCAGTGATGTTAGAGACTGTACCAGAGAGGAACAACCTGTCAGTAGGGATTAGGGTGTGAAAACTTTCTCATACTGGGTCAAGCTGACTTGGAGCAATGTATTATCTTTTAATAAATGAAACCATCATCTGTATTTACAAGATTACACTTGTCTGATATTAACATCAGTTTATGATGTGAAAAATTTAGGTGGGACATAAATCAAACTATGTTAGGGTGTAAATACTTTTCCACAGCTCTGAACAGGAAGAAACAGACTGCAAGGAGATTCTCAGACAGAAATAATAGAAATAACAAGAAATCGTAGATGTTAAGGCTCAGAGAGAGCGCAGCTCCACGACCAGAACCACTACCACCTGATGACGGAGAACACGTGGAGTACCCCAAGGTTCAGTCCTGGGACCCCTCCTATGTCATAGCTACATGCTCCCACTGTTGTATCCTCAGACTGGTGTGCTGTTTGGGTTCTGCTTTCTCCTCCTCCTCTTCCCAGGGTGTGACTGGCAGGTGCAGCTCCCAGGTGGTGTCAGTTAACCTCATCAAGGAGCAGTATTTGGAGTGACTTCCTGAGAGGGACACCAGATGGTTAACTGTGACTAGTGGTGTGACCGCTCCCTCTGAGCTGCTTAGGGCTGTTTTCCTAGAACTTACCAGTGCTTTATTCCTCCTGACAGATTACCTCTCTGATTGTCCTCCCAGAGTTTTGGTGTTCAGCTTCCATGCTGACTCGGCAACTCTCAGGGTTGTCTCCCCTGCGTCTCGTCCTCCTCACCGCTCTAGACGTCCACCTGAAGATCCTCTCCGACTCACCTGCCCGTCCACTCTCCAACGGTACCTCCTCTCCTTCCTTCCTTCAAAAGGAAAACAGACTGAACCACAAACACAGACCACCATCTCACCCAACAAACAGCCAACCGCCTGTTCTGGGGATACTCCGTGCTCCCTCTCAGTCATATCTCCATCTAAAGTAAGAACCCGACCTCCATCTCTGTTTAGTACTGTCTTTGGCAACCTTTAATCATCTCCCCCCTGTCTTCTAGTACGGACCATTCCTGGCCTGGTGTTTCTCCTCCAACAGATCCAGAAAGCTCTTTTCTCCATTAAATAAACCGTTTCAAACTTTTCTCTCCTGTGTCCATAATTGCTGCTTGCACTGGAGTCCCCTTGAAAAACCATGACACCCACTAGCTCAGATTATAACAAGATTAGTTACCATAACTACACAGCTCTACATCACAATGTCACCAGGTGACTCTGAAACCATCCAAGCACTGAACAGATGCTTCGAACAAATCAATGCGTGGAGGTGCCATAACTTTCTCCAGCTGAACAGAAACTAAACTGAAGTTACTATCTTTGGACCTAAGGAGGAACGATCTAGAGTCAGCGCGCAGCTTCAGTTATTCCAGCTAGAAACTAGTGATCAGGCCTGAAATCTGGGTGTAGTGATGGACTTGGACCTGAACCCTCAGAGACACATAAAGGCAGTTACAAAGTCAGCCTTCTATCACCTGAAGAACATTTCCAGGATACAGTAAAGATGTGTTGTCATCGTATCAACTTTCCAGACCACTCAGGTCTTCTGGTTCTGGTCTGCATCCCCAGAACCAAACATGGAGCTTTCAATTTTTATGCTCCTCTAATCTGGGACAAACTTCTAGAAAATTGCAAAACAGACAAAACACTGAGTTCCTTGAAATCAAGGGTAAAACCCACCTGGTTAGAGCTGCCTTTGATTAACTGGAACATTATAAAGTCTGGTCTGGTTTTAAACCCGTCATCGTTTTCCTTTAGTTTGCTACTGCTGTATAAGGGTTTTTGCTTGTTTATAGTTTTATGTTCCTTCTAATCATGTAGAGCCCTTTGAACTGCCTTGTTGCTGGTGCGCTGTATAAATAAACTGCCTCACCTGAGGAACACGAGCGCCCCAGAACCAAAGACTCAACCAGAACAGAACAGAAATGTCCTTTACTGTCCCTCGGTGGGGACACTCAGGTGTCCCAGCAGGTATGCAGGCTCACAAAAGGCCCAGAAACAACTGAAACCTGCTCCAATGTGCACCAGCAGGGGGCGGGGCCTAGCACACCTTACCAGGTTACCATGGAGACAAACAGGAAGCAACATGTGGCGTTGCCGTGGTGATGAAAGTGTTGTGTTTACTGTCTGACGTCAGGAACTTCCTGTGTGATCCATTCCTGCAGTCCTTTCATCAGGCACCAGGCAGTGACCCGTGACCCGGTTCTGTTCTGGCCCGGGATGACTCAGTGCTTCACCGATACCAGCTTTGGTTTCAGCTGAGAGCTTATCACCTGCTGCTGTTCTGGTCCGGAGTCCAGTTCTTCCTGCTGCTCACAGGAACCACAGAGGTCTTCAGGTGTCCTCTGCTGCTTCTGGCCTGGACTGTGCTGGAGGAGGACATGTCCATGCTCTGGTTCTGATCGGGTTCTGATCTGATGCTACTCTGGTTCTGCTCTGATTCTGATAGGGTTCTGCTCTGGTTCTGATGGGGTTCTACAGGTTTAATGAGCTTCAGTCCAGACTCCAGTTCAACTCCAACATCTGCAGAGAGCACATCTGCCTGCAGAGGTTCCTTTATTAATTATCAGGAGGAGAAGTCAATATAGTTCTTCAATATAGTACTTCTGCTGAAGTCAAAGACATTGTGGTGTTTCTATGTTACCTTCCGAGTAATAATTGGGATTAAATTAAAATATGTTCTGTTTGTCTTGGTTTGTATATAATGTTTTGCTTTGCTAGCTCTTCATTTAATGTCAATCTTCTTGCAGCTAGAGAGCAGAAACCATGGCAGATGATCGTACAGCTCGGCTGGACTCGCTGTTCTGCTCCAGAACCAGGACTGACTGGCTCAGTCCACTCAGGACTGAAATGAGGCTGGGCTGGATCAGGAGGTTCTGGATGAACGGGTCCAAATGGAAGACCTTCAGCTGGTTCTGAAGGGTTTGATCTTCATCCATGATGGAGGACCTGGTCCTCTAGAAGACCAGATTCTGACAGTGGAGAGTCAGAGATCAGAAACACAGGAGGAAGACAACCAGGAGAAAGACGTCCAAGAGGAGGACGTCCAAAAAGAAGACGTCCAAGAGGAGGACGTCTAGGAAGAAGACGTCCAAGAGGAGGACGTCTAGGAAAAAGACATCCAGGAGGAACCTGGAGAGCACCAGACGTTCTACCACAGAGCTGGAGAACTTCCAGATCAAAGCTGCTCCCTCAGTTTGTTTCTTGTGGAAAAATCTCAGCCTAATTCATGGTGTCAGTTCTGGACTCTGACCACATGGGGGCAGTGTCCTGCTGGTGCCAGTTGAGGCTTTGAGCACATTTCAGTATTTAATGTCCACATGGGGGTGCTGTGGGTGAACTCTGACCTCTGTATTGATGACATAAAGACAGAAACTCTCATGGATCTGAAATATTTTTATTAAATCAGCAGATTATTGACTAAAATGAGCTCAGATAATAGCAGCTGCAATGAACTACATGTTTACATGATCATATAATGGTTCAGCCCAGGGGGCGTGGTCTCTGTTATAAGGCCAGCTCAAGCCCCGCCTCATCACCATGGAAACCAGGAAGGTGAAAGGTCATTCCATCTGCCCTCTCCATGCTGTCATCTGACAGAGGTTGAAGCTCGTTCCTCCTCACTTCCTTGGCCTCGCTGTCGTCTCCTGCTGCCAATCGCGATGTGGCCCCGCCCATAGTTTCCACAGACACGCCCTCCTCCGCTAAGTCTCCGCCCACTCGGTCTGATAGAGTTTCACTGAGTGGGCTCAGGGGGTGGGGCAAGGTCTGCAGCCTGGCCTGAGGGGTGGGGAGACAAGGAAGGGAGGAGTTAGGTCAGATGGATGGGGTTAAACATGGAGGGGCGGAGTTAAAGATGTATGGATGAGTCATGTCAGATGGGCGGGGCTACAGATGGAGGGGCGGAGTCTGGGGGTTAGAGGTAGAGGGAAGGAGTTTGTCCAGATGGGTGGAGTTAGAGACAGAGGGGAGGAGTTTGGTCATATAGGCGTGGTATAGATGAATGGGAGGAGACATGTTAGATGGGCGTGGTTAGATATGGGGGAGGGGCCTGGTCAGATGGGTGGATTCTGATTGGCTGATGAGACTGTGGAAGCCATGTTGATGATGTCACCTTATCTTCCATGTCCTCAGCGCGTCCTTCTCCATCTGTCAGACTGGTGGCACTGGTGTTACTGGGAGGCAGGAGGAACTCTGAGCTCTGACACAAACACAGTCCGGGTCATGTGACCTTTCTATTGAACGTGAACTCTAAGCAAAGATGCCTCACCTCCTGGGAGTCCACCTGCTCCCCCGCCTGCAGGAAATGACATCATCAGGATGACAGCATGACATATGATGTCAGACGTGATTTTGTTCCTCTGAGGACACCTGGAGGTCCAACAGGGAGCGTCCCAGAGTGTGTGTGTGTGTGTGTGTGTGTGTTACCGTGTTCTCCAGCTGCTGTCGGGCCTTCAGCAGTTGAAACGTCTGTGAAAACAGTCAAGATTTACTGCGAGCAGTGAAACATCTCAGTTATCGTAGATCTTTGATCCTCTGGACTCTTCCTGTGTCGTTCTTTATTATTTTAGATTTTATTGGTTGCTGTTTATGTTTTTGATTTATGTCGCTATAACCGGGGTCAGGGTCATATATGCAAACGGACCTCTGTGTCACACCGTATTTATTCCCCTTGGAAACAGGAAGTCACGGATTATTAAATAAAGTGCCTACGTTATGTTCTGTTGCAACATTTATTCAGTGATTATTGCTGGAAATGAAAAACATTTTTCTAAGGTGTGATTAGTTTTTACTTATTAAAGGGATCCATGACTAGTTGAACATGTTGACCTAAATATGTTGTAATTTTTCTATTAACCTAATATTTGGTGCTTGTGATACTTAAAAAAGTATAATTACTTCAAACATTTTATATCTGCATTACATTTTCACCTACAGAGGTCGCCTTTTTTCACCTGTGCAAGGCATGCCGGGCCGATGACGCGGGTGGGTTAAGGTGGAATGGAGTCGATAAAACACAAGAAGTTGTGGTGGGGAGGCTGACGAGGGCAGCCCACAAAATGTCTGGATGGAGGCAAACTGCCTCAAAATGTGCCGTTGTATACAAGTTAAAACTGACAGGTGCTTGTGATCTGCTGTTTCCTATATTAGCTCGCACCGTTAGCAGGAGCAGCACCGTTAGCAGCAGCAGCACCGTTAGCAGGAGCAGCACCGTTAGCAGGAGCAGCACCGTTAGCAGCAGCAGCACCAGCTGCAGGAGCAGCACCGTTAGCAGGAGCAGCAGCACCGTTAGCAGGAGCAGCAGCACCGTTAGCAGGAGCAGCAGCACCGTTAGCAGCAGCAGCACCGTTAGCAGGAGCAGCACCGTTAGCAGGAGCAGCACCGTTAGCAGCAGCAGCACCGTTAGCAGCAGCAGCACCGTTAGCAGGAGCAGCACCGTTAGCAGCAGCAGCACCGTTAGCAGGAGCAGCAGCACCGTTAGCAGCAGCAGGAGCAGCACCGTTAGCAGCAGCAGCACCGTTAGCAGGAGCAGCAGCACCGTTAGCAGCAGCAGCACCGTTAGCAGCAGCACCATTAGCAGCAGCACCAGCTGCAGGAGCAGCACCGTTAGCAGGAGCAGCAGCACCATTAGCAGCAGCAGCAGCACCGTTAGCAGGAGCAGCAGCACCGTTAGCAGGAGCAGCAGCACCGTTAGCAGCAGCAGCACCGTTAGCAGCAGCAGCAGCACCGTTAGCAGCAGCAGCAGCACCGTTAGCAGCAGCAGCACCGTTAGCAGCAGGAGCACCGTTAGCAGGAGCAGCACCGTTAGCAGGAGCAGCAGCACCGTTAGCAGGAGCAGCACCGTTAGCAGCAGCAGCACCGTTAGCAGCAGCAGCAGCACCGTTAGCAGCAGCAGCAGCACCGTTAGCAGGAGCAGCACCGTTAGCAGGAGCAGCAGCACCGTTAGCAGCAGCAGCACCGTTAGCAGGAGCAGCACCCTTAGCAGCAGCAGCACCGTTAGCAGCAGCACCGTTAGCAGCAGGAGCACCGTTAGCAGCAGCAGCACCGTTAGCAGGAGCAGCAGCACCGTTAGCAGGAGCAGCAGCACCGTTAGCAGGAGCAGCAGCACCGTTAGCAGCAGCAGCACCGTTAGCAGGAGCAGCACCGTTAGCAGCAGCAGCACCGTTAGCAGCAGCAGCAGCACCGTTAGCAGGAGCAGCACCGTTAGCAGCAGCAGCACCGTTAGCAGCAGCAGCAGCACCGTTAGCAGGAGCAGCACCGTTAGCAGGAGCAGCACCGTTAGCAGGAGCAGCAGCACCGTTAGCAGCAGCAGCACCGTTAGCAGGAGCAGCACCGTTAGCAGCAGCAGCACCAGCTGCAGGAGCAGCACCGTTAGCAGCAGGAGCACCGTTAGCAGGAGCAGCAGCACCGTTAGCAGGAGCAGCAGCACCGTTAGCAGGAGCAGCACCGTTAGCAGGAGCAGCAGCACCGTTAGCAGGAGCAGCAGCACCGTTAGCAGCAGCAGCACCGTTAGCAGGAGCAGCACCGTTAGCAGCAGCAGCAGCACCGTTAGCAGGAGCAGCAGCACCGTTAGCAGGAGCAGCAGCACCGTTAGCAGGAGCAGCACCGTTAGCAGCAGCAGCACCGTTAGCAGCAGCAGCAGCACCGTTAGCAGGAGCAGCACCGTTAGCAGGAGCAGCACCGTTAGCAGGAGCAGCAGCACCGTTAGCAGCAGCAGCACCGTTAGCAGGAGCAGCACCGTTAGCAGCAGCAGCACCAGCTGCAGGAGCAGCACCGTTAGCAGCAGGAGCACCGTTAGCAGGAGCAGCAGCACCGTTAGCAGGAGCAGCAGCACCGTTAGCAGGAGCAGCACCGTTAGCAGGAGCAGCACCGTTAGCAGGAGCAGCAGCACCGTTAGCAGCAGCAGCACCGTTAGCAGGAGCAGCACCGTTAGCAGCAGCAGCACCGTTAGCAGGAGCAGCAGCACCGTTAGCAGGAGCAGCAGCACCGTTAGCAGGAGCAGCAGCACCGTTAGCAGGAGCTAACGTGAAAACAAACTGGAAGGTCATGGATGGATGTTGAAAGTGACAGTGAAGCATCTTCAGGTCTTTTTAACAACACTCTCCTATATTTGAGAAAATGCTTTGATCCCGATGCTAACCGTCAACAGCTTGAGTCAGAAACCGGAGCTCCTTGCAGCAAACTGTCAGACTGACATTTCCAAGCAGCAGCAGCACAAACACGATCTTCTCCGCTTGGTCCTCCTCTTCCTCTGGTCAGCTCTCCATTCCCTTCTACTTCAACGCTCTGGTTCAAATTGAAAGAGCTGAATGTCACTTATTGCTCAATAATTACTGCTCCGGGTGGGCGGGCCTAACACTGCAGCACCGAGCATACATCTTCTACCCAGCATGCATTGCAGCATAAACAATATGGCGACGTCCGTGTGACAATATTGTATTTACATTTATAAAAACTAAACAGCCTGCAGTGTTTTTACTGCACTGATCAAGGATCCCTCCAATAAAACCGAAGGAGGATAATTTAATATGATTCTATGAAGAGTCCTCATATTTTCCCTGGAGGCCAGCAGACCTGTGAGGAAGGTGGTGGACCAGGACCAGAACCAGGACCAGAACCAGAACCAGGACCAGAACCAGGATCAGAACCAGGACCAGAACCAGAACCAGGACCAGAACACACTCTCAGGCTGTCTGGACTTTAAACACCTCAAAGATAAAAATGTTTTAACACATTTTTTTTTCTGTCATCAGAACAACAGCAAACAGGAAATCCTGCAGCTTTTCAAAATAAAGCGTGAAACTCCGCTGTGCTTCTGGTTCTGACCTCCTCTGACTGCTGCTGCTGAGCATTATGGGTAATGTAGTCACATGTGGGACTGTTATCCATGTGACTTAGGAACCAGCTGTGACTCTGGTTCTGGGTGGGTTCTTACCATGGACCTCTGGCTGGACTCAGAGGAGTCTGAAGATGAAGAGGAGGAGGAGGAAGATGAGGAGGATGTCTTCTGCTGAGGGACAGCCGGCGTGGCAGTGACCTGCAGACACAGCAACCAGCAGCAGTGTGAGCGTGAGATCCAGTCCGAGGTGGACCCAGTCCTCCTCAGACTGGCGAGCCTGGGCACCAGGGGGCGGACATGGTGGTTCTGACTCTCTGGGGTCTCTCAGAGTTTGGGTTTTATCAGTCACCTGCAGAACATGTGGAGAGCACTGATCTATCACCAGAACCATGGTGGAACATCTCACAGTCTGACACTGGCCTGTGGAGACACCTGAGGTCCTCCTACCCTAAGGTCCATTCTATCTCGGGTCGGCTCACTCTAAGGTCCGGTCAGTCTAAGGTCCGGTCTCTCTAAGGTCCGGTTATTCTGAGCTCCAGTTATCCTAAAGTCCAGTTACTCCAAGGTCCATTTATACTGGTGTCCAGTCACTCCAAGTTCTGGTCACTCTCAGGTCCGATCATTAAACGGTCTGGCTGTTCTGAGGTCCGATTAGCTCCTGATATTATCCCAAAGACTTTCTGCCCAGTTGGACTTTTTCCCAGCTTAAAGCGCCAGATCTGAGCCGGATCTGAGTCGGATCTGAACTGGATCTGAACCGGATCTGAACCGGATCTGGAGAACTTCCCTTCAGAACCTTCCGTGTTTAAAGACTTACCGCAGTTTGGGCCACTTGTTGCTGCAGAACCAGCTGGAGGTCGCCATGTTTTCCAGGTAGCTGTTTAAAGACAAACACGGGTCACTGATCCGACTCGGTTCTGATAGAACCCATCATGATGTCCATTCTTACAGGAGCAGCCTGGTTCTGATCTAGCAGGCTGATGAGGACCAGAAACATCCACATCGTGGTCCGATCTGGCAGCAGCTGCTGAGTCCTGAAGCTTTGGGTTGGATCCTGGTTCTGGAGGGACTCTGAGTGGGTCTCCTGGTTCTGGAGGGACTCTGAGTGGGTCTCCTGGTTCTGGTCTCTTATTGTGTGTTTGGCAGGAAGCGAGCTGTGGTCATGTGACCCCCAGGTTCTGCCCCCCTCCTACAGCCGAGCCGCCCATCAGCAACAACAACAGGCTGATTTACAGCCCGGGTCGGGGTTCTGGTTCTGGTGTTGCTTCATGTCTGAGGGGACCCAGGGGAAGCTCTGTCATCAGAACATTCCTGGAATAACTCCAGAACCGCCCCCGTTCCGGGTCAGAACTGATTTTATTTCCTGCAACTACCCACGTTTCTCAGGGACCGGTTTCAGCGTCGCACAGCGTGGTTCTGTTGGGAGGAACCAGCCCGTCTGGTTCTGACAGGAGACGGACTCACTGAGCCCGGTCAGCTTAGAGCGGCCCGACGTTCTGGTGGTTCTGGTCGCGGCGCCCACCTGTGGACCGGGCCGGTATCGGGTCCACAGGTGGCGCCGCGACCAGAACCATCGGGAGCCGAGATCAATGTTTTGTTCTGTAGCTGTCGTCCGCCCGCGCTGGTGTTCGGGACTGGAGCCGCCTGGACGTTCGTCTGGGCTCCTCCAGGTCCTGGGAGGCATTTCTTAGGCAAACGTGACATTTTACTCTGTTTTCCACACAGAATAACTTTTTCCTTTCATGATGCAAGTGAACAAAAATTAACGTAAACATGTCGTGTGCGGCCAGAACCAGAAACACGGATTGAGCCGTGGAAGGTCCAGAGAAACATGAGGCAGGCGGGTTCTCATATCTCACCTGATGTGATCTGACTTCATGCCGGTGGCCACGTCGGCGCCTCATTTAAGAACGTTAACAGCAAAGACTAGCTCAAGTTGACGCAGTTGATGGCCACCGTCGTGCGCTAACAAGCCTTATGATCAGCAGCTCACACTGCAGGCCAGCGACCAAACATTCAACAGTTTTGTTTTGCTCCAGCTGAAAGAATCGGCTTGTTCTGTTTCTGGTAAGCTCTGCTGCGACTGCCATGACTCAGACTGTTAACACCGGACGACGGCTGACCAGCACATCACACGCTGAAAAGCAGTCACCTGTACACTGAGGGCCTCCACGCTGCTCCAGGTCTCCCTCTGTTACTCTGCCAGAGCATCACTCATCCATCCTGCTGCTCTGTGTCTGCATGTCTGCAGCAAAATCATCACAATCACATGAAAATCATCAGAATCGTCAGCAGATATCAACGCATCAGCATCATAAAGATCATCAAGCAGCTTTAGTTCAAAAATATTGACCAGTGTTTCACTTCCTGCGGATCGACCGCAGCTCCAACCAGGCGCGTTTCAGCCTTGATTTAAAGGAGCTCAGTGTTTCGGCTGTTCTGCAGTTTTCTGGAGGTTTGTTCCAGATTAGAGGAGCATAGAAGCTGAAAGCTGCTTCTCCATGTCTGGTTCTGGTTCTGGGGGTGCAGAGCAGACCCAGAGGACCTGAGTGGTCTGGAAGGCTGATGCGACAGCAGGTCTCTAAGCCGTTCAGCGGTCCATGAACTGGCAGAAGGATTTTAAGGTAGCATTCTCCTTGGTCTGCTTGGGCAACAGACTAAAGCCACAGGCGTATCCAGCACTGCTGCATCAATGATCGCTCTGCCCACATCCAGCCCCTCTGAGCTCTGAGGCCACCACACGGATTGCGTCATCAGTGGGACTTTGCTCATCCACCACAGGAAAACCTCACCGTATTGCCCTCGGGGGGGCATATTTAGGACGCTGCGGTGCAGGAGGGCTCATTCTGGGAAAAGCCTGATGCTTTTATCGCCTGACAGCTGCTCCGGTGCGGTTTTCAGACGTATCTTGTGACGGCGTTACGTTGTTGTCTGCCTGGTGATGGCAGTACAGGGCTGTGGAGACAAAAATGTGTAAAGTCTCAAAGTCTTGATGGCTAACAGGACGTCAAACTTCAGACTGGGCCTCCAAGCCTTGCAGACAAGCTTATTATGGGATGTTCGATTTCTGATGCGCTGCCTCGGGGGATTTGTGGTTTGTTTGGTTTTTTTCAAAGACAAATAAATGTTTATGAAATCAAACAATTTAAATACGTTGTAGTTGCATGTATAGATCTGGGTACAGCTTAATATCCTCTGCCTTGTTCATAATTTCGCAGTGGTGACTGAGCTCCAGTGACTGCTGTCTTGTCTTGAAGGAGACAAACCACCGTTAGTCCTTCATAATTCAGCTCAGCTTAGTTTGACTCGAGTATAAAGCCTGGAGCAGAAGGGTCGGTTTGGGCCTCAAGAGTGCTGGAACTCCACAGCAAGCAACCGAGTGCCGTCCTTGTTTGACATGAATTCAGATTTTTTGGGATGAATTTTCCCTCAGATTGTTTTTGTAAATATATTTCATTCTCCAATCCATCCTCTGATGATCTAGTCTCGCTTGCTGGGGGAGAAAAAGAAATGACACAAATCAAGCACCAGTTGACGCATGGAGTCTGAGTGTCCTCAGAGACCAAACAAGAGACGACAGGCAGTCCGATGGGGCTGCGGTGAACAAACACACAAGCAGTCAACACATTTCACAACCCGCAGGATTCACTGCTGCACAGCTCAGCACCCACAGGTCCATCTGCCACCCCAGAAGAGACCACAGCACAGTATTACAGCTGTTGTTGGCAAAGGCAGCCTTCTATCACCTGAAGAACATCTCCAGGATCAAAGGACTAATGTCTCAACAAGATCTAGAGAAACTCATCCATGCGTTTATCTTCAGTCGCATTGATTACTGCAACAGTGTCTTCACAGGTCTGCCTAAAGAGTCAACCAGACGCTGCAGCTGGTCCAGAACGCTGCTGCTGGTGTTCCCACTAAGACCAGGAAGACAGAGCACATCAGCCCAGTTCTAAAGTCCTTCCACTGGCTCCCTGGAGCTCAGAGAACAGACTTTAAAATACTTCTGGTAGTTTATAAACCACTGAGCGGCTTAAAGACCTGTTGTCGTTGCATCAACCTTCCAGACCACTCAGGTCTTCTGGTTCTGGTCTGCTCTGCATCCCCAGAACCAGAACCAAACATGGAGAAGCAGCTTTCAGTTTTATGCTCCTCTAATCTGGAACAAACTCCCAGAAAACTGCAGAACAGCCGAAACATTGAGTTCCTTTAAATCAAGGCTGAAACCCGCCTGGTTGGAGCTGCCTTTGATCCGTGGGAAGAGGAACGTTGATCAATATTTTTCAAATATGTTTGCTTGGTGATATTTGGGTGATGATTTAGATGATTTTCTGTATCCTTGCTTGATGTTTTTATGATGTGAAGCACTTTGAACTGCCTTGCGGCTGAAATGTGCGATACAAATAAACTTGACTGAGGAGGCTGAGGTCTTCTGGACTGCAGGGGGCGCTCTTAAGACCTTTGACTCTGGTGGCATCAGCCATCTTCTATGGTGTCCGTTGGAGCAGAGCTTGGCCCAATACTCATACTTAAAACTCTGCCCCTCTATGAAGTGTGTACTCAGTCAAAGTGGACACAAGGGTTCAAGCGCGCAGGTTACAAGCGTGCAAAGATTTGTTTAACTGGGAAAGTACTGGTGACATCATTTCATCAGCAGGACAAACAGTGAAATAGTCATAAGTAGTGATAACCATCTGCATTTCAAGAAGGTGGCAGGATGATTTTAACCCACCCCACTGATGGACAACGTCCCCCCCCATGGGTCAAGATGTTGCTGAACTGCAGGGCTCCTCCAGTGACACTGCTGCATCCTAGGTGCACTAAGGAGGGTTATCAGACATCCTTCCTCCCAGCAGCTCCGAGACTCTGGAACCATCACTGCAGCCAACAAACGCAATAAAATCAGTCTTTACATCCCCGCTGGTATTTGCACAATCGTCGACTCCGTTCGTAACGGGAACAGGGTAAAGTACGTCACTGAATCATCATCTGGACCTTCAAACGTCTCAGCAGGCTCAGCAGATGGAGACTAACATCAGATCAACAAAGCGGGTGTTCAAACCAGAGGTCTCACTTCAACGTCTGTCACAACTGCAGCTGCGTGTCTGTATCTGCTGCAGTTTGGGCTGAAACAGGTTGTTCTCACAGCAGGGAGACGATGCAGACGCTTTACTCCAGTAAGAGCAGAGATACTTGATAGCAATATTACACAAGTAAATGTAAAAAGTACAATGTAGTAAAAGTACTGCTAATAGTACATTTTTCCAAAAAGTTACTCAGGTAACTATAACTGAGTAAAAGTAATTAGTTACTATGTTCTCTAAGACACTTTGACTGACGTGGATTTGATTTAGAGCTGGCTTTGATCGGCAGGCAGACCTTTATGAAAACATTACATATGTTTAAGGTGAGAACCAGCACTTATTGTTTTCCACTTAAAGCCAAATATATATAAATAAATTTATAACCTCAAACCAGTGGCCATATGCTGTCTGATCCAGATTACAACAGGGCGTTAAATGATCGATACAGAGCCTCGTCCAGAGGAACAGAGTTTCCCTCTGCGTTCAGTCATCCACCCCTTCACATCCGCACGCTGGCTGCCCCAGGGCGCTCTGACAGACGCCAGCCGCCATGCACCGCCGCCACCGGGTTCCCCAGCGGGCAAGGCGGGTGAAGTGTCTTGCTCAAGGACACGACGACAGAGACAGACGGAGCGGGGGGGAACCAGCAACCACCCGATTGCAGGACAGACTCCTACCATGGTCACCACCAGCTGCTGAATCTGATTCACGTCGCAACAGAAATAACACGACAAGTGAAGCCGGAAATCCCAGAGGAGCTGAAAAGGAGGCGTCGTGGATGCAGAGCAGGAGCAGAGAGGAGGAGGAGGAGGAGGAAGTTCAAACCATCTCCTCCATCCACCATAATGGGCAACGTGAGGTCGCTGGCTAACAAGCTGCATGAACTTCAAGCCTGGCGAGGACTCAGCAAGAGTATCGGGAAGGCAGTGTCATGTGTTTTACTGAGACAGGCTGCAGGAGCAGATCCCCGACTGCAGCGTCTCCCTGCCGGGCTTCCTGCCGATGCGGGCGGAGAGAGCTCTAAAGAGCAGCAGCAACAGGAAGGAGGAGGGCTGGCAGCGCTCATCAGCAACCGATGGTGCCGCCCAGGACTCGTTGCTGGGAAGTGTCGTCTCTGCAGTCCAGACATCGAACTACTGGCAGAAAGTTTCCGTCCATGTTATTTGCCGAGAGAGTTCCTGTTGCATCCCCAGTTAAAGCTGACCCAGTCAGAACCAGTGAAACCAGAGCAACTTCTGACCAGTAGAGGAAGCGTCGGTCCATCGGCACCACCTGGTGGTCAGTCTGAGTAACAGCAACGTCCCAGTTAACTGAAACTGGTGGTTTTAAACATCTCCCAGCTACCTGAAGCTCACCTGAAGCTCACCTGTCCATCGGGGTTCACCTGTCTCTCTCTCCCCCCTCCTTCTGTCTCTCTCTCCCCCCTCCTTCTGTCTCTCTCTCCCCCCTCCTTCTGTCTCACTCCTGCTCTTCCTCCACCTGTCTCTCTCTGACTCAGCTGAGCACCACCTGACGTCCCCCTGCTCCTCCTCCTCCTCCTCCTCCTCCTCCTCCTCCTTCTCCTGCTGCTCCTCCTCCTCCTGCTTCCCAGACGTCGCCCTGCCGACCGTCGGTTTCCCGCCGGCTGAATGTCGGGCCGCTCGGCTACCGAGGCTCGGCCCGCGAACGTGGTCTGGACCCGGCAGAACCTCAGGAGGTGCGGTTCTGATCCGACCCGGTTCCTGCTGTCCCGTCTGTAGGAGCGGTTCTGATCCAGCGCTGTAATCCCACCAATCCGGGCCCAGGTTCTGGACCCGGCCTCCTGCCCAGAACCCGACGCTCAGAACTCCGGACTGACCCTGAATGCAGCGGCAGTCCATGTTCTGGTTCTGGACGCCTTGTCCTTCTCCCTTCTCCTGCTCAGGAACTGGTTCTGGTTCTGTTCTGACCCACAACTTCTCCCCTCTAACCCAGGCGTTAGACTGGACCGGATCTGGTACTTACTGGAAACTCACCAGAACCAAGAAAAGTTCTGGATGAGGTCAGACTGAGGGTCGTTGGTCCGTCTGGTTCTGAGAGATTATTTCACTCAGCAGAACCAGAACCAGTGGTCGGACCTCTGATGTTTGATGGGCCAAGAACCACAGAACCAACCGGACCGGTCCAACATCACTTTATTAAACACAGACACGGTTCTCGAGGAACACAAAACAACTCAATAAATACAGGAAGCCTGACCCGGTTCTCCTGACCCAGTGGTTCTGACCCGGTTCTCCTGACCCGGTTCTCCTGACCCGGTGGTTCTGACCCGGTTCTCCTCCATCCAGCGAGCTGGTCCTGATCAACGGTTCTCCAGACTGTCTGGTGTTCTGGGCTGGGAGTGATTCCGGTTCTGAAGGGCCGTGAGAAGCGGGTCAGGAGTTCGGATCAGAACCGCAGGTGCGTGGTGCGTTCAGGCGGCTCGGGGGCTGTAGTACGGCAGAGACCTGATGAAGGAGTCCAGCCTGGTTCCGAACAGCTCGCTGTCCAGCGTCTGGGAGGACGGACACAGCGGGTTCTTCACCACCAGGTCCACATAGAGCTGCAGCAGAGACGGGATGATCAGAACCAGAACCCACCCGCTTCTGTGTGTGTGTGTGTGTGTGTGTGTGTGTGTGTGCGCCGTACGTTGCTGTAGATGTGCTGCAGCGTGTCCCTGGCGCTGCTCACCGACAGATCCGTGTTCATGACGAACTTCAGGCCGCTCGCCGTCTCGTAGTAGTGGAGGCGGTACTTACTGGTCTGGAAGGACAGGAAGCCGTCCTTCCTGCGGACGCGCTAAGGACCACAGCCTGACGGGACGCGCAGGTAACCAGTAACCATGCAGGTGTGGAAGGATACAAGTCCTGAGGTGACATCTTGCTGACGAAGGACCGGATGGAGAACAGCATCCCGTACATCAGCTTGAACTCCTGCAGAGAGCAACACACACAGGCTGCTGACTGGCTGCTGCTGCTGGTTGTTACTGGTTTGCCTATGTGTGACGTCACCTCATCCTTGGAGATCCCCGCCTGCTTCTTCCGGTTCCACTCATTGTAAAACAAGCAGCTCCCGTTCCGGTCAAATATGTACAGATTATGAACCGTCATCTGAAGCACAGAGAGATTCCCTGATTAACAGGAGAACCAATCTAACAGAAAACAGACACGGTAGAAAATACCTGCTATAAATATTATAAATGTATAGAAGCTGATCTCTGACTCGTGAGTCATTCTCACTGTTTATTAACATGACTATACACACACACACACACACACACACAATATAAAATTTGAAATGCTGTAGTCAAAATTTTATGTTTTTTAAATGGAGTCTGGTTCAGTGCGGCGGTCAGAAGGAGTTTAAAGGCCAGAAAATCAGGTTAAAGCCCCGAATCCAGATTAGATTTACAGCCACATACAGTTAGATATCTTGACACTAAATTATAGAAAAAAACTTAAAAATAAACGTTAGAAATAACAATAATCTGACTCATTTAAATCGGGAATCGTATTCATCGTGTTTACCTTCTCTTCCTATCTCCGTCAGGACCTCACTGCGTAGCTGTTCGTTTACATGCCGGACTCAAATCTTTCTTAGTTGAATAAAGTAAAAGTCACGGTTGTGTTTTTAAGCATATATTATAACAATATGTCATGGATGGTGAACCGCTTATCACTGTTTTTACCTTAGTGGTTTCCACTTCGGTGCCTGCTTCAAATTAATTAAATCCCGGCGGTATTTACGGACACCTCCTCCTCTGCTCAGTGTTAAGCAGAGAGAGAACAATGGCGACCGCAGCGTCTATGATGCCGATCTTCGGGCAGCAGATTTCCTCTAAAAACGACCTGGTTCCGGACTGGAGCAGGGAGGAAGTCAGCACTGGGGTAGGTGCGGGGCTGGTGGGACCGGAGCGGACTGAGTTTGGGTCGGTTTGGTTCTTGGTGGAGCAGTTTAAAGTCAGAAAGTGTGTCAGAATGAGACAGCAGATCTGCTGCAGCTAGCGGTGGCTAACGTTAGCTCCCGCTGGTTGTTGAAAGGCTAGAAAATGAAATAAAGTTCTGAACTGATTACTGTCAGTAAAGGCCTTTAGGGCCAAAAATATTAAATAAAGTTCCGAACCGGTCCGGGAGCAGACCCTCGGTCGGTCTGACCTGCTCAGTGATTCCTTGAAGATGCTCTGTATGAGGGATGACTAATGACCCATTATCGGACAGATCGTGGTGAAATCTGATTTGTCCGATGATTAGCTCATGAAATGTAACTTTAAGTTAAATAGTGACTTAAAACACGCATTCTGTCCGATAATGGATACATGATACAGCTGTTTGTAACCATTACTTTAGTGGCAACTAACGGTCTATCTCGTAAATGTTTCCATTATCGGACAGAATAATCACCTCCTTTTGAGATCCCTTCGGGTTGATGGGTGTCCGAAAATGAACTTACCCAGTGAAGTGACTAGAATCAGCTTTAATGTGTGTTTCAGACCACCATCATGGCGGTGGAGTACGATGGAGGGGTTGTGATTGGAGCCGACTCCCGGACCACCACAGGGTGAGGACCCAGAAAGGTTTCCACTGTCTGTGGTTACCTGTCTCCAGGTAGACTCACCTGTCTCTCTCTCTCCTCCTCTCAGAGCTTACATCGCCAACAGAGTGACGGACAAACTGACCCGGATCCACGACAGGATCTACTGCTGCAGGTCGGTTCTGCTGCCCCTGTAAGGAGGACGGCTGGGGTTCTGCTCCAGGGTTCTGGTTGTAGCGGGTCTCTGGTCCAGGGTTCTGGTTTTGGTTATAGCGGGTCTCTGGTCCAGGGTTCTGGGTCTGGTCCAGGGTTCTGGTTTTGGTTATAGCGGGCCTCTGATTCAGGGTTCTGGTTCTGGTTGTAGCGGGCCTCTGTGTGTGTTTCAGGTCTGGATCAGCTGCCGACACCCAGGCCATCGCTGAGGTGGTCTCCTACCAGCTGGGCTTCCACAGGTACCGCAGCGGGTTGGGTGAGCCGTCCCTGGGTTCTGACAGGTGACGCTCTAACTGTCCCCTGTCCTGGTGCCCCCCCAGCATCGAGCTGGACGAGCCCCCCCTGGTGGAGACGGCAGCCAACCTGTTCAGAGCCAGCTGCTACCGCTACAGAGAGGAGCTGATGGCAGGGATCCTGGTGGCCGGCTGGGACCGCAGGAAGGGAGGACAGGTGGGCTTCACCGGTACATCCAGGGTCACGTGACCCGGTTCTGGCCCAGTCTGACTCCGGCGCTGTCTCCCAGGTGTACTGCGTTCCTATTGGAGGGATGCTGGTCCGTCAGCCCGTGGCGGTGGGCGGCAGTGGCAGCACCTATGTCTACGGGTTCATGGACTCCAACTACAAACCAGGGCTGAACAAAGACCAGTGTCTGGAGCTCACCGCCTCAGGTAACACTGCTGCTGCAGGGCATGCTGGGAGCTGGAGTCCTCAGGGTCTAACTGTGTGTGTGTTGCAGCTCTGTCCCTGGCCATGGAGAGGGACGGCTCCAGCGGCGGCGTCATCAGGCTGGCCTCCATCTCTGAGGAGGGGGTGGAGCGACGGGTGATACTGGGAAACCAGCTGCCCAAATTCTCTACTCACTGAGCATGCTCAGTTCCTCTGTTTGTGTTAGGTCCGATGTGTTAATAAAGGTTTCAATGTATTACTGAGCTGTCTGTGGCTCAGTCTGTCCTGATCAATAAACCTGTTGTACTGATGTAGTTCCTTCAGGGTCCAGCAGGGGGAGGCGGTCTAATGTTACTGATGTAGTTCCTTCAGGGTCCAGCAGGGGGAGGCGGTCTAATGTTACTGATGTAGTTCCTTCAGAGTCCAGCAGGGGGAGGCGGTCTAAATGTTACTGATGTAGTTCAGCTAGAGTCCAGCAGGGGGAGGCGGTCTAATGTTACTGATGTAGTTCCTTCAGGGTCCAGCAGGGGGAGGCGGTCTAAATGTTACTGATGTAGTTCCTTCAGGGTCCAGCAGGGGGAGGCGGTCTAAATGTTACTGATGTAGTTCCTTCAGGGTCCAGCAGGGGGAGGCGGTCTAAATGTTACTGATGTAGTTCAGCTAGAGTCCAGCAGGGGGAGGCGGTCTAATTTTACTGATGTAGTTCCTTCAGGGTCCAGCAGGGGGAGGCGGTCTAAATGTTACTGATGTAGTTCCTTCAGGGTCCAGCAGGGGGAGGCGGTCTAATGTTACTGATGTAGTTCCTTCAGGGTCCAGCAGGGGGAGGCGGTCTAAATGTTACTGATGTAGTTCCTTCAGGGTCCAGCAGGGGGAGGCGGTCTAAATGTTACTGATGTAGTTCCTTCAGAGTCCAGCAGGGGGAGGCGGTCTAATGTTACTGATGTAGTTCCTTCAGGGTCCAGCAGGGGGAGGCGGTCTAAATGTTACTGATGTAGTTCCTTCAGGGTCCAGCAGGGGGAGGCGGTCTAAATGTTACTGATGTAGTTCCTTCAGGGTCCAGCAGGGGGAGGCGGTCTAAATGTTACTGATGTAGTTCCTTCAGAGTCCAGCAGGGGGAGGCGGTCTAATGTTACTGATGTAGTTCCTTCAGGGTCCAGCAGGGGGAGGCGGTCTAAATGTTACTGATGTAGTTCCTTCAGGGTCCAGCAGGGGGAGGCGGTCTAATTTTACTGATGTAGTTCCTTCAGGGTCCAGCAGGGGGAGCCAGCGTCTCAATAAACCTGAGGTCCAGTTCCTCCTCCAGTCTGGTGGATAATTATCAGGTGTTAAACTAATCCAGGTGATCAGAACCTTTCTTTTGGTTCTGGGTTCACTTCCTGTTCGCTGACAGGAAGTTCAACTGAACCAGTAGCTGCTGAGTTTCCCTAGCAACGGACCTGGACCCAGTCAGCCGATCAATGAAAGAGGCTGATGTGTGAACAGCAGGAAGTGAGGTCACAGAGGTCACTGACACTCAGGTGGGACTGCAGATCATGTGATCACCCAGTTCCTAGCTCAGGTTCTGGATCGGTTCTGACCCGGTTTGACTCTGAGTTCTAGTCCAGAGGATGGATGGAAGTTCTCCCGCCATGTTCCTTCAGATCCAGACTGGCTCCTGGATGCCTCCTCCCACAGGTGAGAGGAGGGGCGGAGCTAACACCTGTCTGCTGGTTCCCAGGCTCAGCCTGAGGCTCCTCCCCTCGCCTCGTTCACACCTGGCCAGCAAAGAGAGGACGGGACACCCGATCCTGCTCCACTGACCTCGGAGGAGGAGGAGGGTCTTTTGTTCCAGGTGTTTATGGGACTGAAGATCTGAAGCCTCCTGCTGGGAGAAGATCCTCTGAGGGACCAGTGAACCAGACTGGGACCAGTGAACCAGACTGGGACCAGCACAAAGTTCATCCACACCAGTTCATGAACAGTTTCTTCATCGTTTTCTCTGCAGTCAGACATCAGGGTGGACTCTGATGGTTCCCAACGCTGATTGGCTGAGTTAGTCATGTGACCTGCTGTTTCTCTCCAGACCTGCTTCATCCTCTGATCGCTGGCAGCTTCCCATGGACCTCTGAGCCTCACTGGGAGCTGATGGGCTGACTGGAAACTATCTGCAGAAATGAAGGTTTAACAATAAATTTCCAGCTTAAAGAGAAATAATTCAGGAAGATCTGACCTGACCGGCCTGTCGCCAGGCGGGGAACCTGACATTCCCACCAGGCGCTTCGTCCAGCTCCACACCAGCATGAGAATAACACGGCTCCTCATCTTCTGGACAGAAACCCTGCAGGTGTGACTTCAGCTGCTCTGGAGGACGCATCCTGGGCTGTTTCACTGTCGGCTCCGTCTAAAAATAACAATAATAATAATAATAATGATGATAATGATAGAGAACCTGAGTTTTTATACCGTGATCCGTTCCAGGGTTTTTCCCTTTTTAACTGAGATTGATCAGGAGCAGTTATTGGGAACTGAATTTCCTGTTAGTTTTGTTTATTAAAGTAATAACTTTATTTCCCTAACGGTCATGCGCAGACCTGCATTCCTTCACGACCGATCGGCCACTAAGCCCCGCCCTTTTCAGAGACTGACAGGCTGCTCAGCCAATCACAGGCCGTCATCGGGCAGCGGGTGGGCGTGGCCCCGTTTGAAGGCGGGGTCTGAAAACTTTCAGCTTTGTCTGAAGTTTTTCTGGATACTGGTAGCCACTGGGAGAACTGGGAATACTGGGTGAGTTTCTTGCCTTTCGGAGTGGATTTACATCTGGAAAAGTTCTTCTGTTTATCCTCCAGTCTCCAGCTGACCCACCGACCCCTCTCCGCTGGTCCTGGCCGAGCCCGGAGCTCTCCGAGCCCGCCGCAGCCCGCTGCTGTCGCTCGGGAGGAGAAAGGAGACAAAGCGGGAGGAGCGGGGATGGAGGGAGCCGGAGGACGGAGCGGGACCACGGCTTGGCTGTAGCCCCGGGGTTTCTGCCTCCATCTTGGAAAGTTTCTCCCCGACGTTAAACTCGCCCTGCTCGGATTTTACCCGCCGCTCCTGGACCGCTTCTCGGCAGCTCCCGCCGCCGCTCCGCCGCTCCCTGCCCGCGGTCTGAGCTCCAATGAGGCGGGCACGGCCGGCCCACAAGGAGCCCAGCTGACGCCCCGACCAGGGACCTGTAGGTGGGATCGAGACGGTCCGGACCGGGGCTTCCAGCGGGGAGTCATGGAGGGTTGGAGCGGGCAGCGGGCGGAGGCGAGCCGGGGCCGCGCCTCCTGCTGCGGGCTGCCGGTTCTGGTGGTTCTGCTGGGCTGCTGCTGGTTCTGCTGGGCCGAGGAAGGTGGGTCCGGTTCGAGTCAGCAATCAGTTATCGCTGATTGGTGACGTAGCAGTTCAAGTCAAACTTTATTAATAATCTGGAAATGAACAACAATATTAAAACAAACGGTAACAGCATTATTATTATTATTATTATTATTATTATTATTATTATTATTATTATTACACTTTTGAAGTTGTTTTTTTCCTGCTATAACAGGCAAAAATAAATTAATGAACAGTTATAATTCTTCTATAACTTGTATATTAATCGCTAGTTTCGGTAGTATTTCCTAATAAAAGGGGGCAGTTTGTGAGTATTTTCAGGTTTTTCCTGGTAAAACTGACTAAGTTAACAATAATAATAATAATAATAAATAGGTATAATGCTTGTATAACTTGTAAACTGGGTATTTTCAGGTTTTTCCTGGTAAAGCAGGAGCTGGATGAATGGGGGTCTGATGGTGGCTCCAACTTGTTACTGTTGACGTAATAAATCATAAATGATGACCTAAAACTCTGAGGTCGTCCCAGATGGAGGCGCTTCATTTCTGCTGATGTTCAGGTCATTTAGCTGATTATGCTGAACATGGGGAGTATTTCTGGTGCAGACCTGGAGTCGGGTTAATATTAATAAACACAAGCAGCTCCTGGAGTTCAGGTCAAACTGGCTCCAGGTTTGTGCTCATTGTCATCATTAATAGCAGGTTCTTTCCTGCTGCTTCACATCAGTTATTAATGCTGCAGTTTTGCTTTGTTTACCTGCTTATTAGGCTCAGTCTGGAGCCCAGCGAGGCCTCACACACACACACACACACCCTGATCCAGCCGCTATATCCCTGCTGGCTCCATGAAGCCAGAGCGGCAGCCGCTCTTCCTTCCTGGCTCCAGAACCCGGGTCCCCGGGTCGGGGTGGTTCTGCTCGGTGGAACGGGTCCAACAACCTCTGACCTCGAAACGGGACTCTGGAAAAGCTTGACCTGGGAGCGTCTGCGGGGGGGTGGCCCGGCTCTCTGAGCTTGGTAATGAAGCAGGACCAGGTTCTGACCCGTGGGTTCTGCTGACGCTCCCGGGTCGGGCTGCAGCTCCTGGTCTCTGATTGGCCGGAGCTCCTCAGGTGGTCTCAGTGATTAATGGTCCTGGAGGAGGGACGGATGAGCTGACCGAGCAGACGCCGATGGCCGCCTCATTAATAACCTGTCTCTGTGTGTGTGTGTGTGTGTGTGTGTGATAAGCATCAGTCTACCTGCCTCAGGTGTGTTTCAGCCCAACCTGTTCCTGTGGTTCACTTTAAATAAACAAGTGAGTCACTGTTTAACCTGCAGGGCCATAAACTGTGTGTGTGTGTGTGTGTGGGGGGGGGGACATGGAGACGTTCCAGAACCGCTGCAGAGATTCATCAGATCTAGAAGCTGCATATCAGGCTATAGAGCTGGCGGAACCAGAAGCTGTTAGACGGATCAGAACCAGAGCAGGGTCTCGTCCAGTAAACCCCGTTAGCTAGCTGCTGGTGCTAGCTGCTGGTGCTAGCTAGCAGCACTAGCTACCAGCGCCAGCTACTGGACATCTGGCGGGACAGCGACGTTAATGGAAGAACATGGCTGACGATGTTTCAGCTCCAGCTGGAGAGGCTGAGATACGACAATAAAATACGGCAGAAATGATCATCGGTGCTTCGCTCTTCAGTTAAACCCTAACGGAGTCTTCATCCACCTGAAACCGGCTGCTGGTCACATTTAGAAGCTGAATGAGAAGAAGCAGGACCTGAAATGGACAACGATGAGTCAGCATATTAGTAAACTTTACTAAATACGATCAGCTTTCCTAAATGCTCCTGCTCTGTGTCGCGACGCCACCGTAGGGCCGACATTAATCGCTAACTGGAGGACCGAGACTAACAGGCCGCCAGCTGAGGGAGCAGTGCAGCCAGAACTCCATAATAAATGTCAATATTTAGCATTTATGATGAAAACCTTCATTAATCTGGAAATCTGTTCCACCCAGAGCTCCCCTAGAGGCAGCTTTAGCTTCACCTGCTTCACTTTCTGGAAATAAATCTGCTGTTAATCACCGTTTTCTGTCCAGTTATTAACCAGTTAATCTCCTAATAATCAGCAGATCCGTCCTCCGCGGGGCTGATGGTCGGAGCTGAGCTTTTCTCCCGTTAGAAGAGTTTACCAGCTGCAGATCGGTCACTCAGCGGATGCTGCTGTTGCATTTTAGGCAAGAACATGTTTAAAAATGCAAATAAACAAAAAATTTAATTCCTTTTTTAAAGTATTTCTACTATTTTCTAAAAAGATTAGGAAAATCTGCAGAAGGTGATGATTTTTTATCCAATTAATCGTCAGAATAATCGATTACTCCAATAATTGTCAGCTGCAGCCGTAGCCTAGCTTGGTGCAGTATTTGATCGAACGTGATTGGTTGTTATTTGAACGGAGTGCTGTGATTGGATGAGAAAGACCCGTGTGATTGGCTGGTGGAGTGGCTCATTTAGTGAGCTGTACCAGTTTATGAAGCTGCAGACCCAGAGCCAGGCGCTGCCGGACCGCGTACTGAGCCAGTTTATTCACGCAGATATATTCGCTCACATCAGTCTCACTGAGCGCTCGGCGGCAACCTCTAAAGCCGGCTGTGAAGCTCGGTTTCCGCTGGACGGCCGTTCGTTCCCTGAGGAATCAGGCCGTCGCCCATATGCTCCCAGACTGTAGGGGGCAGCGTGGGGCGCCTACGGCAGCCGCACAACGCAGCGCTCCGTGTTTGGGAGACACAGCTGGCAGCAGCAGCCTGGCGACGCCTGACAGCGTGGTGTCGTCACGGGTGGAATCAAGATGGCTGGCTCCGGGAACCTCCACCAGGGGGAGCTGTGGAGCCTTCGCCATGTTTCCAGCACACCGTCGGCGTGGTTACGGAACCTCAGCGGGTTGCGGCGCCGAAAATCAGGACCGCACGCACGCTGGGCGGAGCAATGAAACCTGGGTCCGGTTCTGGAGCTCCCTTTCCCCCCAACATCAGAACCATGGACCAGTCGGACCTCTGGAGTCACCCAGAACATCAGAACCGTGGACCTGGGTTGAAGCTCTCGGGTCTGCAGACCCATCAGCAGATGGAGGCTAATCTGGGCCCGGCTCCTCGGTACCGGCACCGGTTTCATAAGGCTGGTTGGGAAGAGTCCAGATGGATCAGAACCATTCACTCTGTGGGGTTTGGAGCTCAGAACTGGGTCGACCTGCGGACAGAACCCAGCATGTTCTGCTGTCATCCTCATCCTGACAGCTGAGGTTCTGTTCGGTCAGCGGCGCCGGATTGGGTCAGAATCGGGTCGGGAATGAAGGATTGGACCGAGATCAGGAGTCAGAAGATTAGGAAGACTTGGTGCAGAAGTTCTGGACGTCAGACCTGGAACCTGAAGTTCTGGAGGTTCTGTTCTGGATGATGACCAACAGCAGAACCAACGTGTCCAACTGGACCGAACCCCAGAACCTCTGCAGAACCTGCTGGTTTACTATCAGCTCTGGAGGATCCCAGAGAACATCTGCTCCGCTTCTGTCTGGTCCAGAACCGCTCTGAGAGCCCGGATGGTTCTGGAGTTCTCTGCTGGGTCCAGACCCGCCTTCAGAACCAACAGCTGTTTCAGGTCCGGTGGACTCGAGAAGTCGTGCTGCATTCGATTTACCCGGGAAGTCGGAGCTCTGAGCTGGGTTTGACGTCAGACCCGAGGTAGTGGCGTTCCAGTTCAGTTTTACGACTGGGAAGTCGGAATTTCCCAGTTCCGAGGACAACTGGAACGCAGCCTTACTGGCAGAAGATCCAGAATCAGCTGGCTGATCTGGACCGGACCTTTAACTCCAGGTTCTGAGCTGGGAGGAACTGGATCCAGGAGCAGGTCAGACGGAGTTGGAACACTGTCAGGATGAGCTGTAGAGACTCGCTGGTGCCGGGAGGGGGGCGGAGCTTAGGCTCACTCCGTCCAATCAGCTCTGACTGCAAGAACCCGGTTACAGAACCAGGTTCTGGGTCGAACCCGGGCTGCAGGCAGGCTCCTGGTCAGGTCTCAGATGCACTCCTGCAGTTCTGGTTCTGCAGCTGCAGGTTCTGGTTCTGGTACCAGAAGAGAGGAGTTCAGGCTGCAGGAATGAGAGCAGAGCTGCCAGAGACACGCACACACACACACACACACACGCACGCACACAACCCACACACACAGACACACACGCACGCACGCACACACACACACAGACACACACACACGCACACAACCCACACACACAGACACACACGCACGCACGCACACACACACACAGACACACACACACGCACACAACCCACACACACAGACACACACGCACACAGACACACACACACACACAGACACACACAGACGCACACACACAGACACACACACACAGACACACACGCACACAGACACACACACACACAGACACACACACACAGACACACACGCACACAGACAGACACAGACGCACACACACAGACACACACACACAGACACACACACACACAGACACACACACACAGACACACACGCACACAGACAGACACAGACGCACACACACAGACACACACACACAGACACACACACAGACACACACACAGACACACACACACACACAGACACACAGACACAGACGCACACACACACAGACACACACACACACAGACGCACACACACAGACGCACACACACACAACCCACACACAGACACACACAACACACACACAAACACACACACACGCCCCACACAGAAACACACGCACCCCCTCACCCCCCCACACACCAGAGGCGCTGGGCGCCGCCCGCTGGTGTAAACATCCCGTCTCTGTTGTCATGGCAGCCTCCGTGTCCTGGTCGTGCTCTCTTATCTCTGATTGGCTGTTTACAGACAGCATGGCCGGTTCTGTGTGTGTGTGTGTGTGTGTGTGTGTGTGTGTGTGTGTGTGAGTTCAGGTTAGAACTGGAGGGTCCTCACAAACATAGCGGTTCAGATGTGTGTGTCAGTCTGCCCCCCCCAGGCTGTAATTGGATCAGGCTGCTGTGCCGATCAGAACCTGGCTGAGACTCTGGTCGACCCGCTGGTCCGGTTCTGGGGGGCTGCAGTAGGGGGCGCTCTCATTGGTTCCTGCTCTGCTGCCATGTTGTTCCCCGTTACCATGGAGACGCTTTGGTTGGCTGCATCTGAGCATGCTCAGAGGGTCACATGATCAGTGGTTGGAGGTTCATGAGTCAGACCTTCTGACCCGGATAGGGGTGCAGGAGGCCGAACCTGGAGGTGGAAACAGGTCTGAGTCACATTAGAGGTACCGAGTCCAGGTCCGAGTGTCATTAGAGGTACTGGGTCCAGGTCCGAGTGTCATCAGAGGCACCGGGTCCAAGTCTGAGTCACATCAGAGGTACTGAGTCCAGGTCCGAGTGTCATTAGAGGTACCGGGTCCAGGTCCGAGTGTCATCAGAGGCACCGGGTCCAAGTCTGAGTCACATCAGAGGTACTGAGTCCAGGTCCGAGTGTCATTAGAGGTACCCAGTCCAGGTCTGAGTGTCATCAGAGGCACCGTTTCCAGGTCCGAGTTACATTAGAGGTACTGAGTCCAGGTCATTAGAGGTACTGAGTGTCATTAGAGGTACCGAGTCACATTAGAGGTACCAAGTCCAGGTCTGAATCACATTAGAGGTACTGAGTCTGGGTCCAAGTCACATTAGAGGTACCAAGTCCGGGTCCGAGTCACATCAGAGGTACCGAGTCCAGGTCCGAGTGTCATCAGAGGCACCGGGTCCAAGTCTGAGTCACATCAGAGGCACTGAGTCCAGGTCCGAGTGTCATTAGAGGAACCCGGTCCAAGTCTGAGTCACATCAGAGGTACCGGGTCCAGGTCCGAGTGTCATAAGAGGTACCAAGTCCAGGTCTGAGTCACATCAGAGGTACTGAGTCCAGGTCCGAGTGTCATTTGAGGTACCGGGTCCAGGTCCGAGTGTCATTAGAGGTACTGGGTCCAGGTCCGAGTGTCATCAGAGGCACCGGGTCCAAGTCTGAGTCACATCAGAGGTACCGAGTCCAGGTCCGAGTGTCATTTGAGGTACCGGGTCCAGGTCCGAGTGTCATTAGAGGAACCAGGTCCAGGTCCGAGTGTCTATAGAGGTACCGAGTCCAGGTCCGAGTGTCATTAGAGGTACCGAGTCCAGGTCTGAGTGTCATCAGAGGCACCGTTTCCAGGTCCGAGTTACATTAGAGGTACTGAGTCCAGGTCTGAGTGTCATTAGAGGTACCGAGTCACATTAGAGGTACCAAGTCCGGGTCCGAGTCACATCAGAGGTACCGAGTCCAGGTCCGAGTGTCATTAGAGGAACCCGGTCCAGGTCCGAGTGTCATTTGAGGTACCAAGTATCTGGTCCAGGTCCGAGTGTCATTACAGGCACTGAGTCCAGGTCCGAGTGTCATTAGAGGTACCAAGTATCTGGTCCAGGTCCGAGTGTCATTAGAGGCACTGAGTCCAGGTCCGAGTGTCATTAGAGGCACCGGGTCCAAGTCTGAGTCACATCAGAGGTACCGAGTACTGGGTCCAGGTCCAAGTGTCACTAGAGATACTGGGTCCAGGTCCGAGTGTCATTAGAGGTACCAAGTATCTGGTCCAGGTCCGAGTGTCATTAGAGGCACTGAGTCCAGGTCCGAGTGTCATTAGAGGCACCGGGTCCAAGTCTGAGTCACATCAGAGGTACCGAGTACTGGGTCCAGGTCCAAGTGTCGCTAGAGATACTGGGTCCAGGTCCGAGTGTCATTAGAGGTACCAAGTATCTGGTCCAGGTCCGAGTGTCATTAGAGGCACTGAGTCCAGGTCCGAGTGTCATTAGAGGAACCCGGTCCAGGTCTGAGTCACATCAGAGGTACCGAGTACTGGGTCCAGGTCCAAGTGTCGCTAGAGATACTGGGTCCAGGTCTGAGTGTCATTAGAGGTACCAAGTATCTGGTCCAGGTCTGAGTGTCATTAGAGGCACCGAGTCCAGGTCCGAGTGTCATTAGAAGGTCCAAGTCTGAGTCACATCAGAGGTACCGAGTACTGGGTCCAGGTCCAAGTGTCACTAGAGATACTGGGTCCAGGTCCGAGTGTCATTAGAGGTACCAAGTATCTGGTCCAGGTCCGAGTGTCATTAGAGGCACTGAGTCCAGGTCCGAGTGTCATTAGAGGAACCCGGTCCAGGTCTGAGTCACATCAGAGGTACCGAGTACTGTGTCCAGGTCCAAGTGTCACTAGAGATACTGGGTCCAGGTCCAAGTGTCATCAGAGGCACTGGGTCCAAGTCTGAGTCACATCAGAGGTACCGGGTCCAGGTCCGAGTGTCATAAGAGGTACCAAGTCCAGGTCTGAGTCACATTAGAGGTACTGGGTCCAGGTCCTGTTCTGGTGTTCTGGTGGTTCTGAGCGGCTGTAAATAAACGGACCTTGTGATCCGTCGGGCTCACTTGGTGCCGCCCGTTTCCTCCACTCAGGCTGCCTGGGTCATGGGATCAGTGGTTCTGCTCAGCAGATGAAGGTTCTGTTAAGGTCCGGGAGCCCAGGCTGTTCAGGTCCGTTATTATTTAGTTCTGATTGGTTCTGTCAGTTTGGACAGAACCAGAGAAGTTCTGATGTCCCGGCTCTGGTCCAAACTGGTTTCTGGTCCGCTGATGATCCTAAATAACCAGGAGAGGTTCTGGATCCAGATGGAAACAGAACTGCTCTGATGTTCTGGTGGTCCGAATGGGACGAGCAGGCGGAACCTGAGACCCGGTGGTTCCTGGGTGGGTCCGGATGATTGGACCTTTAGCTCATGAAGGAGCTCGGGGTTCTGTTGGTTTGGTCTGGTTGGTTTATCCTTCAGGACCGGACCCGGTGCTGACACAGAACCAGGTCGGTACCAGTCTGAGAGAATGATCAGAACCAGACCCGCTCTGATTCTAAATTTCATCTGACTGCTGGGTCCAGTTCAGGTTCTGGGTCCATTTCAGGTTCTGGGTCCATTTCAGGTTCTGGACCCAGTTCAGGTTCTGGTTCCAGTTAAGGTTCTGGATCCAGTTCAGGTTCTGGGCCCAGTTGAGGATCTGGGTCCAGTTCAGGTTCTGGGTCCATTTCAGGTTCTGGACCCAGTTCAGGTTCTGGTTCCAGTTAAGGTTCTGGATCCAGTTCAGGTTCTGGGCCCAGTTGAGGATCTGGGTCCAGTTCAGGTTCTGGGTCCATTTCAGGTTCTGGACCCAGTTCAGGTTCTGGTTCCAGTTAAGGTTCTGGATCCAGTTCAGGTTCTGGGCCCAGTTGAGGTTCTGGTTCCAGTTCTGGTTCTGGTTCCAGTTGAGGTTCAGGGCCCAGTTCAGGTTCTGGACCCAGTTCAGGTTCAGGGCCCAGTTGAGGTTCTGGTTCCAGTTCAGGTTCTGGTTCTGGTTCAGGTTCAGTGCCCAGTTGAGGTTCTGGGTCCAGTTGAGGTTCTGGTTCCAGTTCAGGTATTGGTTCCAGTTGAGGTTCTGGACCCAGTTCAGGTTTTGGGTCCAGTTCATTTTCTGGATCCAGTTCTGGTTCTGATTCCAGTTCAGGTTCTGGTTCCAGTTCAGGTTCTGGGCCCAGTTCAGGATCTGGTTCCAGTTCAGGTTTTGGGCCCAGTTCAGGTCCTGGACCCAGTTCAGGTTCTGGTTCTGGTTCCAGTTGAGGTTCAGGGCCCAGTTCTGGTTCTGGTTCCAGTTCAGGTTCTGGTTCCAGTTGAGGTTCTGGACCCAGTTCAGGTTTTGGGTCCAGTTCAGGTTCTGGACCCAGTTCTTGTTCTGGACCCAGTTCAGGTTCTGGTTCCAGTTCAGGTTCAGGGCCCAGTTGAGGTTCTGGACCCAGTTCAGGTTCTGGACCCAGTTAAGGTTCTGGTTCCAGTTGAGGTTCAGGGCCCAGTTGAGGTTCTGGTTCCAGTTCAGGTTCTGGTTCCAGTTCTGGTTCTGGTTCCAGTTCAGGTTCTCGGCCCAGTTGAGGTTCTGGTTCCAGTTCAGTTTATGGACCCAGTTCAGGTTCTGGTTCCAGTTCTGGTTCTGGTTCCAGTTGAGGTTCTGGGCCCAGTTGAGGTTCTGGTTCCAGTTCAGTTTATGGACCCAGTTCAGGTTCTGGTTCCAGTTCAGGTTCTGGTTCCAGTTGAGGTTATGGACCCAGTTCAGGTCCTGGACCCAGTTCAGGTTCTGGACCCAGTTCAGGTTCTGGTTCCAGTTGAGGTTCTGGACCCAGTTCAGGTTCTGGTTCTAGTTCAGGTTCAGGGCCCAGTTCAGGTCCTGGACCCAGTTCAGGTTCTGGTTCTGGTTCCAGTTGAGGTTCTGGTTCCAGTTGAGGCTCAGGACCCAGTTCAGGTTCTGATTCCAGTTCAGGTTCAGGGCCCAGTTCAGGTCCTGGACCCAGTTCAGGTTCTGGTTCTAGTTCAGGTTCTTGTTCCAGTTGAGGCTCAGGACCCAGTTCAGGTTCTGGTTCTGGTTCCAGTTCTGGTTCTGGTTCCAGTTCAGGTCCTGGACCCAGTTCAGGTCCTGGACCCAGTTCAGGTTCTGGTTCTGGTTCCAGTTGAGGTTCAGGGCCCAGTTCAGGTCCTGGACCCAGTTCAGGTTCTGGACCCAGTTCAGGTTCTGGTTCTGGTTCCAGTTGAGGTTCTGGTTCCAGTTGAGGCTCAGGACCCAGTTCAGGTTCTGATTCCAGTTCCGGTTCAGGGCCCAGTTGAGGCTCTGGACCCAGTTCAGGTTCTGGTTCTGGTTCTGGTTCCAGTTGAGGTTCTGGTTCCAGTTGAGGCTCTGGACCCAGTTCAGGTTCTGGTTCTCGGCCCAGTTTAGGTCCTGGGCCCAGTTCAGGTTCTCGGCCCAGTTCAGGTTCTGGTTCCAGTTCAGGTTCTGGACCCAGTTCAGGTTCAGGTTCTGGTTCTAGTTCAGGTTCTGGTTCCAGTTGAGGTTCTCGGCCCAGTTCAGGTTCAGGTTCTGGTTCCAGTTCAGGTTCTGGACCCAGTTCAGGTTCTGGTTCCAGTTCAGGTTCTCGGCCCAGTTCAGGTTCAGGTTCTGGTTCAGGTTCTCGGCCCAGTTCAGGTTCAGGTTCTGGTTCTAGTTCAGGTTCTGGTTCCAGTTCAGGTTCTCGGCCCAGTTCAGGTTCAGGTTCTGGTTCTAGTTCAGGTTCTGGTTCCAGTTCAGGTTCTCGGCCCAGTTCAGGTTCAGGTTCTGGTTCTAGTTCAGGTTCTGGTTCCAGTTGAGGTTCTGGATCCAGTTCTGGTTCAGGTTCTTGTTCCAGTTGAGACTCTGGACCCAGTTCAGGTTCTGGTTCTGGTTCCAGTTGAGGTTTTGGACCCAGTTCAGGTTCAGGTTCTGGTTCAGGTTCTGGTTACAGTTGAGGTTCTGGGCCCAGTTCAGGTTCTGGTTCTGGTTCTGGTTCTCGGCCCAGTTCAGGTTCTGGCTCTGGTTCTCGGCCCAGTTCAGGTTCTGGTTCTAGTTCAGGTTCCGGGCCCAGTTCAGGTTCTGGTTCTGGTTCTCGGCCCAGTTCAGGTTCTGGTTCTGGTTCTGGGCCCAGTTCAGGTTCTGGTTCCAGTTGACGCTCTGGTTCTCGGCCCAGTTCAGGTTCAGGTTCCAGTTGAGGTTCTGGTTCCAGTTGAGGCTCTGGACCCAGTTCAGGTTCTGGTTCTGGTTCTGGTTCTCGGCCCAGTTCAGGTTTTGGTTCTGGTTCTCGGCCCAGTTCAGGTTCTGGTTCTGGCTCTGGGCCCAGTTCAGGTTCTGGTTCTGGTTCTCGGCCCAGTTCAGGTTCTGGCTCTGGTTCTGGTTCTCGGCCCAGTTCAGGTTTTGGTTCTGGTTCTCGGCCCAGTTCAGGTTCTGGTTCTGGCTCTGGTTCTGGGCCTAGTTCAGGTTCTGGTTCTGGTTCTCGGCCCAGTTCAGGTTCTGGTTCTAGTTCAGGTTCTGGGCCCAGTTCAGGTTCTGGTTCTAGTTCAGGTTCTGGACCCAGTTCAGGTTCTGGCTCTGGTTCTGGGCCCAGTTCAGGTTCTGGTTCTGGTTCTGGTTCTCGGCCCAGTTCAGGTTCTGGCTCTGGTTCTGGGCCCAGTTCAGGTTCTGGTTCTGGTTCCAGTTCAGGTTCTGGGCCCAGTTCAGTTTCAGGACCCAGTTCAGGTTCTGGTTCTAGTTCAGGTTCCGGGCCCAGTTCAGGTTCTGGTTCTGGTTCTGGTTCTCGGCCCAGTTCAGGTTCTGGTTCTGGCTCTGGTTCTGGGCCCAGTTCAGGTTCTGGTTCTCGGCCCGGTTCTGGTTCTGGTTCTGGGCCCAGTTCAGGTTCTGGTTCTGGCTCTGGTTCAGGGCCCAGTTCAGGTTCTGGTTCTGGTTCTCGGCCCGGTTCTGGTTCTGGCTCTGGTTCTGGGCCCAGTTCAGGTTCTGGCTCTGGTTCTCGGCCCAGTTCAGGTTCTGGTTCTGGTTCTGGGCCCAGTTCAGGTTCTGGTTCTCGGCCCAGTTCAGGTTCTGGTTCTGGTTCTGGTTCTCGGCCCAGTTCAGGTTCTGGCTCTGGTTCTGGGCCCAGTTCAGGTTCTGGCTCTGGTTCTCGGCCCAGTTCAGGTTCTGGTTCTGGTTCTGGGCCCAGTTCAGGTTCTGGTTCTCGGCCCAGTTCAGGTTCTGGTTCTGGTTCTCGGCCCAGTTCAGGTTCTGGCTCTGGTTCTCGGCCCGGTTCTGGTTCTGGTTCTGGTTCTCGGCCCAGTTCAGGTTCTGGTTCTGGTTCTGGTTCTCGGCCCAGTTCAGGTTCTGGCTCTGGTTCTTGGCCCAGTTCAGGTTTTGGTTCTGGTTCTCGGCCCAGTTCAGGTTCTGGCTCTGGTTCTCGGCCCAGTTCAGGTTCTGGTTCTGGTTCTGGTTCTCGGCCCAGTTCAGGTTCTGGTTCTGGTTCTCGGCCCAGTTCTGGTTCTAGTTCAGGTTCTCGGCCCAGTTCAGGTTCTGGCTCTGGTTCTCGGCCCAGTTCAGGTTCTGGTTCTGGTTCTGGTTCTGGGCCCAGTTCAGGTTCTGGCTCTGGTTCTCGGCCCAGTTCAGGTTCTGGCTCTGGTTCTCGGCCCAGTTCAGGTTCTGGTTCTGGTTCTCGGCCCAGTTCAGGTTCTGGTTCTCGGCCCAGTTCAGGTTCTGGCTCTGGTTCTCGGCCCAGTTCAGGTTCTGGTTCTGGTTCTCGGCCCAGTTCAGGTTCTGGTTCTCGGCCCAGTTCAGGTTCTGGCTCTGGTTCTCGGCCCAGTTCAGGTTCTGGTTCTGGTTCTCGGCCCAGTTCAGGTTCTGGTTCTCGGCCCAGTTCAGGTTCTGGTTCTGGTTCTGGTTCTCGGCCCAGTTCAGGTTCTGGCTCTGGTTCTCGGCCCGGTTCTGGTTCTGGTTCTGGTTCCGGGCCCAGTTCAGGTTCTGGTTCTGGTTCTGGTTCTCGGCCCAGTTCAGGTTCTGGCTCTGGTTCTCGGCCCAGTTCAGGTTCTGGTTCTGGTTCTGGGCCCAGTTCAGGTTCTGGTTCTGGTTCTCGGCCCAGTTCAGGTTCTGGTTCTGGTTCTGGGCCCAGTTCAGGTTCTGGCTCTGGTTCTCGGCCCAGTTCAGGTTCTGGTTCTGGTTCCGGGCTGTGCCCCGGTAAAGGGCTCCCTGACTGCCGGCCTGAGGCCGTCGGACTTTTCCTGTTCGCCCAAACGTTGCCGTTTGTGACGCGTAAAAACTGAAAATTACTTTGGAAATTTGCCGTATTTACTACATTTCCCACCGACTCGCCACGTTTGCTCGTGCGCAAAGCATTCTGGGCCGACGACGCGGGGCGGTTAACGCTGCAGTCTGCTTCAACAGAAACACTTCCTATATCTGCTGGAACTGTCGCCACGTCGTGGCAGAATGCTCCCAGTGCTCCCAGTGCTCCCAGAGAAACAACCAGTCAGAGCCAGGAGGCGGGTCTTAGCGCTGCCAATCACCGTCTGAGTGGCGCTGCTCATCCACCCCCCCGCCCGCTCTCTGCTACACTGCAGCGAGCAGAGACTCTAGTGAATGCTAAGGCTAGCTAGCATGGCCACCGATGATGATGGATAAACGGTTTTCCTGGAGCAGTGAGCTGTTCTTCCACCATCAGCACGTTTAGCAGCGCGAACACAAGGGTGACTGGCAGCGCTAAGCCCCTCCCCCTGGCTCTGATTGGTTGGTTTAGCTCGGGGTCGGACTGCAGCTTTAAGGTGGACTCGAGTCCAGAAACAAAACGCAGGAAGTCGAGGTGGTGGGGGCTGAGGGCAGCTGTCTGGATGGAGACGAACCGCCTCAGTTTTCATGAGCCGTGATGCACGAGATAGCCGCTGGAACAAGCTAACGTGATCGGCTTGTGATCCACTGTTCACTATATTAGCTAGAGCTAACACCGTTAGCCGGAGCTAACCTCATTAGCAGGAGCTAACACTGTTAGCAGGAGCTAACCTCATTAGCAGGATCTAACACTGTTAGCAGGAGCTAACACCGTTAGCAGGATCTAACACTGTTAGCAGGAGCTAACCTCATTAGCAGGAGCCAACGTTGTTAGCAGGAGCCAATGTCGTTAGCAGGAGCCAACGTTGTTAGCAGGATCTGCTGGTTCTGCAGGGGGTGTATAGGTTCTTGTGGAGGTTCTGTTGGACCTACAGGAGGTCTCAGAGGTTCTTCTGGAGGTCTCAGAGGTTCTGGTGGAGGACTCAGAGGTTCAGGGTGTTTTGGAGGAACCTGCGGTGGTTCCTGGGGACCTCTGAGGATCTTCTGAGGGTCTGAAGGTCCAGTTGGACCAGAACCTTTCAGCCAATGTCTGTCTGCCCCTCAGAGGTTGTGATGAACACCAAGCTGGAGACGTCCGACCTGCGGTGGACCAACCACCCTGCAGACGACCAGCAGGTAAGCCCCGCCCCCTCGCGGCTGCAGGCGCTGCGATTGGTTGCCCGCTAACCCCTCCCTGCCGCCGCAGTGGGACGAGCTGAGCGGATTGGACGAGGACTCCAACAGCGTGCGGACCTTCCAGATCTGCACCCCCGACAGCCCGACGTCCTACTGGCTGCGGACGCGCTGGATCCCGCGCCGCGCCGCCACCACGCTCTATGTGGAGATCCGGTGGGTGCCTCCGTCCGTCCGCCGCTCGCGCAGACAGGAAGCGGTGCGGTGACTCTGTGCCGCCCCCCGCAGGTTCACCATGATGGAGTGCGCGGCGATCGACCAGCGCCACTGCAAGGAGACCTTTAACCTCTACTACTACCAGTCCGACAGCGACGAGGCCACGCCCACCCACCCCGCCTGGATGGAGAACCCCTACACCAAGGCGTCCGCCATCGCCGCCGACCACCTGCTGCGGCGCGGCGCCGAGCGGCGCTCCAACGTCAAGCTGCTGCGGCTGGAGGGGCTGAGGGGGGCGGGGCTCTACCTGGCCTTCCAGAGCCAGGGCACCTGCATGGCGCTGCTCGCCGTGCGCGTCTTCTTCAGGAAGTGCCCGCCCCTCCGCCGCGCCTTCGCCTCCTTCCCCGAAACCGTCCCCCACTCGCTGGTGGAGCAGGTAACCGTGGCGACGCCCGGCCCTTCCCCCCGGAGGCTTTCAGAATAAAAGCGTGACGAAGTCTCGCTGCGTCCGCAGGCTCAGGGCGTCTGCGTGGAGAACGCCGTGACCCCCCCCGGAGAGAACGCCCAGCCTCCCAGCATGCTCTGCGGCGAGGACGGCCAGTGGGTGGGGCCGCCCACGTCCAGCTGCGCCTGCCGCCCCGGGTACGAGGCCGGAGACAGCGACGTGCGCTGCCGAGGTGAGGCCCTTCAAAATAAAAGCTGCGAAAGGTTGCAGAGCAGTTCTGATTGGGTCGGTCCGGTCCTGGTAGAACCAGGCCTCTGGACTCATCCTGAAGGACCTGGGGCTCCCCAGAGACCCAGCAGGAGTTCTGGTTCTGGTCCTGGGACCTGGTCAGACCCAGTTAGGTCCAGTTAGACCCAGTTAGACCCGGTCAGAACCGGTAAGACCCAGTTAGACCCAGTTAGACCCAGCCAGACCCGGTCAGAACCGGTCAGACCCAGTTAGACCCAGCCAGACCCGGTCAGAACCGGTAAGACCCAGTTAGACCCAGTTAGTCAGCCGCTGACAGTTTGGTCGTCGAGGCTTCCTGTTATTCCTCTGGGGGTCAGAGGTCAGCTGGCCGCCAGCAGGAAGCACTGCAGCCTCTGTGATGTCAGAGGGGGTCAGAGGTCAAACGGAGACAGAGGTCCAGCTGGGAGGCTGCTGATGACATCACAGCAGCACTTTCCACCTCCTGTCAAGTCCAAGGCCACTTCCTGTCTCTGTGTCGCCGCCACCTGAAGCCCCGCCCCCCAGAGGGGCCGAGCGGCTGCAGTCAGAAGGTTGCGGGCTCGACTCCAGCCTGCGCTCCAGGACGGGTTGTCTGCCCGCCGTGGAGGCGTGCCCGGGACTAACCTGTCTGTCTCTCCGCAGCCTGTCCAGCAGGACGCTTCAAGGTGGGATCAGGAAGTGGAGGCTGCGCTTCCTGTCCGGGCAGCAGCCACACCCGGGTCCCAGGCTCCGCCTACTGCCCCTGTCTCCAGGGTTACGACCGGGCCGACTCCGACCCGCCGCACGCAGCCTGCACACGTAACTCCGCCTCTTCTTCTTCTTCTTCTTCTTCTTCTTCACTCAGCTTCTCCGGCCAGAGGTCACGTTACCCATCATGCACCTGGGCCGAGCTGCGCCGATCCCGTTAGACTCATTTCACAGCAGGAGGAAGCTGAGACTGGAAGCTCGGTTCCTGAGCAGCTTGGGCCTTTGAGGAGGGTTTAATAGGCCCTGCAGGGTGGCTGCACGCACACACACACACACACACACACACACACACACATAGACATAGAGCCACAGACATACGCACACACACACACACACACACACACACACATAGACATAGAGCCACAGACACACACACACACAGACCCACACACACACACACACACAGACCCACAGACATACGCACACACACACACACACACACACACATAGAGCCACACACACACACACACACACACACATAGACATAGAGCCACAGACATACGCACACACACACACACACACACTCTGCTGTATTAGCCAGTAGCTCGCCACGCCCCTCTAAGTAGCGCGACGCCGCCCCTTTAACTGCGTCGCCCTAGGCAACAGCAATTAGGCCAAATTAATAGGCACATTACTCCATTGTGTGTTTAAGAGCTGCGGGTGACACACACACACACACACACACATACAGGCACACACACACATATGCACACACACACTCAGGATGTGTGTGTCGCAGCAGCAGCCCCCCCATCAGTCATTAACATGGACCCAGCTCCTTACTCGGACACGCCTGACAGTCAGCGCTCAGGGGAAAGCTCAGGCGATGTTAAACAGGCCCTGACCTCTGACCTCTGACCCCTACAGGCCCCCCGTCGGCCCCCCGCCACCCGGTCAGTCAGCTCAACGACACCACGCTCACCCTGGAGTGGGGGGAGCCGCTGGACCGAGGAGGACGGGGAGACCTGAGCTACCGGCTGCTCTGCTCCGACTGCGCTGGTGCTGCCAAGGTAGGACGGCCCGGTAGACCCGGCCGGGTTCTGGTAGGTTCCAGGTTAGATTCCAGGTAGGTTCCAGGTTAGATTCCAGGTAGGTTCCAGGTAGATTCCAGGTTAGGTTCCAGGTAGATTCCAGGTAGATTCCAGGTTAGATTCCAGGTTAGATTCCAGGTAGGTTCCAGGTTAGATTCCAGGTTAGATTCCAGGTAGGTTCCAGGTAGATTCCAGGTAGACCCGGCCGGGTTCTGGTAGGTTCCAGGTAGATTCCAGGTAGATTCCAGGTTAGATTCCAGGTAGGTTCCAGGTAGATTCCAGGTTAGGTTCCAGGTTAGATTCCAGGTAGGTTCCAGGTTAGATTCCAGGTAGATTCCAGGTAGATTCCAGGTAGGTTCCAGGTAGACTCCAGGTTAGGTTCCAGGTTAGATTCCAGGTAGGTTCCAGGTTAGATTCCAGGTAGATTCCAGGTTAGATTCCAGGTAGATTCCAGGTTAGATTGCAGGTTAGATTCCAGGTAGATTCCAGGTAGGTTCCAGGTTAGATTCCAGGTAGACCCGGCCGGGTTCTGGTAGGTTCCAGGTTAGATTCCAGGTAGATTCCAGGTAGATTCCAGGTTAGATTGCAGGTTAGATTCCAGGTAGGTTCCAGGTAGATTCCAGGTAGGTTCCAGGTTAGATTCCAGGTAGGTTCCAGGTAGATTCCAGGTAGATTCCAGGTTAGATTCCAGGTAGATTCCAGGTTAGATTGCAGGTTAGATTCCAGGTAGATTCCAGGTAGATTCCAGGTAGGTTCCAGGTTAGATTCCAGGTAGATTCCAGGTTAGATTCCAGGTAGGTTCCAGGTAGATTCCAGGTAGATTCCAGGTAGGTTCCAGGTTAGATTGCAGGTTAGATTCCAGGTAGATTCCAGGTAGATTCCAGGTTAGATTGCAGGTTAGATTCCAGGTAGGTTCCAGGTAGATTCCAGGTAGGTTCCAGGTTAGATTCCAGGTAGGTTCCAGGTAGATTCCAGGTAGATTCCAGGTTAGATTCCAGGTAGATTCCAGGTTAGATTGCAGGTTAGATTCCAGGTAGATTCCAGGTAGATTCCAGGTAGGTTCCAGGTTAGATTCCAGGTAGATTCCAGGTTAGATTCCAGGTAGGTTCCAGGTAGATTCCAGGTAGGTTCCAGGTTAGATTGCAGGTTAGATTCCAGGTAGATTCCAGGTAGATTCCAGGTAGGTTCCAGGTTAGATTCCAGGTAGGTTCCAGGTAGATTCCAGGTAGATTCCAGGTTAGATTCCAGGTAGATTCCAGGTTAGATTGCAGGTTAGATTCCAGGTAGATTCCAGGTAGATTCCAGGTAGGTTCCAGGTTAGATTCCAGGTAGATTCCAGGTTAGATTCCAGGTAGGTTCCAGGTAGATTCCAGGTAGATTCCAGGTAGATTCCAGGTAGGTTCCAGGTTAGATTCCAGGTAGGTTCCAGGTAGATTCCAGGTAGACCCGGCCGGGTTCCAGGTATATTCCAGGTAGATTCCAGGTAGGTTCCAGGTTAGATTCCAGGTAGGTTCCAGGTAGATTCCAGGTAGATTCCAGGTAGATTCCAGGTTAGATTCCAGGTAGGTTCCAGGTTAGATTCCAGGTCGGTTCCAGGTAGGTTCCAGGTTAGATTCCAGGTAGATTCCAGGTTAGATTCCAGGTAGGTTCCAGCTAGGTTCCAGGTAGATTCCAGGTTAGGTTCCAGGTAGATTCCAGGTAGATTCCAGGTAGATTCCAGGTTAGGTTCCAGGTAGATTCCAGGTAGATTCCAGGTTAGATTCCAGGTTAGATTCCAGGTAGGTTCCAGGTTAGATTCCAGGTTAGATTCCAGGTAGGTTCCAGGTAGATTCCAGGTAGACCCGGCCGGGTTCTGGTAGGTTCCAGGTAGATTCCAGGTAGATTCCAGGTTAGATTCCAGGTAGGTTCCAGGTAGATTCCAGGTTAGGTTCCAGGTTAGATTCCAGGTAGGTTCCAGGTTAGATTCCAGGTAGATTCCAGGTAGATTCCAGGTAGGTTCCAGGTAGACTCCAGGTTAGGTTCCAGGTTAGATTCCAGGTAGGTTCCAGGTTAGATTCCAGGTAGATTCCAGGTTAGATTCCAGGTAGATTCCAGGTTAGATTGCAGGTTAGATTCCAGGTAGATTCCAGGTAGGTTCCAGGTTAGATTCCAGGTAGACCCGGCCGGGTTCTGGTAGGTTCCAGGTTAGATTCCAGGTAGATTCCAGGTAGATTCCAGGTTAGATTGCAGGTTAGATTCCAGGTAGGTTCCAGGTAGATTCCAGGTAGGTTCCAGGTTAGATTCCAGGTAGGTTCCAGGTAGATTCCAGGTAGATTCCAGGTTAGATTCCAGGTAGATTCCAGGTTAGATTGCAGGTTAGATTCCAGGTAGATTCCAGGTAGATTCCAGGTAGGTTCCAGGTTAGATTCCAGGTAGATTCCAGGTTAGATTCCAGGTAGGTTCCAGGTAGATTCCAGGTAGATTCCAGGTAGGTTCCAGGTTAGATTGCAGGTTAGATTCCAGGTAGATTCCAGGTAGATTCCAGGTTAGATTGCAGGTTAGATTCCAGGTAGGTTCCAGGTAGATTCCAGGTAGGTTCCAGGTTAGATTCCAGGTAGGTTCCAGGTAGATTCCAGGTAGATTCCAGGTTAGATTCCAGGTAGATTCCAGGTTAGATTGCAGGTTAGATTCCAGGTAGATTCCAGGTAGATTCCAGGTAGGTTCCAGGTTAGATTCCAGGTAGATTCCAGGTTAGATTCCAGGTAGGTTCCAGGTAGATTCCAGGTAGGTTCCAGGTTAGATTGCAGGTTAGATTCCAGGTAGATTCCAGGTAGATTCCAGGTAGGTTCCAGGTTAGATTCCAGGTAGGTTCCAGGTAGATTCCAGGTAGATTCCAGGTTAGATTCCAGGTAGATTCCAGGTTAGATTGCAGGTTAGATTCCAGGTAGATTCCAGGTAGATTCCAGGTAGGTTCCAGGTTAGATTCCAGGTAGATTCCAGGTTAGATTCCAGGTAGGTTCCAGGTAGATTCCAGGTAGATTCCAGGTAGATTCCAGGTAGGTTCCAGGTTAGATTCCAGGTAGGTTCCAGGTAGATTCCAGGTAGACCCGGCCGGGTTCCAGGTATATTCCAGGTAGATTCCAGGTAGGTTCCAGGTTAGATTCCAGGTAGGTTCCAGGTAGATTCCAGGTAGATTCCAGGTAGATTCCAGGTTAGATTCCAGGTAGGTTCCAGGTTAGATTCCAGGTCGGTTCCAGGTAGGTTCCAGGTTAGATTCCAGGTAGATTCCAGGTTAGATTCCAGGTAGGTTCCAGCTAGGTTCCAGGTAGATTCCAGGTTAGGTTCCAGGTAGATTCCAGGTAGATTCCAGGTAGATTCCAGGTTAGGTTCCAGGTAGATTCCAGGTTAGGTTCCAAGTAGGTTCCAGGTAGATTCTAGGTAGATTCCAGGTAGGTTCCAGGTAGACCCGGCCGGGTTCCAGGTAGATTCCAGGTTAGATTCCAGGTAGATTCCAGGTAGGTTCCAGGTTAGATTCCAGGTAGGTTCCAGGTTAGATTCCAGGTTAGATCCCAGGTAGGTTACAGGTAGATTCCAGGTAGATTCCAGGTAGGTTCCAGGTAGATTCCAGATAGGTTCCAGGTAGATTCTAGGTAGATTCCAGGTAGATTCCAGGTAGATCCCGTCAGAGTTACCGCTGCGCTGCTCCTCAGCTCGTCTCTTTCTGGTCGGAGATCTGCGGCCTGTCCTTTCCCCGCCTCAGCTTCCAGAGTTGTATACCTGCCTTGTTGCTATGGTTACTCGTTACAGGTTCCAGTTCGGCAACAGGTAAATGTGCGATAATGCGCTGACTCCGCCCCCTGCGTTCCCCTCCGCAGGGATCGGTCCGCTCCTGTTCC
>CM026085.1:31002954-31055069 GCA_014839685.1 Anableps anableps | reverse complement strand
TCTGGTGTCTCCTCTTCAGGGAGCAGAACCAGCTGCCTCCAGTCAGAGCAGCAGATTGGATCTCCTGGCTGAGCATCACTTCCAGGTTTCATAGCGACCCGCTTCACGTGAGCCCGCTCCGATTGGACCGCTTCCAGAGCCTCTCCGAAGGAAATGGGCCTGATCCGTCCAGAACCAGGACATCTGGGAGCTATTTGGTGTCAGTGGGACTCAGAGGAGCGTCAGATCATCTTGCTGTGGCTTTGGTTCTGGGAAACCATCAGAACGGCCGGTTCCTGATGAAAACCATCTTCATCAGGAACCAGCCGGTTCTGACGGTGGTCATCAGGAACCAGTTGGTTCTGAATGTTTTCATGAGGAACCAGCTGGTTCTGTTTTCATTGGGGAACCGGCGGTTCTGACGGTGGTCATCGGGAACCAGTTGGTTCTGATGGTGGTCATGAGGAACCGGCGGTTCTGACGGTGGTCATGAGGAACCAGTCGGTTCTGACTGTTTTCATCAGGAACCAGTTGGTTCTGACGGTGGTCATCGGTACCGGCGGTTCTGACGGTGGTCATTGAGGAACCGGCGGTTCTGACGGTGGTCATGAGGAACCAGCCGGTTCTGACTGTTTTCATCAGGAACCAGTTGGTTCTGACGGTGGTCATCGGGTACCGGCGGTTCTGACGGTGGTCATGAGGAGCCGGTGGTTCTGACGGTGGTCATCAGGAACCAGGCGGTTCTGACGGTGGTCATCGGGAACCGGCGGTTCTGACGGTGGTCATCGGGTACCGCCGGTTCTGTTTTCATTGGGGAACCAGCGGTTCTGACGGTGGTCATCAGGAACCAGTCGGTTCTGACGGTGGTCATCGGGAACCAGCCGGTTCTGACGGTGGTCATCAGGTACCGGCGGTTCTGACGGTGGTCATGAGGAGCCGGCGGTTCTGAACCAGCTGGTTCCTCATGAAAACATTCAGAACCAACTGGTTCTGTTTTCATTGGGGAACCGGTGGTTCTGAATGTTTTCATGAGGAACCAGGCGGTTCTGACGGTGGTCATCAGGAGCCGCCGGTTCTGACGGTGGTCATCGGGAACCAGTTGGTTCTGACGGTGGTCATGAGGAGCCGGCGGTTCTGATGGTGGTCATCGGGTACCGCCGGTTCTGACGGTGGTCATCGGGTACCGGCGGTTCTGACGGTGGTCATGAGGAGCCGGCGGTTCTGACGGTGGTCATCGGGTACCGCCGGTTCTGTTTTCATTGGGGAACCAGCGGTTCTGACGGTGGTCATCAGGAACCGGCGGTTCTGACGGTGGTCATCAGGAACCAGGCGGTTCTGACGGTGGTCATCGGGAGGTCAACCCTTCGCTCCCGCTCCCAGGTGAGTTTGGCGAGGTGTGCCGCGGCCGGCTGAGGGTCCCCGGCAGGAAGGAGAACTACGTGGCCATCAAGACCCTGAAGGGCGGCTACACGGACAAGCAGAGGCGGGACTTCCTGTCCGAGGCGTCCATCATGGGTCAGTTCCAGCACCCCAACATCATCCACCTGGAGGGGGTCATCACCACTTCCTGTCCCGTCATGATCCTGACCGAGTTCATGGAGAACGGCGCGCTGGACAGCTTCCTGAGGGTGAGACTGGGTCCGGGCCTGTCTGTCTGTCCTCCTGTCTGTCCACCTGTCTCACCATCTCCCCCCCGCGGTCCTGCAGGTGAACGACGGCCAGTTCGCCGCCATCCAGCTGGTGGGCATGCTGCGCGGCATCGCCGCGGGGATGCGGTACCTGTCGGACATGAGCTTCGTCCACAGAGACCTGGCGGCCCGGAACATCCTGGTCAACTGCAACCTGGTCTGTAAGGTGAGACGCGTCCGCCGGCCGCCCGTCCCCCCGCCGCCCGGAGGCTCTGACCCTCCCGTGGTTCTCCTTCCAGGTGTCAGACTTTGGTCTCAGCAGGGTGCTGACGGAGAACTCTTCGGACCCGACCTACACCAGCTCTCTGGTGAGTCCTGACCTGGGATCTGTTGCTATGGAAACAGACTCACCCCAGCGCACATCTGGGTCACGTCTCATCTCTTCATTGGTTTTGGTTTTTTCTTTCTCTTCAAGTCACAATAAACTAAATTTGTTCCAGAAGTAGTGAGATTTTTTAGACATCGTCAGCGATGGGCTTTAATAGCGGCGCTCATTTTTCGTTTAGCGCAGTAGCATTTTGGCTAACTTTGTAGACATTTAGCACAGTTAGCTTCCGCTAAATTCATTTCAGCAGATAAATTCCAAAGCACTAATTTACTTGGCTAAACGTAAACGTTTGGTAAACGTTCAGCTGAATGAAGTTCAGCATCTGTGCTGAAGTTTTTATTTTCAACCGCTAGTAGTTAGATGTTTATATTCATGCTCTTATTTTGAAGACGCAGCAGTTCCGCTTCATCTACTCACGTTCTCCACCAGTGACGCGTTGCAGCACATGACGTTTATTCTGTACCCAGAATGCATTGCTGTAGTTCCACAGTAAACAGTTTAAAATCCACCTATGTCCTGCGTGCTTTCTGACTGAAGCCCTGCCGTGGTCAATTAGGCTACATTAGCAACAGTGTTAGCAAAACTCAACTATGAAACTGAAACCATGAGTGAAACGTGGTTCCAAAGTGCAAACTGCAGAGGTAAGTGTGTAATGACAGGGTTAGCCCTGTAGAGGGGGTTGCACTATGTTGTAACACAAGTTCTCGTTGAAACATGGTGGGTATCAACGTGGTTGAATTTTTCTTTTCAGCATTAGCTTCCACTATTATTATGTGGGTGTAGTTCTTTAGTGTTAGCGGATCTAATGAATAGTGTTTTAGCATTAGCTCCCAGTAAGTACCATGTTAGCGAGGCGCGTTAGCGGAACTAATGTTAATGATTAGTGCTTTAGCCTTAGCTTCCGATAAATACCATGTTAGCGAGGTGCGTTAGCGGACCTAATGTTCATGACTAGTGCCTCAGGGTTAGCGCAGCTAACGTTTTAGTTCGCGGCGCCCTCCTCTGTATGTCGTTAAAGTGATGTTTCCCTGTGACTCTGCTCGAACGTCTCCTGGTGTTCCTCAGAGTTGTGTCCTCTGTTTAGACATGCTCTTATTTTGAAAAGGTGTGACGTGTCTTCCTGTGCTCAGGGAGGGAAGATCCCCATCCGATGGACGGCTCCTGAAGCCATCGCCTACAGGTGAGACGCAGCACTGCAGCTGCAGGGCGCCATCTTTCTGGTTACTGACACGCTAATGGCTGACTGGTCACAGGAAGTTCACCTCCGCCAGCGACGTCTGGAGCTACGGCATCGTCATGTGGGAAGTGATGTCATACGGAGAGCGGCCGTACTGGGACATGAGCAACCAGGACGTAAGAACCAGAACTTCTTCCGTGTCACCAGTTAACCCAGTAACGTCTCACTGACCTCTTTCTGCCGCCCCGGTTTAACCCGACCTGGACTCGTGTTCTGACCCAGGTGATAAACGCCATCGAGCAGGACTACCGCCTGCCGCCGCCGCCGGACTGCCCCGCCTCCCTCCACGCCCTCATGCTGGACTGCTGGCAGAAGGAGCGGCCCAGCCGCCCCCGGTTCTGCGACATCGTGGCCGGGCTGGACCGGCTGATCCGGAACCCCGCCTCCCTGAAGGCCACGCCCCCCGAGCTGCCGAGGTAACGAGGGTGGGGGGGGTCAGAGGTCAGACGGGCCGGCAGGCGCTTCCGCTGACGGGTCCGTTTCCAGCAGCAGGTCCAGAACCAGCCCATTACAGCTCCCAGTTGACCAGGAACCGGACTGCGTCCGAGTCCTGAGTCCTAGTCCTGAGTCCAGGCTCCTAGTCCTCCCATTAAAGCTCTCAGTTGACCAGGAACCGGACTGCGTCCGAGTCTGGCTCCTAGTCCTGAGTCCTAGTCCTCCCATTAAAGCTCCCAGTTGACCAGGAACCGGACTGCTTCCGAGTCCTGAGTCCTAGTCCTGAGTCCAGGCTCCTAGTCCTCCCATTAAAGCTCCCAGTTGACCAGGAACCGGACTGCTTCCGAGTCTGGCTCCCAGTCCTGAGTCCGAGTCCAGGCTCCTAGTCCTCACATTAAAGCTCTCAGTTGACCAGGAACCGGACTGCTTCCGAGTCCTGAGTCCTAGTCCTGAGTCCAGGCTCCTAGTCCTCCCATTAAAGCTCCCAGTTGACCAGGAACCGGACTGCTTCCGAGTCTGGCTCCCAGTCCTGAGTCCGAGTCCAGGCTCCTAGTCCTCCCATTAAAGCTCCCAGTTGACCAGGAACCGGACTGCTTCCGAGTCCTGAGTCCTAGTCCTGAGTCCAGGCTCCTAGTCCTCCCATTACAGCTCCCAGTTGACCAGGAACCGGACTGCGTCCGAGTCTGGCTCCTAGTCCTGAGTCCAGGCTCCTAGTCCTGAGTCCGAGTCCAGGCTCCTAGTCCTCCCATTAAAGCTCTCAGTTGACCAGGAACCGGACTGCGTCCAAGTCTGGCTCCTAGTCCTGAGTCCTAGTCCTCCCATTAAAGCTCCCAGTTGACCAGGAACCGGACTGCGTCCGAGTCTGGCTCCTAGTCCTGAGTCCAGGCTCCTAGTCCTGAGTCCGAGTCCAGGCTCCTAGTCCTCCCATTACAGCTCCCAGTTGACCAGGAACCAGACTGCGTCCGAGTCTGGCTCCTACTCCTGAGTCCGAGTCCGGGCTCCTAGTCCTGAGTCCAGGCTCCTAGTGCTGAGTCCTAGTCCAGGCTACTAGTCCTCCCATTAAAGCTCCCAGTTGACCAGGAACCGGACTGATTCCGAGTCCGGGCTCCTAGTCCTGAGTCCAGGCTCCTAGTCCTCCCATTACAGCTCCCAGTTGACCAGGAACCGGACTGCGTCCGAGTCTGGCTCCTAGTCCTGAGTCTGAGTCCGGGCTCCTAGTCCTCCCATTACAGCTCCTAGTTGACCAGGAACCGGACTGCTTCCGAGTCCTGAGTCCTAGTCCTGAGTCCAGGCTCCTAGTCCTCCCATTAAAGCTCCCAGTTGACCAGGAACCGGACTGCTTCCGAGTCCTGAGTCCTAGTCCTGAGTCCAGGCTCCTAGTCCTCCCATTAAAGCTCTCAGTTGACCAGGAACCGGACTGCGTCCGAGTCTGGCTCCTAGTCCTGAGTCCTAGTCCTCCCATTAAAGCTCCCAGTTGACCAGGAACCGGACTGCGTCCGAGTCCGGGCTCCTAGTCCTGAGTCCAGGCTCCTAGTCCTCCCATTAAAGCTCCCAGTTGACCAGGAACCGGACTGCGTCCGAGTCTGGCTCCTAGTCCTGAGTCCAGGCTCCTAGTCCTGAGTCCGAGTCCAGGCTCCTAGTCCTCCCATTACAGCTCCCAGTTGACCAGGAACCAGACTGCGTCCGAGTCTGGCTCCTACTCCTGAGTCCGAGTCCGGGCTCCTAGTCCTGAGTCCAGGCTCCTAGTGCTGAGTCCTAGTCCAGGCTACTAGTCCTCCCATTAAAGCTCCCAGTTGACCAGGAACCGGACTGATTCCGAGTCCGGGCTCCTAGTCCTGAGTCCAGGCTCCTAGTCCTCCCATTACAGCTCCCAGTTGACCAGGAACCGGACTGCGTCCGAGTCTGGCTCCTAGTCCTGAGTCTGAGTCCGGGCTCCTAGTCCTCCCATTACAGCTCCCAGTTGACCAGGAACCGGACTGCTTCCGAGTCTGGCTCCTAGTCCTGAGTCCAGGCTCCTAGTCCTCCCATTAAAGCTCCCAGTTGACCAGGAACCGGACTGCGTCCGAGTCCGGGCTCCTAGTCCTGAGTCAAGGCTCCTAGTCCTGAGTCCTAGTCCTCCCATTAAAGCTCCCAGTTGACCAGGAACCGGACTGCTTCCGAGTCTGGCTCCTAGTCCTGAGTCCAGGCTCCTAGTCCTCCCATTAAAGCTCCCAGTTGACCAGGAACCGGACTGCGTCCGAGTCCGGGCTCCTAGTCCTGAGTCAAGGCTCCTAGTCCTGAGTCCTAGTCCTCCCATTAAAGCTCCCAGTTGACCAGGAACCGGACTGCTTCCGAGTCCTGACTCCTAGTCCTCCCATTAAAGCTCCCAGTTGACCAGGAACCGGACTGCTTCCGAGTCCGGGCTCCTGAGTCCGAGTCCTCCCATTAAAGCTCCCAGTTGACCAGGAACCGGACTGCTTCCGAGTCCTGAGTCCTAGTCCTCCCATTAAAGCTCCCAGTTGACCAGGAACCGGACTGCGTCCGAGTCCTGGCTCCTAGTCCTGAGTCCGGGCTCCTAGTCCTGAGTCCAGGCTCCTAGTCCTGAGTCCTAGTCTGGGATCCTAGTCCTGAGTCCTAGTCCAGGCTCCTAGTCCTGAGTCCAAGTCCGGGATCCTAGTCCTGAGTCCAGGTCCAGGCTCTGAGTCCTGAGTCCTAGTCCGGGCTCCTAGTCCTGAGTCCTAGTCCAGGCTCCTAGTCCTGAGTCCAAGTCTGGGATCCTAGTCCTGAGTCCAGGTCCAGGCTCTGAGTCCTGAGTCCTAGTCCGGGCTCCTAGTCCTGAGTCTGAGTCCTCCCATTAAAGCTCCCAGTTGACCAGTAACCGGACTGCTTCCTAGTCCGGGCTCCTAGTCCTCCCATTACAGCTCTCAGTTGACCAGGAACCGGACTGTGCCCGAGTCCGGGCTCCTAGTCCTCCCATTACAGCTCCCAGTTGACCAGGAACCGGACTGCTTCCGAGTCCTGAGTCCTAGTCCTGAGTCCAGGCTCCTAGTCCTCCCATTAAAGCTCCCAGTTGACCAGGAACCGGACTGCGTCCGAGTCCGGGCTCCTAGTCCTGAGTCTGAGTCCTCCCTTTAAAGCTCCGAGTTGACCAGGAACCGGACTGTGTCTGAGTCCGCGCTCCTAGTCTTGAGTCCAGGCTCCTACTCCTGAGTCCTAGCCCGGGCTCCTAGTCCTGAGTCCGAGTCCGGGCTCCTAGTCCTGAGTCCTAGTCCGGGATCCTAGTCCTGAGTCTGAGTCCTCCCATTAAAGCTCCCAGTTGACCAGGAACCGGAGTGCTTCCTAGTCCGGGCTCCTAGTCCTGAGTCCAGGCTCCTAGTCCTGAGTCCTAGTCCTCCCATTAAAGCTCCCAGTTGACCAGTTACCGGACTGCTTCCGAGTCCTGACTCCTAGTCCTCCCATTAAAGCTCCCAGTTGACCAGGAACCGGACTGCGCCCGAGTCCGTGCTCCTAGTCCTGAGTCCTAGTCCAGGCTACTAGTCCTCCCATTAAAGCTCCCAGTTGACCAGGAACCGGACTGCGTCCGAGTCCGGGCTCCTAGTCCTGAGTCCGGGCTCCTAGTCCTGAGTCCAGGCTCCTAGTCCTGAGTCCTAGTCTGGGATCCTAGTCCTGAGTCCTAGTCCAGGCTCCTAGTCCTGAGTCCAAGTCCGGGATCCTAGTCCTGAGTCCAGGTCCAGGCTCCTGCTCCTGAGTCCTAGTCCGGGCTCCTAGTCCTGAGTCCGAGTCCGGGCTCCTAGTTCTGAGTCCTAGTCCGGGATCCTAGTCCTGAGTCCAGGTCCAGGCTCTGAGTCCTGAGTCCTAGTCCGGGCTCCTAGTCCTCCCATTACAGCTCCCAGTTGACCAGGAACCGGACTGTGCCCGAGTCCGGGCTCCTAGTCCTCCCATTACAGCTCCCAGTTGACCAGGAACCGGACTGCTTCCGAGTCCTGAGTCCTAGTCCTGAGTCCAGGCTCCTAGTCCTCCCATTAAAGCTCCCAGTTGACCAGGAACCGGACTGCGTCCGAGTCCGGGCTCCTAGTTCTGAGTCCTAGTCCGGGATCCTAGTCCTGAGTCCAGGTCCAGGCTCTGAGTCCTGAGTCCAAGTCTGTGCTCCTAGTCCTGAGTCCAGGCTCCTAGTCCTCCCATTAAAGCTCCCAGTTGACCAGGAACCGGACTGCGCCCGAGTCCGGGCTCCTAGTCCTGAGTCCAGGCTCCTAGTCCTGAATCCTAGTCCTCCCATTAAAGCTCCCAGTTGACCAGTAACCAGACTGCTTCCGAGTCCAGGCTGCTAGTCCTGAGTCCTAGTCCAGACTCCTAGTCATTATTCCTTGTCCTGTCCCCTAATCCAGTCCCCTAGTCCAGACACGTCCTCCGGTCCAGGAGGACGCCAGCCACAGTCAGCAGGTCCAAGGTAAAGTTCTGGCCCGGTAGAACCAGGAGGTGAAACGTGTGTAGCTGCAGACGGTTCTGATCCATTTCTTCCATCCTCTGGTCCAGACTTTCCTGTAATCTGATCCGGACAGCTTGTCATTGAGCTCTGTAGAACCGTGGTCCGGATCAGAACCGCGACCCTGGACAGGATGACTGACATGTCCCGCTCTGTGTCCCAGCCCCTCCCAGCCCCTGTTGGACCAGCGGGTCCCGCCGCCTCTGTCGGCCTGTGGCTCCGTGTCCGAGTGGCTCCGGGCCATCAAGATGGAGCGGTACGAGCAGAACTTCCTGCAGGCCGGGCTCACCGGCCTGGACGTCGTCTCCCAGCTCAACACAGAGTAAGGCTCGCCTGGCGGCCTGCGCCTGACAGTCCGCGCTCAGGGGTTACAGCTCTGACCGCTCTCTCTGTGTTTCCATAGCGACCTGCTGAGAGTGGGCGTCACCCTCGCCGGTCACCAGAAGAAGATCCTCTCCTCCATCCAGACGCTCAGGATACACAAGGCCACGCCCACTCTGCTCTACTGACCAATCACAGCCCTTCCCTGCTGCCAGCGGCGCCGACTGGACCTGGATGCCAAAGTTCTGACCCGAAAACACCGTCCAGACATCCCAGAGGTGCTGCTGGACTCCGCCCACCTGCCTATTATAACCAATCACAGCCAAGGATTGAGTTCTGCTGGTCAACACTCAGGACTATCTCCAGCCAGCCAATCAGCTCCTCAGGAAAACTGGGCTCGACCAATCAGCTGCCAGCAGAACGATGTTAAAGTAACTGCTCTTCTGATTGGTCGCTCAGAGGATCTATCCTCCCAATCAGGAACTTCTGAGGTTAAGCCCCGCCCTCTGAATGGAAGCAGGGTTCTGATTGGTTCTGTTGGGACCAAAGAGGAAGACAGGAACTTTGGACCTGGAGAACAAAAACCCAGAACTGTTTCAGAACCAGATGGAGGTCCAAACCGCTGGGACGGACGGAACCAGGAAATGCATCAGAGTGAGGCCTCTTGACGGTGGATCTTCTGTTCTCCTGGAGAACATCTGGACTTCCAGCTGGTCCGGCTGGGACCAGGAGGGATGTTCTGGAAGATCTTCAGCACCAGAACTCCTCCCACCTCTCTGTGGTTCTGGAACGTTTTGGATCTCATGAACAGAACCAGCAGCTGACTGGATCCTCCAGATGATCCTGGGTTTGATCTTCTCCAGAAGGTTCTGAAGGATCCATCGATGTTTTTAAGTGAACCCGGATCTGTCCTCATGACTGTAATCACCAGGAACTGTTGGGAAGGTTCTGACCCAGGTCCGGTCCAGCCGTCTGGACCAGAACCATCCGGATGAAGCCATTTAAAACTGACTTTTTAATCGAACCTTTTATTTTTACAGAGTTTGAATGTTTTTAGGATCCCTGAGAAACTGGACCTGCTCCAGGTCTCAGAACCTGCTGGTGGTTCTGGTTCTAGCGCTTCCTACTGATGTCAGATCATGTCTGCTAGAGCCTCAGATCGACGTTTTGATACCGACCCACATTTCAGCAGATCAACTGATTTTATAAGAAAATAAAAAGATCTTCTAAAGACTGAACTGGTTCTGATGGTGCTTTATTGTGGTTCTGATCCGCCAGAGTCTGATCCAGTGCAGTAGAACCGGTCCCAGAGAGCAACTCTGGACCATCCTGAGCTTGCAGCCTGGAGCTCCTGAATGAGGAGTTCAGATGATTCCATTTCAATTTACCTGTTTTCATCATGAGGTTCTGGTGGGTGAGCGCTCTATTGGGCCCGGTACCGACCCGTTTACCCGCCATGTTCCGGTGGGTGAGCGCTCCTACTGCCCCGCCAGGCCCGGTACCGACCTGTATACCCGCCATGTTCCGGTGGGTGAGCGCTCTATTGGGCCCGGTACCGACCCGTATACCTGCCGTGTTCCGGTGGGTGAGCGCTCTATTGGGCCCGGTACCGACCCGTATACCTGCCGTGTTCCGGTGGGTGAGCGCTCTATTGGGCCCGGTACCGACCCGTATACCTGCCGTGTTCCGGTGGGTGAGCGCTCCTACTGCCCCGCCAGGCCCGGTACCGACCCGTATACCTGCCGTGTTCCGGTGGGTGAGCGCTCTATTGGGCCCGGTACCGACCCGTATACCTGCCGTGTTCCGGTGGGTGAGCGCTCTATTGGGCCCGGTACCGACCCGTATACCTGCCGTGTTCCGGTGGGTGAGCGCTCCTACTGCCCCGCCAGGCCCGGTACCGACCCGTATACCTGCCGTGTTCCGGTGGGTGAGCGCTCCAGTGGGTCAGCCTGAGTTCTGGTACCTTGGACCTGTCCCAGCAGGACTCTGGAGGACAGGAGAAGGAGATCCCTGCTCGGGAAGACGCATTCCTGAAGGAAACCTCCTGCAGAACCTGCATCTGGTCCTCAGCCTGATGGGTTCTGACTGGGCCGGGCTTCTAACAGACCCACTTGTGTTCTGACTGTCGGATCAGGTGACACCTTTCCTGTTTCCCATCATTTAGGAACAAAATTATTTTATTTTACATCAGAAATATAAAGTCCGATTTTACTCTGACATTCAAAGGTTTAAAAACCTGGGTCTAAACTATCGGGTCACACGCAGTTCCACCTTAAACTATCAGGTCACACCCAGTTCCACCTTAAACTGTCTGGTCACGTCCCAGGTCCACCTTAAACTGTCTGGTCACGTCCCAGTTCCACCTTAAACTGTCTGGTCACGTCCCAGTTCCACCTTAAACTGTCGGGTCACATCCCAGTTCCACCTTAAACTATCGGGTCACACCCAGTTCCACCTTAAACTGTCTGGTCACGTCCCAGTTCCACCTTAAACTGTCTGGTCAAGTCCCAGGCCCACCTTAAGCTGTCGGGTCACGTCTCAGGTCCACCTTAAGCTGTCAGGTCGCTCTGCTGCCCAGTGGGTTTTTACGGTTCTGAAGAACTCGTCGGAACCGAAGGTCCATCTGAATCCATGTTGGATTCTGAACAGAACCATGTAGAGGAACCTTTAGAGGCCGGTGTCGGAGCAGCTTCACCACGCATCGTCTCAAGGCGCTTTACAAACAAGTGGTTTAGTTCAATCATCCGTCTGTTCCAGCTGATCCTAGTTATCGATCAGCGCATGAAGTTTCGTTCCTTATTCCTGTTAGTTTACAAAGCGTCTATCTAAGGAAACCCAGCAGAGCATCGAGTCATTCGCTGCCCCTGGACCAGCAGGGGGCGACGGTGGAGAGGAAAAACTCCCCTTTCACAGGAAGAAACCTCCAGCAGAACCAGAACCAGCAGCCAAACAGCCAATCATGTGTTGTTGCTGGGGAAAGATAAACATTTGGACAATCAGCATCGTTGAAATGTCTTTTGCCCCTGCCATAAGAAATGTGGCAAAGTTTTGGGTTGCTATGGTGATAGATTTGATGATGGCGACAGTCAAGGGAAATCTGAAACCACTTTCCAGGTAGCAGCTAAGCTACAGCTTCTGTTAGTTTAGCTTCCATGTTCCCCTGCTCTGTTTACTTTCTGTTTATCAGCGGCTATCGTTTGATCTCAGCTGATAAACGTCGCTCTGGTTAGCATAATGCTAGTGCTGCTCTGGTTAGCATAATGCTAGTGCTGCTCTAGTTAGCATAATGCTAATGCTGCCCTGGTTAGCATAATGCTAGTGCTGCTCTGGTTAGCATAATGCTATAATGTTAATGTTTGTGAACGGAACCTTCTGAGATCTGGGTCTACGGGTCAGAACCTCTCAGAACCTGTCTCAGCTCCAGCCTCTCCTGTGGAGGCACCAGGAGATGCCAGGCAGCAGGTGCTCCTCTTTAACCTCCACACACTGACAGCCACATGTGGAGGTCAGAGGTCAGAGGTGCTTAGGGTTACCAGGGAAACCAGAGTCTGAACAAACGTCCAGAGAGGAAGTTCTCAACTTCTCCTCTTCAGGACGTGGACCGGGTCGGTTCTTCAGAACCTTCAGATGGTTCCTGCCTGGTTCCACCTCAGGGGTCGGTTCCGTCCGAGCAGAACCTCCCACCTTCATGCGCCGGTGAGGCGGGAGAAGAACCAGGCCGGGTTCTCCAGCTGGGATCAGTGTTTAATAAGCTAATTGGACCGGACCAGGACACTTCAGAACCTCCAGAGCAGCTGAAAGTCCTGAAACCTGCCTCCATTAAGCCTTTAAAGCCTGATCATCTGACCCGACCCATAAATCCAGCCTGACAAGAACCAGAACCAGAACACGTGAATTGGGCCACATGTGGGAAGAAGCCCAGAACCTTCAGACGGGTTATGAATGAGCTCTTCTGGATCAGAACCCAGAGGCTCAGGTTTCTGAACACCACAGCCTCCCCTGGAGATGGGTCGTCAGAACCAGAACCTCACTCAGCTCCTGGAGCCCGCCGGTCCGGTCCGATCTGGTCCAGTCTGGTCCCTGAGCTCATCTGACAGAAATCACTTCCAGACGGCGCCGCTTTATGAGTCCCAGCTGGAGCCGCCCGGCACCGAGTGGCGGGAGGTTCTGCTGAGGCCCGGTAGAGGTTCTGGCTCTGCCGAGGCCCGGGAAGTTCTGCTGAGGTCCGGTAGAGGTTCTGCTGAGGCCCGGTAGAGGTTCTGGCTCTGCCGAGGCCCGGTAGAGGTCCGGTCCATGGGGGAAGGCCGGCTGCTTCACTTTAATGAGCCGCCGGGAAACCACATCTGGGAGCGCGTGTGTGTGTCTCTGTGTGTGTGTGTGTGTGTGTGTGTGTGTGTGTGTGTCTCTGTGTGTATGTGTGTGTGTGAGTGTGTGTCTCTCTGTGTGTGTGTGTGTGTGTGTGTCTGTGTGTGTGTGTGTGTGTGTGTGTGTGTGTGTCTGTGTGTCTCTGTGTGTGTGTGTGTCTCTGTGTGTGTGTGTGTCTCTGTGTGTGTGTGAGTGTGTGTGTGTGTGTCCTCCAGAGAGCTTTGGCTGGCCTCCTGCTCTCTGTCTCTGTCTTCACGCCGATCAGGACTGACAGCTGAGAAGGGCCTGGATAAATGTGTGTGTGTCTGAGTGTGTGTGTGTGTGTGTGTGTTTCCCAGTTTCTGGCTGACCTCCTGACCTCCAGCATACCATGGAAACCGGCCCGGTCCCTGGTCTGTCAGCGGTTCTGAAGGGTTCCCAGCATCCCGGGTCCGGTCGGCGGGTCCACCAGAACCTTCCCGGAGAGATATGGCCGGGACCCGATGGACCCGCTGATCACGTCCAGAACCTCTCTGCTGATCACCGCAGCAGAGAGGAGCATAGAGGACTAACGCTCCGGCAGAACCAGAACCAGAACCAGGACCGGGACCAGAACCAGAACCAGGACCAGGACCAGAACCAGGAGTAGAACCAGGACCGGCAGTAGAACCAGAACCAGGGCCAGGAGTAGAACCAGGGCCAGAACCGGGACCGGGAGTAGAACCAGAACCAGGACCAGAACCAGGACCAGAACCAGGACCGGAACCGGGACCAGAACCGGGACCAGGACCAGAACCGGGACCAGAACCAGGACCAGGACCGGGACCAGGACCGGGACCAGCAGTAGAACCAGAACCAGGGCCAGGAGTAGAACCAGGGCCAGAACCAGGACCGGGAGTAGAACCAGAACCAGGACCAGAACCAGGACCAGGACCGGGAGTAGAACCAGAACCAGGACCAGAACCGGGAGTAGAACCAGAACCAGGACCAGAACCAGGACCAGAACCAGGGCCAGGAGTAGAACCAGGACCGGCAGTAGAACCAGAACCAGGGCCAGGAGTAGAACCAGGGCCAGAACCGGGACCGGGAGTAGAACCAGAACCAGGACCAGAACCAGGACCAGAACCAGGACCGGAACCGGGACCAGAACCAGAACCAGGACCAGAACCAGGAGTAGAACCAGAACCAGAACCAGAACCAGGACCAGGACCAGGAGTAGAACCAGAACCAGGACCAGAACCAGAACCAGGACCAGAACCGGGACCAGAACCAGGACCAGGACCAGGACCGGGACCAGGAGTAGAACCAGAACCAGAACCAGGACCAGAACCGGGACCGGGAGTAGAACCAGAACCAGGGCCAGGAGTAGAACCAGGGCCAGAACCGGGACCGGGAGTAGAACCAGAACCAGGACCAGGACCAGAACCAGGACCGGGAGTAGAACCAGAACCAGGACCAGAACCGGGAGTAGAACCAGAACCAGGACCAGAACCAGGACCAGAACCAGGGCCAGGAGTAGTACCAGAACCAGGGCCAGGAGTAGAACCAGGGCCAGAACCGGGACCGGGAGTAGAACCAGAACCAGGACCAGAACCAGGACCAGGACCGGAACCGGGACCAGAACCGGGACCAGGACCAGAACCGGGACCAGAACCAGGACCGGGACCAGGACCGGGACCGGGAGTAGAACCAGAACCAGGACCAGAAAGAGGACCAGAACCGGGACCAGAACCAGGACCGGGACCGGGAGTAGAACCAGAACCAGGACCAGAACCAGGACCAGAACCGGGACCGGGAGTAGAACCAGAACCAGGACCAGAACCAGAACCGGGAGTAGAACCAGGACCAGAACCGGGACCGGGAGTAGAACCAGAACCACGACCAGGACCAGAACCAGAACCGGGAGTAGAACCAGAACCAGGACCAGAACCGGGAGTAGAACCAGAACCAAGACCAGAACCAGGACCAGGACCGGGACCGGGAGTAGAACCAGAACCAGGACCAGAACCGGGAGTAGAACCAGAACCAGGACCAGAACCAGAACCAGGACCAGGATCAGGAGTAGAACCAGAACCAGGGCCAGGACCAGGACCGGGAGTAGAACCAGAACCAGGACCGGGAGTAGAACCAGAACCAGAACCAGGACCAGAACCAGGTCCAGGAGTAGAACCAGGGCCAGGACCAGAACCAGGACCAGAACTGGGACCAGAACCAGGATCAGGAGTAGAACCAGAACCAGGACCAGGAGTAGAACCAGAACCAGAACCAGGACCGGGAGTAGAACCAGAACCAGAACCAGAACCAGGACCAGGACCAGGATCAGGAGTAGAACCAGAACCAGGGCCAGGACCAGAACCAGGAGTAGAACCAGAACCAGGGCCAGGACCAGAACCAGAACCAGGACCAGGATCAGGAGTAGAACCAGAACCAGAACCAGGAGTAGAACCAGAACCAGGGCCAGAACCAGGACCAGGAGTAGAACCAGAACCAGGACCAGGAGTAGAACCAGAACCAGGACCGGGAGTAGAACCAGGACCAGGATCAGGAGTAGAACTGGGACCAGAACCAGGGCCATGACCAAGACCAGAACCATGGCCAGGACCAGGATCAGGAGTAGAACCAGAACCAGGGCCAGGACCAGAACCAGGAGTAGAACCAGAACCAGGGCCAGGACCAGGACCAGAACCGGGACCGGGAGTAGAACCAGAACCAGGACCAGAACCAGGACCAGAACCGGGACCGGGAGTAGAACCAGAACCAGGACCAGAACCAGAACCGGGAGTAGAACCAGGACCAGAACCGGGACCGGGAGTAGAACCAGAACCACGACCAGGACCAGAACCAGAACCGGGAGTAGAACCAGAACCAGGACCAGAACCGGGATTAGAACCAGAACCAAGACCAGAACCAGGACCAGGACCGGGACCGGGAGTAGAACCAGAACCAGGACCAGAACCGGGAGTAGAACCAGAACCAGGACCAGAACCGGGACCGGGAGTAGAACCAGAACCAGGACCAGAACCAGGACCGGGAGTAGAACCAGAACCAGGACCAGAACCGGGAGTAGAACCAGAACCAGGACCAGAACCAGGACCAGAACCAGGGCCAGGAGTAGTACCAGAACCAGGACCAGAACCAGAACCAGGACCAGGATCAGGAGTAGAACCAGAACCAGGGCCAGGACCAGGATCAGGAGTAGAACCAGAACCAGGACCAGGACCGGGAGTAGAACCAGAACCAGGACCGGGAGTAGAACCAGAACCAGAACCAAGACCAGAACCAGGTCCAGGAGTAGAACCAGGGCCAGGACCAGAACCAGGACCAGAACTGGGACCAGAACCAGGATCAGGAGTAGAACCAGAACCAGAACCAGGACCGGGAGTAGAACCAGAACCAGAACCAGAACCAGGACCAGGACCAGGATCAGGAGTAGAACCAGAACCAGGGCCAGGACCAGAACCAGGAGTAGAACCAGAACCAGGGCCAGGACCAGAACCAGAACCAGGACCAGGATCAGGAGTAGAACCAGAACCAGGAGTAGAACCAGAACCAGGGCCAGAACCAGGACCAGGAGTAGAACCAGAACCAGGACCAGGAGTAGAACCAGAACCAGGACCGGGAGTAGAACCAGGACCAGGATCAGGAGTAGAACTGGGACCAGAACCAGGGCCATGACCAAGACCAGAACCATGGCCAGGACCAGGATCAGGAGTAGAACCAGAACCAGGGCCAGGACCAGAACCAGGAGTAGAACCAGAACCAGGGCCAGGACCAGGACCAGAACCGGGACCGGGAGTAGAACCAGAACCAGGACCAGAACCAGGACCAGAACCGGGACCGGGAGTAGAACCAGAACCAGGACCAGAACCAGAACCGGGAGTAGAACCAGGACCAGAACCGGGACCGGGAGTAGAACCAGAACCACGACCAGGACCAGAACCAGAACCGGGAGTAGAACCAGAACCAGGACCAGAACCGGGAGTAGAACCAGAACCAAGACCAGAACCAGGACCAGGACCGGGACCGGGAGTAGAACCAGAACCAGAACCAAGACCAGAACCAGGTCCAGGAGTAGAACCAGGGCCAGGACCAGAACCAGGACCAGAACTGGGACCAGAACCAGGATCAGGAGTAGAACCAGAACCAGGACCAGGAGTAGAACCAGAACCAGAACCAGGACCGGGAGTAGAACCAGAACCAGAACCAGGACCAGGACCAGGATCAGGAGTAGAACCAGAACCAGGGCCAGGACCAGAACCAGGAGTAGAACCAGAACCAGGGCCAGGACCAGAACCAGAACCAGGACCAGGATCAGGAGTAGAACCAGAACCAGAACCAGGAGTAGAACCAGAACCAGGGCCAGGACCAGGATCAGGAGTAGAACCAGAACCAGGACCAGGAGTAGAACCAGAACCAGGACCGGGAGTAGAACCAGGACCAGGATCAGGAGTAGAACTGGGACCAGAACCAGGGCCATGACCAAGACCAGAACCATGGCCAGGACCAGGATCAGGAGTAGAACCAGAACCAGGGCCAGGACCAGAACCAGGAGTAGAACCAGAACCAGGGCCAGGACCAGAACCAGAACCAGGACCAGGACCAGGATCAGGAGTAGAACCAGAACCAGAACCAGGAGTAGAACCAGAACCAGGACCAGAACCAGAACTAGGGCCAGAACCAGGACCGGGAGTCGAACCAGAACCAGGGCCAGGACCAGGACCAGGAGTAGAACTGGGACCAGAACCAGGGCCAGGACCAGGACCAGGAGTAGAACTGGGACCAGAACCAGGGCCAGGAGTGTCTCTGGGTCTTCGGTGCTGTTGGACCTTCAACAGGCTGCAGGTTCTGGACAGTGGCGGCCCCAGGAAACGTCCTCGGGGTGCCCGGCCCGGACCTGGGGGGGCTGAGTTCAGCCAGTCACTTCCATCAGTTCCTGCTGGCTGGTTTACTGGGTTCCATGCTGAAGACCAGTCTGTTCGCAGGGGCCAGTGGTGACCTCACACAGAACCAGAACCCGACCCGATGACCTCACACAGAACCAGAACCCGACCCGGTGAACCAGAACCCGACCCGGTGATGACCTCACACAGAACCAGAACCAGGCTCAGGTTTCAGCCTCTGACGGCCCCTCCCACCCTGCTGGCTCTCGGATTGTCTCCCATGCGGGTCCATGAAGGGTCTCAGATGTTCTGGTCCGACCCGGAAGGCATCGCTGAGAGGCCTCGATGTGTTCAGCATCTCTGTGTGTCTGCAGAACCGTTCAGCCCACAGGAAACACACACACACACACACACACTCGGTGTGTATCAGGTGTCCCTGATGGAGCCGGGGGTTCTGCGTGGCTCCATCAGCTTCATAAATCTCTGGTTCTAGCCGTGTTCTGGTTCTGGAGTGAACGCTGGGCTTCAATAAAACACACCAGCAGGTTTCTCTGGTTCAGGAGACTCTCCCAGTGCATCATGGGACTTCTTTCCCTCCACAAGCTCTCAGGGCCTTTGGTTCTGGTTCTGCAAACCGGGTCCGTCAGTCTGACCCGGTTTGCAGAACCCTCTGAAGCGCTGGAGCAGTCGGACCCGTTGCCATGGAGACCCTGGTCTCAGGGGGTTCTTGTCACGTTGTTTTCTGAGCACATTTAACTAAATGTGTTGATTGACTTGAACTGTTCATTAGTTCAGCACAACTTAAATAACTTCATAAAGAAAACAGCAGCCATTACTGTTTATGTTTGAAAAGGTGTATAATTATAATAACAGTAGAAACATCATAACTTTACAATCGCCAGCATTACTGCTGTCTGACACCAGGGGGGTGAAAGTGTGATGAAGAGCCTGGTCTATAGCCACTGGACAAGAATGTGGTTTTTATACGTGTTATTTTTAGTTCAGTTTATGTACTGTTGAGGTTTTTCCACTTGAACGCTGAGTATCCAGGGATCCATAACGTATTTATTTATTTATTTTATACTTTTCATGTTTTTTCATTATTATTAAAGAACATCTTTGTTTAAAAATACAAAAAACGAGGAACAAAACACAGAATATGAAATAAAGTATGGCAGCTGTAAACACGTGAATGTTGTAGGTCACTGAATATCTTTAATTTACCATAATGTCTGTTTTTTGTGTTTGTACCAAAGTATTTATTGCAGAAAGTATTTGTGCTTCACCCTCCGAGTCAGAAGGGGGCGCTGATGGGTCGAACACGCCGGTTCAACTTCATCCGTTTCTCACCGCAGCTGGCAGACCTTCGTGATAATCCCCGCCGTCAGTGTGTTTTATGGTAATATTATTCACTGAGCCTGTCTGAAACATTTAGGTTTGGCATGGAGACCGCCGTGATTTACAGACGTTAGCGTCACTTAGCCGCTGCTAAACTCAACCGGAAGTCACCTGTTATCTTCCGGTTCAGTCAATTCAAATTCGTTACGACATGGCGTCCCACTGTTTTGTCTGTGGAACCCGGTAAATGTCGGGAGTTTAACCACGTCAGACATTATGAGGAAAGAGAAAACTGCTCGTTTGGTTTGAACCGAAACTCACCTTCATTGCGGCTGAAAAATAGACAGAAATGGCGGGACTGGTGTTATTTGTAGTTCTTGCAGACATGACGTATTTTCCTATTGCTGGGTTCAGATTACGTAGTGTCGACGTCACGAAGTGCAGCTGGGGGTCAGGAAGTAAATGCAGTAAAACACAACCCGGTTTCCTTCTGTTGGTTCGGCGCCAAATTGCCGGCTTTGTTGCAGCCGCAGTGATCGGGAGGCAGAAACGTTATTCTCGTGTTCCCAAAGTGGTGTCACTGAGGAGTAAATCTGAAAAACTTACAGAAAAAAGACAACAGACGTGGATCAACAACCTACGGCTAAAAACAGGACAGTGCAAGAGTTTGCAGCGACCGCTTTCTAACAGGTAAGGATGGTATCGTTTATTAAATCGTATTTTCAGATATTTTATTGGAGAATTACTGCGACAGGCCAGCGTTGTTTAATGGGGTTTCTGTAGATCTCCGCGAATGGTTGGCCTCCATTGGAGAAATGCAGTCTGACTCAACGTCAACAAACAACTCCAGCACGAATTTGGGTTTATAGAAGCTAAATAAATTATTTACAAGTTGATCCAAGCTCATAGAAATAACAGGGGTTAACTCGTTAGCATTAGCATTGTTATCATGGGCTAATTACTTAAAATAGCACAGCCCACAACCACCGACAGCCATTTAAAGCTTCTTTGGGTCCTTGTTCGTTGACCCAACCTGAAACCAAATCATGTTCGGCTTGAGGCTTTTGAAAGCTTCCATCTGGCTCGCCGTTTGAGGCCTGCAGCGCCAGATGGTTTGTGTCAGTCACGCCGGCTGAATCCTCCTGATTATATGACAAGACTTCTTTATGAAGACTACATTAGTCATGTCGTAAATGTGCGCATGTTTTTCCACAATATCTCATCTGTGCCAGCCCATTCAAGCCATCAGCGTGCTCGCTGTCATCCATTTCGCCGTGTTTTGACCCGGAGCCAATCACTTCCTGGTTCCACTGAACTTCGCGCGTCACCCGGGTCACGTGACTGCAGCCCAGCAATAGCTTGGCTCTTTTGGCGCCAATGCCGTGTCTTTCCACTGCACTGAGTTTTTCCTCAGAAATGAGCTGTCAGAGTGACGCTGCTGTTTTTAAACGAAGGTTGTTTGTTGACTTCCGGCGGATCAGGAACCAGAACCAGAACCTGGCCAACTCTATGCTGAGCTGGACCGCCGTCGGCCTGGTCTGATGAAAGCATCCAGAGCGGGAACGGAGCAGATGCTCTGCTGGCATTTTAAAAACTCACACTGAACAGGTGAACGAATTATTTCACGTTTTCATAGGTTAAAGTTGCACAGATCCTGTGGTTCAGATGAGCTTTAAGGTTGTTGTTGGTGGTTGTCTCCTTACATTAAATATGTAGACTTTTATCTGTGGGAATATTGGGATTGAATTGTTTCACAGTTAGTTTTGGTCAGTAAACCTCACAGAAGACGGTCGAGCCCGGAGTTCCAGGACTCCCACACCAGACCAACCACTGTTCCCATCACCTTCCTGTACTTCTGCTGGAGGACATCTCTGGATTTCACACAACCTGGGCGGTGAGTGTTATTAATGTCACATCTGTGTATGAGATGCACAGCTTATCAGAAACTCTAGCGAGAACTTCTGCTTGTTCAAACCTCTCCGATCGTCCAAACTGGACGGTTGGTCTGTTTCCTCCCGCCTCAGTGCAAGGGGTGGATTTGTCTTGTTGAAGTTTTCTTGAGCTTAGCGTCTGTCTGTGGTCAGGAGGGGGTCTGTCAGCAGTAAGTGAACACATCTTTATTAGGAGAGGGCAGAAAAAGAATAAAACCAAACTATTCTAGAAACCATGGACTGGTTGATGATCACCGCTTTCATTCATTCGAGGATGAACCAGAGCGTGGAGCGGTTCCAGTGGCCCTTGATGCCATCACCAGTGACCGTGACACAAATCCAGTTCACTGAAAGTGCCATCGTTGTGGGTCGTCCATTCACTCCACTTTATCCCAGAGCGCTCGGCAGCACCGAGGAATTTAAGCTTGGACTTGGTCTGGAACAGCGGCGCAACCTGGAGTTTAGGTTTTGGGTCGTTTGCTGAGCCATAAAAATGAATATTTTTGACTTCAAGCAATGAAAACAGCAACTAATAATTTATTTATTTCAACTTGTCCAATATTTTTATTGGGAGTCATTTGAATATGTGCAGCTGCTGCGTTGCTCTGGTTCTGGGTCGGGTTTCCCTGGGCTGGAATTTAAGGCCTGAGCTAAGATGTCCGACCAGAACCTTCAGCAGAGCGAGCAGAACCAGGAGGAGGATGAGGAGCTTCCAGACGTGCTGATCTGAGTCCAGATGTCCCAGCAGTGATGCTCCACCAGCAGATCAGATGTTCATCATGTCAGACAGGTCCATGATGGAGCTCTATGTAGATGGTTCAGCCACCTCCTCGGGGTCTGACCGGGTTCTGCTGAGGTCCCTGGAGCCGTCCTGATCTGCTGAAGCAGGAAACCATCTAAGACCTGCAATAGGCCATCTCCTTGGAGGAACCTGAGGAACTTGACCCACCCCAGCACACCTGGATGGTATTCCAGGGTTCAGGACTCGTTGATGAAACTGATTTAAAAACCCTCAGGGTGACCTTTGACCTCCCTGCGTCCTGAGAAGTTTGGTCTTCTTAGTGAAACTTCTCCAGGACGTCAACATGGAGGCGAGGACGTCCTCAAAGACCAAATATGGTCTCGTTGTAGAGGCAGACGAGCCTACATGATACCAGGCTCTCCACTGTCCTGACCTTTAGATCAACAGGAAGGAACTACCATATATGGATGATGATGTTCCGTCTGTCACCATGGCAACCTGAAGCCTGTTTATCTGAATGCGTGGAAACAGGAAGCTGGGAGGAAGTTTCTACCAGGAATGTGTCCAGCGCTGCTTACTGGTCACGGAGAAAAAGATCAGAGTGAGGGGTCTGTTCCAGAGATGCTCTGAAGGTGGGGTCCCTGGACGTAGACGGGAGCAGAAGAAGAAGAACTTCTTCGCTGTTAGCTTCAGGGGGATGAAGCTACTGGGACGTTGGGCGTAAAGCGGAGCAGTCTGGAGACACGGCGGTTTGGAGAAATGGGAGCGCGGACTCATCAGAGATGCTGGTCAGAAGAGGAGCATCTACCTGAAGCCAGGCTGGACTCACCTGAGAGAGCTGTTAACTCCCCTGGTGTCGGTTTGATAGGTCTCCTTACACCCATAAATCTGACGCACATCCGCTAACAGCAGCGATGGAAGCGGCTCCTCTGGGGTTAATTTCTGCTTCCAGAGCCGATCTGATGCTGGAAAAGACTCCAGTTGTGCTCAAGTTGAGCTAAAAGCAGTCGGCCTGTCAGAGAAGCTATGCTAGCCTAGACTAGCATCTCAATGCTAACCATGTAGCAGCAGCGCTAACGTCAGCGTCCACAGTCCACGTTTCTAAAGAAGCTCCGTGAATGATCAGGGTTCCTGAAGCTCTGGAGAGATGAGCTTTGTTCCAACCTGATGCTGGAAGAACCTGAAGAGCAGATTAAACACTAGAAACATCTCTGCTGCTCAGCTCAGATGCTGTTGCTTCAGTAATTTAGCCGCAAAAAGGCTTTGAACTGAAAATGTTGCTGATTTTGTTGATTAAAATGCGATTAATCAGACCCTGAAATTAACTGTTAAAATTAATGAGTTCCTCCACTAATATCGATCTATCATCAGAAACTCCTCACCTTCTGCACCGTCGCTGTAGCGCCACCCCTTGTTGTGGACAGAAGCGGTATTACAAAAACACACTGAAGATGAGAACAGAAAACATTGTCTCGCTGAGCCTTCGGGGCTGAAGCAAGAGAGAAAAAGACTTGGAGAAACACGTTTTTCTTTCTCCGTTGGGCGAAACGTGAAAGATGCAGAAAAACAAAACATTTGTTCTCCTCTTGGCCTTCAGGGCCTCAGGTTGAAAAAAGAGACTTAAAAACCTTTCTCTGCTCTCTGTTGGGTGGTTGCTGCAGAAATGAAACATTTTTTGTAGTCAGATCGGCTTAACAGAAAAACACAACTGGTCAGATTTTTAAATTATGATGATGAATTAATAACAAACAGCCTGCTTCACAGGGGAAAGAACAGGCTACCAGTGCGTGCCAACCTTTAACAGACCAGTTGTGGGTTTGAATTTGAACAGATTCAGATTTCAGATCTATATTCAGGTCTCTGGTGATGAACTTTAAGCCCCAGTAAAAACAGAACCAGCCAGTGATATTTAACCAGAGGGCGGGGCTCTGACCGCCACAGCTTCAGCCACTGGAGGGAAAAACACAACCTGATGGACTGAAGGGCGAACAGCTAATGCACAAATGTGACGTCCCTCAGAGCAGGACACGACAGCAGCACCGAGTCGCTGTGGGGGACGCCCGGGGGGCCGAGTGCAGCAGAGAGGAGGAAGCTCTGCTGGCCATGGAGCTGAGGCTGCAGGCTGCAGATCTGACGAGGCGGGTCGCTGCGGCGGCCCGGCAGCCTCTGCTGAACGGGGGGAGAGCCGCTTCCTGTGTTAGTTCTGTTTTAACAGCTTGATGTTTGGTGAAACTCGAAGCGTCGTCTGGTCAGAGACATCGGAGGCTGCTAGAACAGGAACCAGCAAGAAGCAGAACCAGAACCGGTTCCCAAACGGTGTGAGATTAGGACCCGGTCTGAGCAGAGGAGAGGAACTGCACCTCACCACTGCTTCCTTCAGCCTCTCTCTGGGTCTGTGGTGGCCACGCTGGTCCCAGCATGCTGCTGGTTCTGCATGTGGAGCACAGCATCCTCACTGGTTCCACTGGCCTGAGGAACATCTACAACCAGTTTCAGGTCCAGGTAGGAACAGAACCTGGTTCTGGACCGAGCTGGGCCTGAGCTGGACCTGACCAGGGCTGGGCGTGGCCGCCTGCGGCGAGGCGGCGTCACCAGGGGGAAGTGGTGAGGTGCAGTTCCTCTGCCCTGCTCAGACCTTCAGCCACCATGTCAGAACGCTGAGAAATCGACACATCAGCAGTCCGAGGCGTTCATTTGGACGAAGTTCTGTTTTTTCTTGGGACTGAAAACCTGTGGAGCTTGCAGCCAGCTGACCTGGCTGGTCCACGGCGCAGGCTCAGTCGGTCCCTTGTTGCAGCTGAGATGACTGTTGGAACATGTCTACACTTAGAGCCCTAAGAATGATCTACAAACCTCATGTAGGCTTCATGAAAACCTGATACGGACGACTGAAAACCTGAATGAGTGTCCAGAAACCTGATGTAGACGTTTAAAAGCCCGGCGTAGACGTCGAGGCGAGTGTCTGATCTGACGTCTGCGTCAAGTTCTTGACAGATGTCTACAAACCTGATGTCGACGTGTGAAGACGTTGACGTCGTCACATTCTTCAGCCTCGCCGTCCCTCGGCGGTTTCGCCGTAGTTCGGACACAGCCTCGTTCCCCTGCTCTCTGCTGAAGCTTCTCTGCTGGTGACGAAACCGTGACGGAGGAGGCACCAGTGAATCGCGTGGTTGCAGCTGAGTTAGCAGAACGTGGTGCTGCAGCAGCGTAAACAGCCCAGCACGGAGCCCTGTGGTGCTCCTGTGGTCCGAGTCCTTCACGCTGCGGTGCTCTCTGCAGCAGGGAGGACATGGGACCTTCTGAGGTCCACCGGTCTCCAGCCCTCCTCTGGTTCTGCACCCTGGTGGCTCATCGGGGAACGCTCCGTCTTCTGGTCCTCACCCGGACCTTGCTGCCTCAGTCCGCCATGTTTTGGGCTGAGCATGGCGGACCGGGAGCAGAACCACCAGCTGCACCATCTGAGGGTCTCCAGACGCCAATCTTCTGCTCTGCATCCAGTGAAGATGGAAGCTCCTCGGTTCTTCCAGAGCATAAAACCCTAAAGACCTCTGTCCAGGTCCAGCCAGGCGGGTCGGTCGGTCCGTGCCCGTCGCCTCCGTCTCTGCTTCAGGTCTCCTCTCTGGTGTCCAGGTGTGTCGGCGCTGCTGCTGGTGGGACTGACGGCCACCGCAGGTGAGTTCCCAGGAGGTGGAGCTTCTCTGACCCAGACAGGAGACCCTGAGACCTTCTGTCTGCTCTCCTCCAGTCTGCTTCTACATCCCTCCGTTTCCTCCAAGACGGGCGCTGGTCCACCTGCTCGTCATCGTGCCGTACTTCTGCTGCACCTGGAAGATGCTGTCAGTGGTGCTGCAGATGACGCCAGGTACAGTCAGACCCCGTCCTGGGTGGCGGACCACCTGTGGAGATGTGGGAGAAGGTCGGGCTCTGGTGTAGGAGGAAATGCATCAGCTCTAACCCTTCTGAACATCTCCACAGGTGTGAAACCTGCAGACTCCATGGAGATGGACCAGATGGTGGAACGGTTTCCTGGATTCGATGAAGACGAGGTCACCACAGAACATCACTTCTGAGCAGGGTTCCTACAGGAACTGTCCTTCCTGCACTGATGGTCAGCAGCAGCTTCTTCTCTGAGGCCACTGCTGATGTTCTTCCATCTTGGAGCTACCACACACCTGCAGGCTCCACACACTGCTTCAGCTCCTGCTTTCCTGGAGCTCCTGCTGATGATCGGTTCGTCCATCCAGGTGGTCCGTGTGAAAACCTTCTGAGGAAGGCCTGGAGATGTTTGATGTGGAGCAGAAGAGCTCTGTTCCAGGATGTAAATGATGAGGTTCATGAATAAATCCCAGTAAACAGCTGAACCTGTGTCTGAAACAAAGGCGTCCTTCACCCTGAGGATCCGTTCTGGCTGCAGGTGAGAAGGTCTGGTGATCAGATGAGGGAAATACACCAGAGGATGCTGAAGGTAGAGGTGACACCTGACCTCCGGCCAGAAGATCCAGAACCAGCCTCCATCGTCCTCCCCCAGGAAGGGAGTGAACGTCACAGACGGGCCCAGAGAACAGAGCACCTCTGGTGGGGTCAGGGGTGAACACCGCTCTGTTGGACCCGCCGTTCCTGCGATTAGAAATTATATCCACAAGAGTCCCTGATGTTTTAAAACGGGCTCATTAATTACAACACCTGGACTTGACCCTTCAGTTTGTTCCAGTTTCAGATCAGACTCCTCTTTCTTTCCAGAATCTAAGAGGAAACAGTTTTTATGAAAGCTTCTGAAATCGTCCAGTCTGGTTTCAACGCTGACCCAGTTTTAGTGAAAGCCTTTCTTTAGGCGACGACTGCTGACCACAGCACCCTGTCGCGGTTCGGACAGCAGCGGCGGTGGAGTGGTTCCGCTCTCACGTCAATGACAGATGCTTTTGTTAATGTCGGCACATTTCTCCGCCTCAGCATCTCTACCATGTGGGGTTCCGCAGGGTTCGATCCTGGGGCCACTTTTACTTTCACTGTACCTGCTTGCGCTGGGTCTTTCCTTTCGTCGTTACGCTGATGACTGTCCGGTTTATCTGGCCCTGACACGGATTAATAGTTCTTGCCCTGTCGATGCTCTGTTGAGGGCCTGGAGGGCGCCAAACTTTTTAAGTTTTAATGGTGATAACGCTGGTGAGTTTGTTCAGCCCCAGTTCCACGGCCAGCTCTCTCCCTGTGAACCCTGGTTCCCTTAGAGCCACGTCTTCAACAGCCTGTTGCTGCCCTGGGGATGCTTTTGGACTCTGGTTTTAGGTTTGCTAAGCAGAGCGACTGTTTTTACAGAAGCCTTCCTTCCAGTTGAGGCCGATAGCTGAACTTCAGCGTCAGTCAGGTTGCCGTTCCATGCCTGCAGCTTGTTCAGGAGGCTGCGACTCGCCCCTTAACAGGGACTGGTGGGTTTGAACATATTTCACTGGTTTTAACTGGCTCCCTGTGTGTCATAGAACAGATTTTAAAACTCTGTTGTTGACTCATAAATGCCTGCATGGGCTTGCACCCCCATATCTCTCTGAGCTGCTTCAACCTGATGCTCCTTCCTGGGCAATGAGATCATCAGCTCAGCTGCTTTTGGTTGTCCCATAAACCAGGATGTAGCTCCAAGGAGATCAGCTCCTAAACCTTCGAACAATCGGCCCTCCAACCTTAAACCGGCCTCTTCGCGTCCTGTTTACACACCTCTGTTAAACATCTGTTGTCACTGGCTCTCCGCACGGTTTGACTTGTCTTTCTGGAACCTTCACGATGGCGTAAACTGGGCGGCTGCTGCTTGTAAACATCAAGAGCTCTGAGATTTATTGGTGATTCTGTTATTATTCGCTTTCCTTCGTCTCTCTCTGGTGATGCTGCCGAGCTCGTGGTTAAATCCTGAAGGAACGCTGCCGTGCCGTCCTCTACCAGGTTGCAATGACTCAGGGTGCCAATACTTTTATACACTTTTCAGTTATTGTACACATGGAAATGGGGAACAAGCTCACCTGATTTTGACAATACTTTCCAATTAATCCCAGTTTCTGCTCAGTGCATCAAGTTCAGTTCATTCAGAGCAGTTCAAGAAGTTTCTGAGGAAACCCAGCAGAGCATCGAGTCGTTGACCCGCAGCATCACTCCTCCTGACCAGCAGGGGGCGACAGTGGAGAGGAAAACTCCCCTTCAACAGGAAGAAACCTCCAGCAGAACCAGAACCAGGCTCAGTTCCAGTGGCCGTCTGCCATCAGAGGTTAGAGAAGACGGAGCAGAGAGACAGGAAGAAACTGAACCAGGAGTACTTTCTATGTTAGAGTAAAAAGTTAACAGCAGGAGAAGGAGAACGGTCAGCTGATGGCAGCATCATCTCAGCTGATGCGCTCCTCCAGGAAGGCCTCCCAGCCAAGCAGACGCCAGACCAGGTGCACCTTCTATGGAGAGGAAACAACTGAGAAAACAAAACGTTAAAGCGGATTCTGAGTAAACAGAACAGTGTGACTCTGCTCCCCGGTCCGGAACCCGGTCCGGACTCTGGTCCGGACTCTGGTCTGGACTCCGGTCCGGAACCCGGTCCGGAACCCGGTCTGTCGGTGTTCTGGAGGACTAATAAATTTGGCCTCTAGGAAGAAGAGCTGCTCCGTCCGAAGTGGGGCGGATGCCGTCTCTCCGGATCAGAGCGGGTTTTCTGCAAGATGTTCTCCAATCATCAACTTAGCCCACATCGTTTTCAGGACACCGACGTCGTTTTGGCAAACTGACCCGAAGCAACGCTACCGTTAGTGACCTCCGTTTGGCGTAGCCGGGTGTCCTCACCGCCAGCGTGAGCAACAGTCTGTGTTTACGCTGAGCCTCAGCCAGCAGTTTCAGGTAGGATGTGATGTCGCCGTTCTGGCCCCTGGCTGACACCTGACCGTGGTCGCTGGTGTCTCTAATGCCCCGTTTCTGACTCTGGAGCTGCCGGTTACCAGAGTCGGCTTCTCAGCGGGGAAAATATCTAACAAACGCGGACGGGTTGGTGGCGACCCGTGGGCCGGGTTCTGGACCTATGCTTCCTACGAACCGCCACCCAGCCGCCTGGAGGTCCCGGCTGCACGGGTTCTGCTGAAGGACCGCTAAGCGGAGAGTCTGTTCCTGCAGGCCCCACGCCGGCTAAGGGGCCTCGGCCATCTGCTGGGTTTTCAACAGCGCGGAGCCGGGCTTCCAGTTCTGACAGCCTCGCCTCCAAAGCTACAACAATCCTACATTTATTACACGAACCATCATCACTAAAGGAGGCAGAGGAGGAGCGAAACCTCTGACCCAGAGAGCAAGAGAGAGGAGGAGCCTCAGACAGAGACGGAGAGACAGGAGTAGCCATAGCGGCGCTGATGCTAAGCTAATGCTCGGCTAACTAGGCTAGCGAGCCCTAACTCGCTGAAGAAACACAGAGTTCCCAAAACGTGAAGTGTAGCAACAGGAAAATTATGCTTTCAGGTGCTTATGTGTTAGGATAACTCAGGAAGGTCTCAGCACAGAGAAATTAGATCAAATCAAGAGCGTCTCAAACACAAACCGCTCCACAGACGTCAGAGCAGAGAAGAAAAGGTGTGAAACCCGCTGGTTTTCACAGCTCTGTCTCGCGCTACTTCCTGCTGCTGGAAGGGAACCAGCAGAGGGGAAGTGGTGACCAGCCTGATGTGGCTTCAGACACCATGAAGCTCGACTCTGTGCTGCTCGGTGAGTCTTCGCTCCATCGACCGCTGCCGGGTCAGCATTGACGGGCCTAACCTGCACGTCTCCTGTTACAGGTGCGTGTGTCCTGCTGGTTGCGCTGCTGGGACTCGGGTTTACAGGTCAGTTCGTGAAAGCAGAACCCGTCCTCGGTTCTCCAACAACTCAGCTGAAACCCTCTCTATGCTCTGATCCAGTCTGCTACTGCGTCGCTCCGTTTTCTCTGGGGCGGACTCTGTTCCAGCTGGTGATCGTCATCCCGTTCTTCATCTCCACCTGGAGGATGCTGGTCCTCCTCAGAGCCGGGCTGCCAGGTCAGAACCACACCGTCCAGCAGAACCAAGTTTTCACAGCTCCTCCAGTCAGTGGTGGTGCTGGTCCGTGTAGTGGGCGGGGGGGGGGGGGGGGGGGGGGCGTCTGGAGCTCGCCTGAGTAAAACTCGTCTCTGAAGAAGAAATGTCCTCCACACCTGCAGGTCCTGATCCCACCAGCGCCGTGACGGTCTCGCTGCCCGCTGGACCGGACCAGGGATCTGATGAAGACTATGAGAACTGAGGACGTCGCCACAGTGCACGACCTCTGACCTTTGCAGTCTTCCGATACGTGTTCAGGAGGAAACGGGCCGAGGAGCAGCTGTGCTGGCGTCCGTCTGTCGTTTCATTACCCAGAATCCCGCAGGAGAACATGTCCTCCTCTCCGCTCCTACTGGTTTCTGTCCCCAGCAACTGCATCGACGGCCCGGCTCCTGAAACGGGCTCGGACCAGAACCTTTTCAACCAAATGCTGTCAGTAAATCAGGCGTCAGAATAAAGAGCTTCCTGTTGAAACCAGAACTGCTTCCTGTCTTGATTTCCAGGAGGTCAGAGCGCTGCAGGCGCGTCTCCTCTGGAGCAGCTCACCAGAACGAACCAGTAGAACCAGTAGAACGTCGTCTCTGGTCCTCAGCTGGACATTAAGGTCCCACCCTGGAGACGAGCAGATCACGAGTCCTTTGAACCCGTCTTCAGACGGTGATGTTTCGGAGGTCTGAGGAGGACCTTCAGAGGTTGAGCTGGAACGGGTCAGTCTGGACTGGTGTTGGTTTCCTGGCCGGTTCTGATGGTGCCGACCGGTCCAACATGTCAATCGGAGGAGCTCCTTCATCCCGAACACAGCCAGAAACATCATGTAGAAGGTCCTTGGTGGTTCTGATGGAGGATTTACCAGGTTCTGTAATAAAGTCTCAGAGGTTCTGGGTCAGTCAGAACCAGGATCAGCCATGAAGGTACCTCGTTAGACGGTGCTCCAGATCGGTGGTTGTTTCAGAACCATCTGCTCTGAGTCCTGGATCTCGTCACCAAACCCACCCTCTCCACTGGGGGCGCCGAGGTCCACTGGTACCAGTCCGGTTCTGCTGCAGGAAGGTTCTGGAGCTTCTCAGCTGAAGGTAGACCAGAAAAGATTCCTCTCTAAGACCTTCAGAAAGTTGCCCTGACCCGACCCGGTACCGTAGTCGTGTTCACAGCTTCCGGGTTTCCCATTGGGTCTGAACAAGGTGCAGAACCCGAGAACAACAGAACCTGAACTGTCCCATCAGCAGCTTCTCTGAAGACAGATTCCAGGTCCAGAGGAGGAGCAGGACCTTCATCTCATGGTTCCTGGTTCCGTCATGTCAGGTTTGGCTGCAGGTGTGGACCTCCAGGGAGAGCAGCTGGAGAACCGTTCAGAACTTCAGGTGCAGCAGCATCTGGACCAGCTTCAGACAGTCCAGCAACGTTCTGGAAGTTCTTGAGGATGGCAGGGTCGGGTTGATCCAGGGTGACGGGACCTTGAACTGATCCGTTCCTTACCTTCTCTGCAGGACATCCACTGATTGTCACCATGGAGACAGCCCGTCATGCTGGAGGAGGTCCAGAACCGGCTGAAGACTATGAGGACGTTGGTGATGCCATCGTCACTGTGCACCGGTTCTGAGTCCTGGTCGGATCCAGGATTCCCAAACCTCCAGTGGGTCGTGGCAGACGGCCACTAATAGTCATTGTGGTTCTGGTTCTGCTGGAGGTTTCCTCCTGTTGAAGGGCAGTTTTCCTCTCTGCTGTCGCTACGTGCACGCTCGCTATGAGGGATTGCTGGAAAGTCAGTGACTCTGCTGGGTTTCCTGAGATAGAAACTTTTTAACCAATCAGGATGCTGAACCGAACTTGATGCATTGAGGATCAGTTGGAATGAATGGAACCTGGATCGCCCTGGATGACTGGATTGGACTGAACTGGACGTCTGTCAAGACACTGGATGTTTTTAGGAAACTGATATGAGATGTTTGCTGTGAATTTCCAGCTTTATAAATAAAGTGAATTAAAAAGAACTCTGGACCTGCAGTCAGACACGGTGGTGGCAGTGTGGTGGTCTGGGGCAGCTGCACTGCTTCATGGTTCATCAGTTCTGCTCTCCAGCAGAAGATCCTGAAGGTTCGACCATCAGTTGGTGACCTCAACGTCAATCTCATATGAACAACATGCAGGTTCTGAGTGGCCTAGTCAAAGTCCAGACTAGTATCTGATAGAGATGCTGTTGTTTGAGCTTCAACAGATCGTTACTGGAGAACCGTCCAGTGAGTCTGGATTAAATCAGTTCTCCAGAGATCCGGGTGTCCTATAACCAGACCTGAACAGGTTCTGTCTGCTGTTATTCCTCAGCTGGTCAGTTCTGATCCAATCAGCTGAAGCTCGGTTCTTCCTCAGAACCGCAGCCCAATAGAGATCCGACTGCAGCAGAACTGTGGTCGTTAAAAAGCAAAGAGCTGCTAAACAGAGCAGGGAACCGGTTCTGACCCAAATGTTCACCCAGAACCTGTCGTCACAGAGAGGAATCGGACCGGCGCCAGTTTCTCTAAGCTCCTCCCTCATCAGAGATCCTCAGCAGAGAGAGATGCTTGTTAGTAGTCGTGTTTCCATCAACGCACTACGATGGAAACAGGTTCGGTGAATCGGTTCTGGCACAGCGACGCTCCCATCCACTGGTTGCTCTGTGCCTTACCAGGGGCACCAAACTGCGGGAAAACTAACCCTAACCCTCCAGCTGGGAGGGGAGGACCCTCTCTGGCCCGTGCTAGCTAGCAACCCCTACTTCCTGTTTACTACAGCCATGCGTAGCATCAACATGTGATGAGATCACGGCCCGCGTCGCCTGGCTGGTTCGCTCCAAACGTCCTGATCAACAACCCCCTGATCAACGGCCTCCTGATCAACAGCCCCCCTGATCAACAGCCCCCCTGATCAACATCCCCCCTGATCAACAGCCCCCTGATCAACAGCCTCCTGATCAACAACCTCCTGATCAACGGCCCCCTGATCAACGGCCCCCTGATCAACGGCCCCCCTGATCAACAACCTCCTGATCAACAACCTCCTGATCAACGGCCCCCTGATCAACAACCCCCTGATCAACGGCCCCCTGATCAACGGCCCCCTGATCAACAACCTCCTGATCAACGGCCTCCTGATCAACAGCCTCCTGATAAACAACCTCCTGATCGTCATTATCGGCACAAAGCTTAGAAAACATGAAACTGTTCAGGATCATTTCATGCTGAAAGTGTGAAACTCATCGTTTTTATCCAAGAGTTTTTGTTTTACTCAGAGGAGTGCTCAGTAACTTTATTATAAAACATGATCTTATTCTATAGCATCCATGTTTAGAGGCTAAGTGTTTGGTTTGCTTTGAAACAGATGAAAAATGATCAAATAAAATGAAACTGATTCAACTGAAGGGAGTTTCGGTTAAAGCGGCTTATTGTTCATCTGCTGGTCTCAGGAAGGTTTAGCTCTGAGGTTCTGATGGTTCTGCTCTTCAGATAAAAAGTAAAGGTATTAATTGATCGAGTTTAGGGTCAAATATCTCCTGAAGTTGGAGCGGTGATTAACCTGAACCCCTCAGACGTCTGTCGGGGGTGTGAATACTTCTGAGGACAGTAGGTGTCTGGTATTGTCCTGGGTATGACCCAGAGAGCATTTCTGGGTATAAATAGAGGGGGAATGAAGGCGGTTCCGTTGATCTGGGCTGGAACCGGATCTGCAGCTCAGTACCGCTGCCTTGTTGCGAGGCTCTGGGCAGGAATTCAACCCTCTCACCTCCGCTGGCCTCGCTCTGATCACACAGCTCGGGTCAGATGTTTGGGTTTATGTGGAACGGCCCTTTAATGCTCTCAGCACCCAGCCAGAGAGCCGGGGTCAGAGGTCACGGCTGATTCCGGCTCATCTGATTGGCCGTTCCTGACGGGAAACAGGGTGTGTGAGTTCTTGGCACGAATACACACACACCTCACACACACACCTCACACCCACACACACACACACACACTCTCACACACACACCTCACACCCACACACACCGACACACACACACTCTCACACACACACTCACACACACCGACACACACACACACACCAGATGGAAATTCCAGCTCTGAAACACACACAGGTTGTTCTGTAGCTGTGAGGACTCTGAGGAACAGAACCTGGTTCTGTCCGACCCGAAGTTAAACTGAAATAGACCATAAACCGGGTCGGCCCGGTTAAACCTCAGATATGGTCCTGGATAGAACCGAGACCAACCCCCCCAAAAGCGACCCTGGTCCTCACAGAGATGGTAACAAGCAGAGACTGATGGAGTTTGGTTTCTCATGTTATTATTGTGTGTGTGTGTGTGTGTGTGTGTGTGTGTGTGTGTGTGTGTCTCCCAGGTCTAAGGAACACCTGTGAACATCTAAAACAAGGAAGTTCTGGCTCCTCCCCCTTCATTAAGAATTAATGAGGCTACCTGGAGGGCGGGGCTACAGCTGAGGTCACGTGACTGCAGGGATGTTAATGAAAGTCATGTGATGGAGATGATGATTAGAAGGAAAACTAAATAACAAACAAGCAAAAACATCACATTGTCGGGAAAAGCTAAAGGAAAATGATGACGGGTTTAAATCCAGACTAGACCTCACCATGTTCCAGTCATTAATAACCAGGTGGGTTTTACCCTTGATTTAATGGAACGCTGTGTTTCGGCTGTTTTGCAGTTTTCGAGAAGTTTTTTCCAGATTAAAGGAGCATAGAAGCTGAAAGCTGCTTCTCCATGTTTGGTTCTGGTTCTGGGGATGCAGAGCAGACCAGAACCAGAAGACCTGAGTGGTCTGGAAGGTTGATGCGACGACAACAGGTCTTTAATGTATCCTTGAAATGTTCTCCAGGTGATAGAAGGCTGACTTTGTAACTGTTTTTATGTGTCTCTGAAGGTTCTAGTCTGAGTCCATCACTACACCCAGATTTCGGGCCTGATCACTAGTTTCTAGCTGCAATAACTGAAGCTGCGCACTGACTCTAGATCGTTGCTCTTTAGGTCCAAAGATAATAACTTCAGTTTGGTTTCTGTTCAGCTGGAGAAAGTTTTGGCACCTCCACGGAGTGTTCTCAGCATCTGTTCTCAGCATCTGTTCAGTGCTTGGATGGGTTCAGAGTCACCTGGTGACATCGTAATGTAGAGCTGTGTATCATCTGCATAGTTATGGTTCTGCTGAACCACTAACGGACCTTCTGCCTCTCAACAGGGGTCCGTTCCAGGATTAACACTCAAACGGACCTGAGACGTTCTCCTGCCGACAGAAACAATTAAAGAACGACGGTACCATGAGTACTTTTACTGTTCCACAGTTACAGTAATCAGATTACTTTTATTGGTCCAGATTAATGGTAATCAGACTACCCGATCCTGCAGCAGAACCTTTAACTGACATCCAAACACACTTGGTTGTTACTGGGTTCCCAGGAACGTCCCAGCAAACAGTCCGGTTCTGGGACTGGTGTATCAGAACCAGAATCACCAGTCTCAGATCCAGAAACAGCTTCTAGTTTCATATTTCTGGACATTTTCTATCATATTTTCACCTATCAGAAGATTTTTTTTTCTCTCATTTTTGGACGTTTCCTGATTATTTCTGGTATGTAATCAGTTTATTGTGGTTCTGTCCAGTTCCAGTCACATTCCAGCAGAACCAGTGGGAGCTGATGTTCTGAGGTCACATCCTTCCTGGTCAGTCTGCAGCAGAAGCAGCTTCCTCTGACCTCTGACCTCATGAACATGAAACACGGTCCGACTGGCTGCATGATTAATAAATATGTCCTGAACAGGAACCAGAGCGGCGGGTCAGAACTTTCTGCTCCGCGGGTCAGAATCACCAACAACTCAGCGACGGTTTATTGAAATTAAAAACATTTTATGGTGAATTATTTTCTTCTTTCTATTCATCAATAAATGAAAGGTGCAAAAATTTAATGAACCAAAATAGAAAAAAACATTATTGAGGTTCTGAGGCGGCTCGGGTGGTTCTGGACCGTTTGGGTCGATTGTTGTTGCTCCAGAAAAGGTTTTTATAATTCCTGGATCTGATGGCCTCAGGCTGATGGAGGTCCGGTCCAAGGCGCTGGACGGTTTGACTACGATGGTAAAATCAAAACACGACAAATAAAATGAAAATATTTTATGAACCAAACATTTGAAGATTTAAATTTATCAGTCATGAAAGCTATAAAACGTGTCCTTCTGCATGACTTCTGCTCAGAACCAAACACGAACCGATCTGGACCTGCGCTCAGGGCAGCTGGGGACGCTGGCTCCGCCCACATGCGGAAGTAGCGCAGACCGGTGTGATGACGGCCGTTCAGACGTCCCGAGTCCGTGTTGCCCCATCAGCCCGCACTCCGGCAGGGACGACAGGAAACGAGTCGTACTGCAGGTCTGTGCGGTGAGAGCCCAGGTCTTCCGGCCAGAATGATGAGGGTGTGAAAGCTGCGTCGGACGCGTTGTGCACTTGCAAAAGCGGGTGAGTCATGACTTAAATAAAACGAGCTTGTGAAAAGCTGAGCTATGTTTTGATCACGTATGTCAGGGTGCCTATGAATATCTGAAGCTGCTGCTTTACAAAGAAACCATGCATAGTGAAAACATTCAAGCTGTGTTTACCTGCACGACATTTCCTGATCGGACTGAAATGTTTCGGTTTAAATCATCGGAATGTATGTCTTACATGGGCACAAAATGTAGAAGAAGAAGTTGTTCTCCAGGCTGCGCTGAACGTAAACACAAACAGCAGTGTGTCGGTTCTGAGCCCAGAATGGACCCGCAGCAGGTTCTGATAACGGCTGAGGAGTTACTGCTCCCCCGAACTAAGCTCCCGCTGTCCCGGGGGGGTCAGAATGACCTCGTCTGGCCTTAATGAGTTTTATTTCCCCGTGGTTTGGGGAACTGACGGGACGCCCCCGCCGCCTGACCGGGACGCCGGCCGCGCTCTTCCCGGGCCTGGAGCTGGGTGTGCGGGTTCAGCTCCGGGCCTGCAGCAGCTGCTGGTGTTCCTGCGTTACTGGATGAGATCAGCAGACCAGTCTGGCTTCCCCGGCATAGCGTGCACATTGATCCATCTCTTGCATTTTTCCAGACTCCGTTTGGGTTTTGGAAATGGAATGAATTGCATTCCGCCCTCTACATGCTCTGGGACCGGCTGCCGGACCTGCATGTCCCCCACATGGACCCCCTGGAGACAACGGTGACCAGGGTTTCCAGCTGTTGTCCTCCAAGCTCTGTGGCCGCAGCGCTTTGCAGGATGAACCCCGGCGATGTCGGAGGTTCAGTCCCTCAAGATAAGGGGCGGGCACTTCGGGACAAAGCGCGACCACCGATTGCTCAGTTGCTAACCCCCCCCCCCCCACCTGGAATGATTGACAGGTGGGGTCCTGTCAACTGGCCCCCCAGGTCTACAGCCAGAGGAGCTCAGCTGGAGGTCATGAGTAGAACTGAATAAGCGGAACTTCATCCTGACCCGGATCCAGACCCGGACCAGACCAGGTCCAGACCAGGAGCATGGAGACCTCCTGTTGCTATGACAACAGCAGGCAGCTGCTCCAGACCACAGAAGAAGAGTCAGGTGTCCCAGCAGAGGGTCAGCAGATCACGGAGGAGGATCCAGGAACATCTGCTGGTGGAGCATCTCCAGGCCAGCCTCCCTGCCGTCTCCATGGTAACCGGCTGTAAGGTGGCCCCCCTCTCTGCGACCTCTGACCCCTCCCTCTGCAGCTCCGCCCTGCAGCCACATTCCTGCCGTTGTTCAGGGAGGAAGTGATGTCGCTCAGCTGTCTCCTGACCCCGGGGGGTTCCTACGTTTCCCATGATGCCTTTCGGCCTGGAGACGCGTTCTGATGGATTCTGAGCCGGGTTCTGACCCGGTTTCCTGATGCTATAATGGACTGCAGCGCAGCTGGAGGTGATGAAGGGGAGGAGTCACCATCATCATCATTAATGCCTCCATGACAACGAGTCCAGTTAATGGGATAGAAGGGAGCATGGATCCCAGTGCTTCCAGAGCTCCCAGTACGTTGCCTCCCTCCAACATCTGGGAGCTCTTAGAGCAGGAATGAAGGAGGTTGGACTGCAGTTCTGCTGCGGACACACACACACACACACACACACACACTGCTGTGTGTGTTTCCCTTCCACGCAGCAGACTGTTCGGAGGCACATCTGGAGAGGATCCAGATGTTCCTCCAGAGGTTTCCAGGTTCAGCCTGGGCGCTCCAGGAATTAGACCGGCCCGAGCTGGAGCTCTTTCTGCGGTTCTGATCCAGATCTGATCTGGTGGGAGCCAACCGCCCGCTTCAGCTCTGAGAGGAACAATGAGTCGCTTCATGCTGCAGCGGGTTCTGGTGTTACTCCGTGTGGGTTGGTTCTGGTTCTGGTTCTGGTCACTTCCTGCTCGTCTTCCCTGCTTCTTCCTCTTTGCTCTCTGCAAAGAGGAAGAAGCAGATTCTTCTCACTGACCTTCTTCTTCTGTTTCTCCTGCTAGTTGGAGTGCTGTGCAGATTTGGACCAGAACCAGGTCGTGCTACCGGGTTTAGTGTCTGTGTTGGACCGGGTCCAGATTCTGATGTTGTTCTGGTTCCTTTCTGGCTTAATTTCTTTGTCTCAGTGTGACACTAAGATCAGAACCTGGTAGATTCTGCCCAGGTTCTGATGGTACCGGTTTCCAACCATCAGATCAGAGCCCAGCAGATCATGAAGCCTGGTTCTGGTTCTGGTTCTGCAGCTGTTCTCTGTCTCAGCATCAGCTCTAATCGTCCATGAAACGAGCTGCTCACACGCCTCTGGTAATGTTTGCATTAATAAGAGTGTGTGTGAGTCTGTGTGTGTGTGTGTGTGTGTGAGTGTATGTGTGTGGGTGAGAGTGTGTGTGTGTGGGTGAGAGTGTGTGTGTGTGTGTGAGTGTATGTGTGTGGGTGAGAGTGTGTGTGTGTGTGTGTGTGTGTGTGTGTGTGGTTAGTTGGACTAATATTATCTTAAACTGCTGACCGACTGCTGAGAGCTGCAGTTAATGCCTGCAGACACACACACTCCTCTGTTCAGATGTGTGTGTGTGCGTGTGTGTGTGTGTGTGTGTGTGTGTGTGTGGGGAGGAGATGGTGGGTAAATCAAGCGCTCCTCAGCTTCCTGCAGCTCTGAGGTCTGTCAGGAGGAGCGTGATTGGCTGCTGAGAGCAGGATGGGATCGGTCTAACGTCTGGTTTCATCTGATCCGAACCAGCCTGACCCTGTGTGGAAAGTATTCACACCCTAACCCCACTAACTTCCTGTGGATGACCTTTGACCCGCTCTGCTGAACTGATTTAATTCAGACTCACTGGAGGGTTTAGGAGCAGCAGACTTTGACTAGGCCACTCCAGCGCCTCCATCTTGGTTTCGTGAGAGAGTCAGAGGAGGACCTGCTGGTGCTCTGCAGCAGAACCCAGTCAGCGAGATCTCCACCAGCTGACGGCTGGAGCGCCCCCTGCAGGTTAGGGAGCAGCAAAGCAGACCCAGATCACCACTCTGCCACCACCGTGTCTGACTGCAGGTCTGAGGTTCTGGTTCTGCCGGCTTCGTTCTGCTCCACATGGAACAGGATGTTTCTGGTAAGTGTGGGTCGGGTCGTTGAATCATGACCTCTGACCTTAGCTGAGGCAGTGAGGCCTGCTGCTCTGGTTCTCCTGGATGAGCAAAGGTTCATGTTAACAGGAAATGCGATTCGATGCGTTCCAGTGGAAGAGTCCACAGAGTCCCGTCTAACCGCTGGAGCTCCAGAAGGTCTCTACTGGGAACCAGTAGGCTGGCGAGGTCCTCCAGCTGCATCGCGTCCGGACCGGACCGACGTCCTGGTTCTGCTGAGAGGTGGTCAACCCCTGACTGCAGAGGAGGCTGAAGCTCCTAGAGTGTAAGCCCCCCCCCCCCCCCGGAGTCTGGGGGTGAGAGGCGATACGCTCCCTCGCTCGAGTCATTTCTGCCTGACGGCTCAGCCACGAATAACCAGCGGGGACCTGCAAGACGACGATCAGAGACGGGACAACCTCTGCCCGACGTTTGACTAGCGTGGTGTTATTAGCTAGCGTGGTGTTATTAGCTAGCGTGGTGTTATTGGCTAGCATGGTGTTATTAGCTAGCATGGTGTTATTAGCTGGCGTGGTGTTATTAGCTAGCGTGGTGTTATTAGCTAGCATGGTGTTATTAGCTAGCGTGGTGTTATTAGCTAGCATGGTGTTATTAGCTAGCATGGTGTTATTAGCTGGCGTGGTGTTATTAGCTAGCGTGGTGTTATTGGCTAACATGGTGTTATTGGCTAACATGGTGTTATTAGCTAGCATGGTGTTATTAGCTGGCGTGGTGTTATTAGCTGGCGTGGTGTTATTAGCTAGCATGGTGTTATTAGCTAGCGTTGTGTTATTAGCTAGCGTTGTGTTATTAGCTAGCGCTCCCCGGGCTGTGTGATTGTGATGTGCGGTTTAAATCTGGTCCCCAAGAGTAAGGAGCCTGCCATCCCGGCGGGCCGCTCTCTCCGACTCCCCCATCGTTACGCTGAAACCAGAGGTGGGCGGATAACATCGATGCCAAGCCGGTACCAGTGCTGGATCCATCCTGGCGTGGTTGGGTTCAGAGCTCATCCAGAAATGTGATTTTATGTCTGCGTTTTAGTGGCTCGACTCTCTGCCTCAAAGACATTGAGTTTGATTTGCTCTCAAATGACACATTTTTGCTCTTTGTTTATTGAGGAAAAATGCCCAGGAATCATGTTTTTAAAGTATTTTGTAGATAACTATGCTTTGTCCAAATTTTGTTCTTGGGATGAAGAAAATAATTCAAAGAAAAAAATCAACAAAACCCGCGATGAGTGGAGGGTTGAGCGGGGCTGTGGGCAGGACCAGGGAAGCCCTGCTGCCACCTACGAGTCCTGCTGCTGTGTTTAGCTTTGCAGACCCTCTGGCGACTTTTCAATGACTGAACGAATGAATGGGTGAATGACTGAATGAATGACTGACTGAACAAATGGGTGAATGAATGGGTGAATGTAGAGAGCAGCACCTTGGGGTCCTGTGGACTTGAGGAAGCGCGATACAGGCACAGGCCGTTTACCATTTTTATTGGCCAGGACGGAGTTTTAGGCAAAATAATGTGGAATTGAACTAATTTACGTGAAAGTGACTAAATTTGCACAGAAACGTAAAGACAGAACCCGAAATAACCAATCTGGACGGTTTACCAGCAGAACCAAGTTAATCTGGGGGTCCGTTGCCGGGTTAAGTCTGAACATGGAGTTCTGCTTTTTCTTTTTTTGCTGGTTATTCTGGAAAATCATAGTTTAAAGTCAGACTGTTCTTACAGCTGCGTTTAACCGAACTGTACAGGATAGAGGTGCAATGTTAGAATGACTTTTTTCATACTTTGTCGGTTCAGCTGCAAATGTTTCATCAGAATTTGAGATAAAAAAGATCTAAAAAAGAACTCGCGGCCTATTATTTACATTTCATTGCAACATTATTGAAGAAAGACTCTAAAGGCCTTCAAATAACAAGTTTCAGTCTCGGGACTCCAGGATAAAGACTTGAGACTTGTAAAACAATGACTTGGTTCTGCCTCTGCCAGTCCCTCCAGTCCCTCCCTGGAGCTCTGCTGCCCCCTGCTGGACAGAGACAGCTACGGTCAGCCTGATGTTCCTTCATCTCCTGATCTCTGACCCAAACTGGTCTCTGGGACTCAGAGGCTGGGTGTGATGATGAAGGCAGGACTCGGACTCGGGAACCAGACGTTAACTCTACCAGAACCAGAACAACAACGCTGACGGTCCAGTCCTGTTTATTTCTGGCTGAAAACTACAATCACTGCTATGCAGCAGGTTTCAGATGAAAAGCACAAACTGACCGTGTTTCAGAAAGAAATGAATTAAAGACGCGAACGAATTAAACAAAAACAGGAACATTTGTCATCAGAACCTCTCTGACCCGCTCTACTCAATCCGTCCGTTTGGGCCCAAGCTGATCGGCTGCTGCGACCCGGTCTCGCCTGTGATTGGGTCGCAGTACGGCATGAACCCGCAGTCCTCCTCCTCACCTGGACGCACACCTGAGCTCTGAGGCGGAACCTTCTTGGCTGATTTCCTGAAGGTGACCTGAGCGTAGGTGACTTCAGCAGCAGAACGGTTCCTTCCTGCAGAGACGGCAGAGGACCAGGACATGGACACCAGGAGCAGGCAAGCAGAACCCGGTTCTGGGCTCCTTGAGAAACAAGCTGAGAAGTTAACTGGACCGGGTCAGGACAACCAGCCTCCAGGATCACCTGGTGACCCAGATGGACCTCCTACCTGTTTGCTTCCTCCACAGCCACAGCACCAGAACCAGAACCAGGAGAGCCAAGGGCACCAGAGAAGCTCCAGCTGCGATCAGAGGGATGAAGAGGATGGAGCTGAAAGGAGGAGGAGGAGGAGTGGTCTGGGCTGGAGGACCACAGCTGGAGGAGCCAGTGGTGGTTCTGGAGGTGGTGGGAGGACCTGCAGCAGATACCAGTCGTTCAGTCTGATTCATCTATGACCCCTGAGGAGGTGATGTCATCATCCTGACCTCTGACCCTCAGCAGACCCTGAGGAGTTGACCCGAACTCATCAGTAGAACACCAGTAGGAACCTTCATGAGATGGTTGGACATCCAGGAGGAGAAGCTCCGCTTCACGACCAGAACCAACACGATTTCCATTGAAGAAGAAGTACGCAGCGCCGACGGCTTGGTTCTTCCCTTTGCAGCTCAGAGTGACATCACTTCCTGTTGCCACAGGAAGTGCAGGGATCTGCAGGATCAGACCTCCATCTGAGGAGCAGAGACAGAAGCAGAGAGAACCTGAGGTCCATCTCAGAGGAGAAAAAGGGTCCCGGGAGTTCCTGACGGACTGGCCCATCTTCAGCTGCTCGGATGAAGGTTTAATACAAATATAGGCCTATACACACACACACACACACACACACACACACACATATGTGTGTGTGTGTGTGTGTGTATATACATGAATTATATTTACATCAACAATCTATATGTATAGCTCTATAACCTAAAAGATAAGCTGTTGTTCGGATCTTGGGTTGTTTTGGGTTTTTCTGGGTTTGCAGTTTGGTTTGTTAGCGCTTCTCTCCCTCAGTCTGCCTTCTGCTCTCTCCCCTCACAGCTGCGCCCTGTTAGCCAATCAGCCCTGGTCCATTGTTCCACCAAACACTCTCCCAGTATTCAACCCCGTCTCTGCTCTCACTGCTCACTGGTTATACCCCGTCCACCCCATGTAATCCAGTCCCTGTGTGTTTGCTTGACCACCATGTTTGTAAGTCATAGTTTCATAATTTCTTCATTAAAACTTTCACCATCAACCTGCCGCCTCTGCCTGCTCTGAGTTTGGGTTCAGCATCCATCCACTAAAACATGACAACATCGAACTGTGAAACTAAAATCTTATTTTTGGGCACTCTGGCTGTCAAGCGCCTCTCCTGGTTCATCATCAAACAAGAAATTAGTATTATTAATATGCAAAGTACTGAGCAAATACTTGACGACCTCAGCAGCTGCGTTGGGCCCCCCGGCCCTTCAGGGAGTTTTAACATTTGTTAACTGAGAATGAGAATGCTAATTAATTTAGCGGTTTATGCAAAGATACATTGAAAGGTTTTATATTGTCTAACATTTAAGTTTAAGACTTAATTGGCAAGTTTACGTTGTGAAAGTGCAAAAACTGATCTTCACAGTGGGAGTAGGACCAGCGCCGGGGACGGTCCGTGTGACTCCAGCCGGGACGGGTGGAGCTCAGCAGGAGCTCAGCAGCTCCGAGGGGTTCTGGGAAGGTCTGAGGTTCTGTACCTGAGATGGTGATGTTGACCGGGTCGCTCCGGTCTCCGGTTCTGGTCTCACACCAGTAGGACCCGGAGAAGTCCTGGTAATCATTCAGGAAGCAGGAAGAAGGAGAAGACAACCTCCTAAAGCCTGCTCCACAGGACTCTGCTGGACCTCCTGTCTTCTTCTTCTTCACCACCGAACCATCGGAGTCCGCCGGGTCCTCACAGCTGAGCTCCACGGACTCATGTCTGAAGAACTGCTGCCGGTCTGGACTCATCCTCAGAGACCCTGGGGGACAGAGGGACAGGTGGACCGGCTGCTCTACGTCCGTGACTGGCTGAATGTCCTGACCTCACCTGCAGAACCAGTCGGAGCAGAAACCAGCAGCAGCAGGGACGCACCTGAAACAACAGGTCAGAGGTCAGGGGTCACTGAGCTCCACGGGTGTCCTGTCCACGATGGGTGATTGTTACAGAAACCCAGAGCAGAAGAGCCTGACGGACCCCCGGTCCAACAGGTCAGCAGGTTCCTCCTCAGCCACAGAAGAACAGCTGAGAGCGGCGGGCTGACAGGTCCGGCTGGTACCAGTGGGTCCAGCTGGTGCTGCCGGTACCAGACGTACCGGCGGACCAGCGGGGCCAGCGAGCTGCGTCCTGCCCAGGATCCGGTCGGACGGGTCGCGGCCAGAAACTCGCCCACTCTTCACTTCACGCTTTCTCTGATTTTCTTCAGCGTTTTAAAGTTTTCGTCTTTGGACTCCGTGTTGGGTTTGGTTCTAGCGCTGCAGAAGTGTCCTGACCCGGGTCTGGTTCTGGTTCTGAGAGAACGTTTAGCGACTGCGTGGCTGCCTCTGAGACCGAAAGCAGCAGAGTCCGGGCAGACGCAGATAAACGCCGTGCTGAGGAACTTCTAGAAAACCAGCCAGAAACACCTGAAAAATCACGCCTGAGTCCTGACCGGGTCCAAAACGGGCCGACACCGTAGACCCGATGTTTATCGGTTCTGATGAACTGAAAACCCGTCACGCTCTGCAGGGAGCAAAGTTTTATCCGTTTGAACTTCAGTTGTTCAGAAACAGATTCTTCAGTGATTTTAACTCATGTCTGGCTGTTTGTTTCCACTTCGTCATATTTTACGCTGCAAACAGTTCAAGTTCCAGTTATTCAGCTCTTTGTTTATTGGATGCAGCGGAGCTGAAGGATCTCTGGCTCATGGAGGCCAGTAATCGCTCCTCCAGCTCTTTGTTTCTGTAAATGAATAAATGATTTTCATCCGGATCATTTCTCAGACCCTAAACTCATCAAATCCTCCCGGTTCTAATAGGAAACTTCCTCCCTGCCTTCGTTTCATTATTTTAATGACAATCAACGTTTCGCCTTTTTATAACCTTTTAAACCGAAATGTTTTCATCTAAACTTTATTAAATACTTTTAAAAAATCAATAAAGAACAAAAACAGTCATTTTTCTGTTGGAAGAAAACGATGTTAAACTGCTCTGTTCTTAAATCGGTTGCTAAACATTGTTTCTGAAACCTGATCAGGAACCGGTTTAGTCCAGACCCGGTTCTGGTTCTGGTTCCAGTCTGACGGTGAATTTAAACTTATTTTGGCTGAATGAATCCCAGCTGCAGCAGAGAACTGGGTTCCAGGACACCCACAAACTCTTTGTCCTTTACTGCTGGTTCTGAAGGTTCTGGAGGTTCTGCTGGTTCTGAAGGTTCTGCTGGTTCTGAAGGTTCCTTATGTTCAGAGGATCCAATCATTTCTTCGTCTCCACCGTGACAGAACCGTGTTTCGCGCTGGAGGCATCTTTAAAAACTGTGAAACATAAGAAGTTCTCTTCGTTTCATTCAGCAGTTCTGCTGTGGACCTGAGAGGCGTCAGGAGGTCGGACCGAAACCGGGCCAGTCAGCAGAACCGCTCCGATCAACAGGAAGTGGCTTCAGATCAAAGATAGACCTCCGTCTGAGGTTTCCTGCGTTCAGACCCGCTTCAGGAGGAAAACGGGTCAGTGTTCTGCTTTTCTGCATCAAAGCTCTCAGGGGACTTCCTGAACCAGAACCAGAACCAGAACTTTATCACAAACATCAAAAACTCGACTAAACTAATGTCTAGAAAATGAAATCGTTTCCATTTCCACTGATTCTGTTTTTATGACTCTGACAGTCTGAGAAAACGATAAAACCGCCGACCCACTAAGGTCTCCCAGTCTGCCCACTAAGGTCTCCCAGTGGACCCACTAAGGTCTCCCTGTCAGCCCACTAAGGTCCCCCAGTGGACTCACTAAGGTCCCCCAGTGGACTCACTAAGGTCTCCCAGTCAGCCCACTAAGGTCTCCCAGTGGACTCACTGGGTCCAGTTAGCGCACTGAACATTTGCTGAAGGTACTCTAGAATCATCTGCAGGTACATCATTAAAGCTTGATGGATGGATGGAAGGATGGAAGGAAGGATGGATGGATGGATGGATGGATGGATGGATGGACTCACCGAGGACCAGAGAGACAGCTGAGATCTTCATCTTGTCTGGTTGAGGACTGAACATCCGTCTGATCAGAAGAGCTTCAGCTTCATCTCTTCAAGCAGACGTGGCGCCACCTGCTGCTGGCAGGGCTGCTGGTGAGGAAGACCTGCTGCTCTGACGGGAGCCGGTTCCGGTCCTGAACGCTGGTGAAAACGGTCCAGTTATTCTGGACCATCAGAGGAGCGAGACGTTTCCACATTAGACGTTAACGTCTCGCTGATTATTTCACTGGACATCATCAGTGTCCATGAACTGTTTTAAAACAGCTGCTCGAAAGTTCCTGATGAGTTAGTAGCTTACAGGAGCTGGGCTGCAGGAGCTGGGCTGCAGGAACTGGGCTGCAGGAACTGGGTTTCTTGCCAGTAACCAAGAGGTTTCTCTTTTCAGCTGCTGGCCGCTGGTCCGCGCCGCTGCCTCGCACGGACCGCCGTCTGACGCCGTCCTGCACTCGGAGAGCCGCGACTGGACGTCTCGGGTTTTATGACGGTTTCTCTCTTTCATACGTCATTTTAATTTCCCTTTGGGACTTAAACAAACCAGAACCTCTGAGGTCAGAACCTCCAGAACCTTCAGAACCTCCAGAACCTCTGAGGTCAGAACCTCCAGAACCTTCAGAACCTCCAGAACCTTGCAGACGGAGTCGTTGCTCGTCAGGCGAGTCACGAACACTTGGAGGACCCGGAAACCAGAATCTGGTGCAGGTCCGATTCAGATCAGACGTCTCTAGAAACGCCTGGTTCAGCAGAAATGGGACCGCCATCAGATAACGGAGGACCTGATGGCGGTCCCGCTGTGGTTTCCATGGTGATTAAACGGGTCACTGCTCCTGTTTTTCACGTCTCTGATCTGAAGCAGGCGATTTCGCTGAGCCGAGCGGAAACAGCCGTCCGCGCGGGGACCGCCGTGATCTTCGTCAGCTTCTCTGAAACCTCCCATGACTCCCTGGGGTTGGTGGGCGTCCAGGTGTCCTGGTGGATCTCCTGATGTCCAGGTGGATCTTCTGGTGTCCAGGTGGGCGTCCAGGTGTCCTGATGTCCAGGCGTCCTGACGTCCTGATGTCCAGGTGGATCTTCTGGTGTCCAGGTGGATCTCCAGGCGGGTTTCCAGGTGTCCTGACGTCCAGGTGTCCTGGTGGACCTCCTCCTGGTCCTACAGAACCAGGAGGAGGTCCAGGTCTGTCCCTGGTGACCCAAACACCCTCTTCACTGGGACTATTGGTCCATAAACACCCTCTTCACTGGGACTACTGGTCCATGGTGATGCAGGGTGTTCACCAGAGCCCACCGTGAATGTCGAACGGGGATTTTAGTGAAGCGAAGTGTTTCTGTCCACTCCCTGGTCGGGTTGGACCGTCAGGACCGGCTCTCTGATGGCTTCAGGATTTTAGACGTAAAATAAAATTTAATAAAAAGAAAATGAATCTTTTATTTTCTGATTTTAGTTTAGGAAAGATTGAAAATAAACAAAAGTTCTGAACTAAACCTGGTTCTGGTTCTGGTTCTGGGTTCCCTCTGCTCTGCTGCTACCAGCTGGGAGGAGGGAAGGAAGGAAGGAGGGAGGGAAAGAAGGAAGGAGGGAAGGAAGGAAGGATGGAGAGAAGGGAAGGGAGGAAGGAGGGAAGGAAGGAAGGAGGGAGGGAAGGATGGAGGGAGGGAAAGAAGGAAGGAGGGAAAGAAGGAAGGAAGGAAGGATGGAGAGAAGGAAGGAAGGAGGGAGGGAAAAAAGGAAGGAGGGAAAGAAGGAAGGAGGGAAAGAAGGATGGGAGGAAGGAGGGAAGGGAAAGAAGGAAGGAAGGATGGGAGGAAGGAGGGAAGGGAAGGAAGGAAGGAAGGAGGGAAGGACTCCAGAGCTCTGCGATCTCGTCCCCCAGGCGCGGTGCGGGTGATGCTACCGTAGAAGGTGCCACCCAGCCTGGCCGCTGCCTTTCTACGCTATTCTCCTCGATTCTCATCTCCCTTCAGGGCTTTGTCTGGGCTTTCTCCCATTGAGCTCGATTTGTCAGGATGACGTTCAGCCGGGCCGATCAGCGGACAGGAGGAGTTGTGGGCGATGACGCTGATTTCTGCGCTGTTTTATGTTGGGTTGTAGTTCGACGGCGGCAGCGGAGGGAGCCGTTCAGTCCGGGTCGGCCGCTTCCAGATGCTGAGCGTCTGGAGCAGCAGGAAGGTAGAAGACATGTTATTTCCACCTCTTCTCTCTTCACAGTGGGAGACCCAGGTTCGTAGTTCTGGTCCGTAGTTGGTAGACGTTTCCCCAGGCGGCCCGAGGCTCTCGGCAGGCGGATCGAGGGTCAGGGTTCGCGGTACTTGCTGCTGTATCTTCCTGCAGGTCAGATATACTTTATTGTCTCCTGGGGCAAAGTCGTCGCGGGCTAAAGACTGTGGCGCAGTTGGCTCCATGCTGACGTAGGAATCGGTGTTTGGAGCATCTGTCCTGGAGGTTCGCGCGCTAACGCAGCTGACGGTCAGCGCTGAGTGCTCATGTTGTCCTGCGCTGCTTTCAGAAGATTCTCCTGGTTCGTGGTTCACAGCTCAGAAAACGCTTGATGTAAATCATTTTGTCAGGACTGAATCCGTCTGGTTTGTAGCGATGACTGCGGCGCCCGAGGTCGTCCTCTGAGCTGGCTGAGCGTCCCGATTCATTCATTTACCGTCAGCAGTCCTGCATCGCCGACCACCTGCACGTGGAACAGTGGTCCGCTGATCACCACCGGCATTTTGAGATCTCCGCCCGGGTCCGGCAGGTGACTGGATCATCTTTCAACATGTCTGCTGCTGCTTGGCAACACCTGGAGCTCATGTGATCAGGTTTTCTTCTGCGGGACGTCAGCTGCTTTCTGTTCTATCAGGACAAGCAGGAACCGGTGGTTAACCTGGGAACGGTGGTTTTCCCGCCTTTCATCTTCAGAGACAGGAATCCTTGGAGTGTTAGAGACATAGTTTACTGGGGATTGTTTCACCCACGGGACCAGAGGGGGGAACCCTGCACACAGGAGACCAGGAGTGGGGAAGCCGTGGAGAGCAGCAGCTCCAGCAGCAGCTCCAGCAGTGGCGGTGGAGGCAGGGGACCGTCAGATCAGGGAGTCAGGCGTGAACACCGAGGCTGACAGATGACCACAGACGACTTTTATCTACACTCAGGTTCTACGCTGAGATGACCCCCGTTATCACCATGGCAACATCAGCTCAGGAAAAACAGGAAGCATTCAGTTTTAGAGAGGAAGCAGTTTATTGTGAAACACCGACGTGTGTCAGGAACCACAGGAACAAACCTTAACTACGCGTAATTAGCAGAATCGCATGTGATTACTGTCTGGTCTGGCCGTTCTCCTCAGTCTCCATGGTGGGCGGCACAGCGTCTCTCCTCGGTCATCACAGGGTTTTCTGGAGCAACAAGTCTAAAAAAGCTGATTTTGTTCATATGAGAGCCACAGAGACTAAATGAGATGAGAGCGTGAAGTCCAGCTGAGGAGCAACACATCCTGGGGGGAAGCAGCCAGTCGCTGAAGAAGATTATCTGGTTTAATGAGGGCGTGGTCTCATGATGAAGACTGAAGAGTTCAGGACCAACCTCAGTTTCACCCAGCTGGCGCTGAGGAACTGGTTCTGGTCCTGGACCGGGACATCAGTTCATGGGTTGGACCGGGACCAGCTCTAAACAGGAGCAAAAAAGACACACCTGTAAGGGTTACAGAACTAATCCAGACTAACGTGAAAGGAGTGGGAAACGGTTCCGATCTATGCAAACTAACTCTAGAAGCAAATAAGCCACATTAAAGGAGATGGGAACAACGTTTACAGGTTCCAGACCTTAGAGGATGCAGAGTCATTAACATTCATAAATACTGGAATGGATCTGGTTTTACTCTGGTTTAAACTGGTTAAACTGGGTCGGACCTCTCTCCTTCCTCTTGTAGTAGATGAATCCAGCGAGAGACAAGACCAGGCCCAGGATCAGCCCTGAAGCTCCGAAGGCCAGTTTGATCTTCTCCGACTCAGGCATGGGGGGTCTTGGGGGCGGAGCTTTGGAGACAGAGGGACGTCAGACAGGTGAGGACACAGACAGGTGCAGTGTGAAGTCATGAAGCTGAGCATTTGTTTGAGGAAGACGCCAGAGTGCTGGTTGTCTTCATCGCTAGCCGCGGCACCCTCAACGGCCACGCGGACTCAGTTCAGCAGGGAACAGGCCGCAACGTCCCAGTGGGAGCGTTCCGTACAACATGCACTGCTGGCTCTGCAGAGGTTCGAAGCAACAAGAAGCAGCGAGGCAGCGTTTCACTGCAAACAGCCGTTAAACCGAAACAGGCTGATCATCAGCTGATCAGAGGATGACGCCCGTACGGCAAAACATCTTCACAAAAATGGCAAATGCTGTAGGTCGCCATGGCCGCCTGGGCGAGGACTTCTTCCGGAGACACATCGTCACTCGTCTGGGCCGTCCTGTGTGTTCCCCTGAGCTCAGTCCTCCTGAGAACGTCTGGGATGGATGAGGAGGACGTTTACAGAAAGGACTCCAGGTCCAGACAGTGGACCCTCCATGAAGACATCTTCACCACCAGAGCAGCAGTCCCTCGAGCCTCCAGGAACACGCATCAAGCTGGCCGAAACGAGCTGTGGAGGTGATTAACAAGGATGGCCGAGCCAGAGCCCTTCTTCAAACTTTCACTTCTATTCCAGGGGCTTTTGGGCTTTTTGCCGTAAGGTCGTCAACCTCTGATCAGCTGATGATCAGCCTGTTTCGGTTCAACGGCTGTTGGCAATAAAACGCTGACCCGCTGTTTTTGGTCCCATCTCTTCTTTTTGCATTTCGAAGCTCAGCTTAGAACCTTCTGAAGATCCAGCGGTCCGTTTTTCAGCTGGCCTTAAATGTTGATCATGAGAGTAATATGAATTAGGATTTTCTCGACTGTTCTGAACATGTTTTTCATATTCTATGCGTCTGCAGTGAACCCCAGCCTGTTCGTGTGTTTTTTTGTGCAACATGATTCCAGATTATTATTTTTTCACAGAGCATATCTAAAACATTTTAAAAAAAATTCAGCCTGGGAAGCTGAGATACCTCAGAGCAATGCTACTTGACACGCTACTGTCTGGAGTTTGCAAAGCAGCCAGTCCAGTAGCACCATTTATAATCCTTTGCACTGATTGGCTGAACCCCCTGCTCAGTCAGGCTCAGTTCAGTCCCAATGACAAATATTCAAAATTAGGTGGAAATCTAACCTGCTAAATCGGGACGTCTGGCACACATTTGAATGGAAAATCTGGGACAAATGGGATCTGGGCCCTAACCTTTCTGGTGGAAGCTGTAGCCACTTCTTGTTTGGTAGTGAAGGATTCATAAAAGGCTTCTTTTAGTATTTTGAAATTATTATCTAATATTAGAGAAAATCAGAAAGTTCAAGGGTTTCATGGAGCATCATTCACCAAACAATCATTTGAATTTGAATTGAGGCTTGGCCACACCCACATGCTTGGATGAAGCAAAAAGCTTTTGATAACTTTTGATGTCCAGTGCCATAAGACTGTCCTGCGTGATTTTGAGGTCTGCATGTCAAAAGCTGTAGGAGGAGCTCGCTCAGATACAATGTGTGTAAAACAGAGAAAATGGTGGATTTGATCCAAAATGGCCGACTTCCTGTGTGGTTTGGATTATATGTCCAAGAGACTTTTTTTGAGGGTCCAAATTTCATAATCCTCAGTCAAAGGATGTCTTGGTGCTGATTTTTAAAAGATTCCAGGGGGCGCTTTGCCATTTTGCCATGCCCCCAAAATATCTGACGAGGTTCCTGTTGGGGGTGGATTAAGACTGACCAGATTAAATTTGGTGCAGATCAGATGAAATAAGTGGAATTCAGAGGGAAACCTATGGCGGCAGCATGACAACAGACTTCACCATGCCGCCCTGCAGCAGAAACTGTCCATACTGGTGGCCCAGTTAAACCGATCTGGTATTCTGTCACTGGACAGAGTTTAGGTTGATCAGGTCACAGGGGTCAAACAGGGACCTTTGAAAGGAAAACAT
>CM026085.1:30999044-31002754 GCA_014839685.1 Anableps anableps | reverse complement strand
GTCCTCGTTCACGGCCTCGTCCCCCCCCTCGTCCCCCCCCCTCCCCCGCCTTCATCCCCCTCCACCGTCCTCGTTCACGGCCTCGTCCCCCCCCTCCCCCGCCTTCACCCCTCCCCCGCCTTCACCCCCCCACCGTCCTCGTTCATGGCCTCGTCCCCCCCCTCCCCCGCCTTCACCCCCCCACCGTCCTCGTTCACGGCCTCGTCCCCCCCCTCCCCCGCCTTCATCCCCCTCCCCCGCCTCGTTCACGGCCTCGCCCCCCCCGGATCGATGACTGCAGCTCTCCTCTGCTTGGTCTCTCCATGAACCCGAACTGCTCCAGAACTCTGCAGCTCGGGTCAGAACCGTGGCCCGTGTAGAGAACAGCCCGGTTCTGCAGCAGCTCCACGGGTCGCCCGTAGAAGCAAGGAGAACTTCCAGACCCTCCGCTGAAGGAAGGTTTGTTCAGTTTACTTGACGGTGCTGTGCACATCGGCGCCCCCTGCAGTCCAGCCGACTGCATTTCCCTCTTTCCCTCAAGTACAGCCTGCTTGTCAAAGCAAAATATTTAATTCACATAAATTTACTGAAAACTATTATGTTGAACAAACTTCTTCTCTGTTACCATAATGCAAACATCTATTTTATGTCCCAGTAACAATATTTTAATGGGAAACACCAGCTTCATTTTGATTGCCAGTGTTGCTTACTGGCTCTGTATCATGTACAGGCCATGTAGTCAAGCCGCTGGAGCACAGGCTGCAGCTTTAAACCCTACGGACGTTTTTCAGGGTAGCGTTATAAAAACCCATGCCTTGCTACTGTGAAACACTAAAATATAAACTGATCTTTGACAAAAAGAGGCAACGAATATGAGCGCTGCTGAGCAGGTCACCGTTATGAAACTGAACAGCAGTAAAGGCTGAGAGCTGCCATGAACAAGCCAAAATCACCGCCATGAAGCTTCTGCTGCGCCTCTTGGGAAGCTAGTCTTGCCTGCAAATACAACTGAAGAACTATTTAAAACGTTTTACAAAAATTTAGCCTTCGTAGAAAGATTTCCAGAATTCCTGAAGCAGGAAGCGACAACCTGCTCTGCACGGAGCAGACGGGCCATTTAAAAGAACCCGGAGGAAAGAAGCAGCAGCTGCTCAGGTCTGCGGATCCTGATGCACATTGAGCCACTCAGGATACCTGCTCGACTTTACACTGGAACGACATCGTTCGATACCTGAAGCTGAAAACCTACATGACTCTTTTCGAACATGTTAACATGAAAGCTGCAGCCTGCAGCTTTTATAAAAGGCTTTACATATTTGCAAACCTGCCATTATGCCGCGTCGGTATAACCTGAGACAGATAATGCATGACAGGACAGAGCTTAATATTTTTCAGATTATGTCTCATGTTATCCTGTAACGACTGACAGTTTAAACACATCTATTTTATAAAAGTGACTTACGGCTCCTTCAAGGCTGACCCAGAACACCTCTCTACAATCCCTCATGAAACATTTCCTGGGAACGCTGGAATACGAAAGGGAAAATACTTTTATCCTGCAGTGGATCCATGAGGAGCGGAGGAGGAGACCGTGAGCATTATAACCTCACTGGGTAGAAAATGCAAACATAAAGAGCTGCGGCGGCGAAGCCTTTGACTCCTCACTCAAAGAGCGAGGCCTTGTTGGAGAGTTCACCTCCATCCGGTCCTTTAAAGCCTTCTGGAACACCTCAGAAGTGCAGCGAAGGTCCGCAGGACGCGCAAGGTTCAGCGCATATATAATCCAAACAGCATCACCACAGCAAACGCTACGTTATCCAACCAACCATCACCCTGATGCCTTCAAGGACAGCTCCGACCTCTTGTTCATGTGCCGAAGCCTCCTCGTTAAGAAGCTAAGTCCCAGCAGCGGCAGTGGCCTCGCTGATGGCAGCCTCATCCGTGCCCTGCACGCCCGGATGAGCTGGTCGGGATCGTCTCCATGCAGACGCGCCCGGACCAGCATCTTCACACTGGAGAGAAACGAACGCGATTAGCATCTTCTTCCAGGCCTTGTGCTGGACGATGATGTTTAGTAACGCGCACTGCTAAAATGCTCTTCAAGTAGAGGCGCACTCGTTACAGTGAAGGTTTAAACAAAAACAAGCAGATGTAATCGTACAAGATGAGAGCGTTTATCACCAGAAACCTTTATGAAAGTCTTTGTCCAACAAGGTTCCTGGTTGCTGTGAATGTTAAGGCTTCTTCACTTCCATCACCCATTTGTGCCACAATTTGTTTCAGCTTTCGTCCAAGCTGAGCTGCCTCAGGTTGTCAAAATGGAGATCCAGCTGAGACAAGAACTTTGACGGAAGTGGACGGTGCTAATTCTCTGAAACGCAGCGCTGATCTGAAAAATGAGCGAAAAAAGAGTGAGTTTCAGTGTTTAAGACCTGGAAGAGGCCCACAATCACTCCTGCTGCAGGAGGGGGCTGTCCGATAACGGTGCCTCAACGTTTGACGTTAACACTACTTGGAAAAGAACCTGCGTGAGACGAGCCTTACCTGTCAGAGAGGCCATCTTGCCATGAAAGCCCCCACCGTCAGTGCTTCACTTCATGTCTCCTGTGTGCAGAAGTTTCCTCCATCTTGAGTTCCACCAACTCTCTGTTGTTCCTCTTGACGTCCAGGAGTAAACCGCTTCGCCTCCAGCCTTCCCTCGGTGTCTGCTGATGGGTATGTTGGGCAAAAGTTCAGTTTCTTTATACTAAACAATCGAGGTCATAAAAAAGAGAAACAGCACCTAATTATAAGCCGTTCAGATTTGACATCCCTTCTACAGCCCAGACGGAGACAAACGAGTCTTGCTCTCATTCGATCAGACGGATGCCAGTGCTTCCCCTCGAGCTTTTCCCTCTCTCTATGCCGGGTTTAGCACCCAAAAACAGTCGTTGGCAGCTGCAATCGGACTCGGTTGCTCAGGCTTCCTGAAGATCGGAGCTCAGCAGTAAGACTGCAGTCGGTTCACCTGCTTTATTCCAAACAGCAATGACTGCAGAGCAACGGGCTGCTGTGGTCGATGTGGTGACCCTTAGTACAAGAAGTATGTTTACCAGTTGAAGAAGTACTTTAACATGTCTTGAATATGTCTACATATTAGACAGAACAGGCAAAAACACTTGGAAAAAATATATCACACACACACACACACACACACACACACACACACACTTATATGTTTGTTTTTTTAATCCCCATCTTTCATCTGTGCTGCATCTCACGGCCATTCATGCATTTCCTTACCAAGCTCCGTCTGATACAGCGAAGCATTCACACACGTCCCACATAAATTTTAAAACTGGTCTTAACTGTTGCTGGGACAGTACTGGAAAGTCCTCGATACGTAATTCGACAGCTGGGATCCCTGCTGTATAACTGGCCTTTCCCCGGGGCGTGGGCAGCAGATCTCTGCTGCGTTATCAGGGCTCGACTCTCAGTCACGGAGACATTTCACCCAAAACAAGGGCAGACCGGACCGAGAACGTGTTCTTTACGGGCAGCGGTTCATAAACTCCTGTCTCTGGCTCAGAAGATCAGACCAGTAACTTCTGGGAGGACTGTCGCTTCTTACACTGGGCCGCGAGGCGACGGCGTTTCACGTATCAGGTTAAACGTCCCTTCTTGCCAACAAAATGGCGCCGCTGAGCGCGAGGCGTCTCCCAGCGGCCAGTGTCAACGTCCTGCCGCTGGGA
>CM026085.1:30984044-30994044 GCA_014839685.1 Anableps anableps | reverse complement strand
CTCAGCAGGCCTCTGATTGGCTGACGCTCCGCCTCATGGTTCCGTGCCAGCGATGCTTTGGAGGCATCTGCTGCTGACTTCCTGTCGAACAGATGCACTTCCTGCCGGAGCTGGTTCTGCTGCACCAGCTGGGTCGTCGCTGGTGCTAGGAAGGCCCGATTCGGAGCCTGCAGAAGGGGAGGCGGCTCCTCAGAACATCTCAGAACCTTTTTCATGACCAGAAAGGCGGGCGGGTCCAAACAGAACCTCAGTTCTGTTCTGGCTCCACGCCGGGTCGGATGTGACCCAAGATGCTCGGATTTGCGGTGCAGGTTGTGTAACGGAGCGTTTACGGCCCTGGGAGCGGTTTCCCGGCAGGTTCCGGGTTCTGGTGCGGTTCTACAGGGCCCGTCAGCTCAGAGAGAGTTCAGCTGCCTTATAAGGGCACGGCGCCGAAAAGGAGCGAATACAGGAAGCTGAGACGATCACTTCTTGTTTCTTCACACACACACACACACACACACACACACACACACACACACACACACGCGCTGAGACACACACTGAGACACACTGAGACACACACATCCTTGTACTTCTATCTAACTGAGGACTTGGATTGATTTCCATTATTTTTTTCAGAAGCTGCATTTTTATGCCTCACCCACACATTTTCCCTAACTATGACTAGTCTGTTCCTCTCCCTTAACCACAACCTAATTCACACCAAACCTTTAAACGTGACGAGTAGATAAGCAAAAAAAAGGTGAGAAGCTGGAAAATGTCCTCACTTGTACAGATGTCCTCAGTTTGTGGGTGAAAATAGTTGCTGTGGTCCTCTCTATGCTGCTTAAACAAGCACACACACACAGAGGAAGCTCAGATGTGATTTCTGTTCGTCGCCTGAAAACGAAGACAATGGACCTGAAGTCTGAGGAGAGCACGAGAACATCTTGAAGCAGCGCTCAGAGTGTGTGTGTGCGTGTGTGTGTGAAATCAGCGCCCTGCAGGCCTGTTTTCTGATTGGCTGCTGCTTCAGGTGGTCGCTGCGCTCCCCTCCTTGTCCTGACTTGTCTTCCTCACATTCCTTCCTCCTGCTGCTCCTCAGCAGTATTTCTCCTCAAACGTCAGCAGAACTTCCTCCTGGTTCTGCTCCAGGCGTCTGGACCGGGTCTCCGCTCAAACCCGGTTCTGCTGACCTGTTTCCTCTGTTGCTCGCTGATCAAGCGTCTCATCAGTTCGGTGACGGTGTGCAGTTCAAGGACGCTGGGAATCTGGAGCTCTGACTGTTTTCTCCCGTCAGGTCGATGAGATCAAGAAGCTGGGAGCCAAGGACCGGTCCAGCTTCGCTCAGAACGGCGTCTACATCGGCGGGATCAGGTGCCGACTGATCCGGGACCAGCTGGACTTGGATCCGGTCTTCGCTCTGGACCTGAAGACGGCGGCCGACGGCGAAGGCAACACGTTTGGAGTCTGCGTGGGCAAGACCAAAACAGGTGAGGTCCTCAGGGTAGGTTTCCCGTTAGGGTCCTGGAGATGAGCCTTTGTCTCACACGTGTGTCCTCTTCTGTCCCCCTGCGTCCCCCTGCGTCCCCCTCTGTCTCCACAGCTGTAGTCATAGTTAAGGGCAATAAAGAGGCCAGCGGCGGGCAGCTCTCCAACAAGGTATTCCGCGTCATTGAACATCTCAAGAAAAACAACATGTGAACCCAACATGGCCACCGCCCCCCCTCCTCTACCTCTCTGACCTCTGACCCCTCCCTCACTCATGCCCCCAGTGTTTTCCTACATTTAACCACCAATCAGTGACTGTGTGTGTGAGGCTGCGGGTCGCGTGACCCAGCGGCACACGCGTGTTCTGCAGGGAGCCAGTGTTACGTGTTTCACAGTGTCTGTTCGCCTGAACCCAATAAAAAGAGTCCTGTTTATTTTACCTGGTCTGCTTCTTTCACACACACACACGGGTCAACACGCATCCATGAGGACAGGTCTGCCCAGGGTCCCTGTCGGGTCCAGAGTCCTTTAGGGACCCGCTGGGACCCGCTGCTGATGGGCCCAAGAGGATCCAGCAGAACCTGGAGCTGATCCGGTACCACGAAGAGCAGCAGCAGTACTACATGTAGTACTACACAGCCCTGCAGCAGTACTACATGTAGTACTACACAGCACTGCTGCAGTACTACAAATAGTACTTTAATCAGTCTGGCAGCAGTACTACATGTAGTACTACACAGCTCTGCAGCAGTACTACATGTAGTACTACACAGCCCTGCAGCAGTACTACAAATAGTACTACACAGCACTGCTGCAGTACTACATGTAGTACTTTAATCAGTCTGGCAGCAGTACTACAAATAGTACTACACAGTCCTGCAGCAGTACTACATGTAGTACTTTAATCAGTCTGGCAGCAGTACTACATGTAGTACTACACAGCCCTGCAGCAGTACTACATGTAGTACTACACAGTCCTGCAGCAGTACTACATGTAGTACTACACAGCTCTGCAGCAGTACTACATATAGTACTACACAGCCCTGCAGCAGTACTACATGTAGTACTACACAGTCCTGCAGCAGTACTACATGTAGTACTTTAATCAGTCTGGCAGCAGTACTACATGTAGTACTACACAGCCCTGCAGCAGTACTACAAATAGTACTACACAGCCCTGCAGCAGTACTACATGTAGTACTACACAGCTCTGCAGCAGTACTACATGTAGTACTTTAATCAGTCTGGCAGCAGTACTACATGTAGTACTACACAGCCCTGCAGCAGTACTACATGTAGTACTTTAATCAGTCTGGCAGCAGTACTACATGTAGTACTACACAGCCCTGCAGCAGTACTACAAATAGTACTACACAGCCCTGCAGCAGTACTACATGTAGTACTACACAGCTCTGCAGCAGTACTACAAATAGTACTACACAGCACTGCTGCAGTACTACAAATAGTACTACACAGCACTGCTGCAGTACTACATGTAGTACTACACAGCCCTGCAGCAGTACTACATGTAGTACTTTAATCAGTCTGGCAGCAGTACTACATGTAGTACTACACAGCCCTGCTGCAGTACTACAAATAGTACTACACAGCCCTGCAGCAGTACTACATGTAGTACTACACAGCTCTGCAACAGTACTACAAATAGTACTACACAGCCCTGCAGCAGTACTACATATAGTACTACACAGCCCTGCAGCAGTACTACATGTAGTACTACACAGCCCTGCAGCAGTACTACAAATAGTACTACACAGCCCTGCAGCAGTACTACATGTAGTACTACACAGCTCTGCAACAGTACTACAAATAGTACTACACAGCCCTGCAGCAGTACTACATATAGTACTACACAGCCCTGCAGCAGTACTACATGTAGTACTACACAGCCCTGCAGCAGTACTACAAATAGTACTACACAGCACTGCTGCAGTACTACAAATAGTACTACACAGCACTGCTGCAGTACTACATGTAGTACTACACAGCCCTGCAGCAGTACTACAAATAGTACTACACAGCCCTGCAGCAGTACTACATGTAGTACTACACAGCTCTGCAACAGTACTACAAATAGTACTACACAGCCCTGCAGCAGTACTACATATAGTACTACACAGCACTGCAGCAGTACTACAAATAGTACTACACAGCACTGCTGCAGTACTACAAATAGTACTACACAGCACTGCTGCAGTACTACATGTAGTACTACACAGCCCTGCAGCAGTACTACATGTAGTACTTTAATCAGTCTGGCAGCAGTACTACATGTAGTACTACACAGCCCTGCAGCAGTACTACATGTAGTACTTTAATCAGTCTGGCAGCAGTACTACATGTAGTACTACACAGCCCTGCAGCAGTACTACATGTAGTACTACACTGCTCTGCAGCAGTACTACATGTAGTACTACACAGCCCTGCAGCAGTACTACATGTAGTACTACACAGCTCTGCAGCAGTACTACATGTAGTACTACACAGCCCTGCAGCAGTACTACATATAGTACTACACAGCTCTGCAACAGTACTACAAATAGTACTTTAATCAGTCTGGCAGCAGTACTACATGTAGTACTACACAGCCCTGCAGCAGTACTACATGTAGTACTACACAGCTCTGCAGCAGTACTACATGTAGTACTACACAGCCCTGCAGCAGTACTACATATAGTACTTTAATCAGTCTGGCAGCAGTACTACATGTAGTACTACACAGCCCTGCAGCAGTACTACATGTAGTACTACACAGCTCTGCAGCAGTACTACATGTAGTACTACACTGCCCTGCAGCAGTACTACATGTAGTACTACACAGCTCTGCAGCAGTACTACATGTAGTACTGCTGCAGAGCTGTGTAGTACTACATGTAGTACTGCACAGCTCTGCAGCAGTACTACATGTAGTACTACACAGCCCTGCAGCAGTACTACATATAGTACTACACAGCTCTGCAACAGTACTACAAATAGTACTTTAATCAGTCTGGCAGCAGTACTACATGTAGTACTACACAGCCCTGCAGCAGTACTACATGTAGTACTACACAGCTCTGCAGCAGTACTACATGTAGTACTACACAGCCCTGCAGCAGTACTACATATAGTACTTTAATCAGTCTGGCAGCAGTACTACATGTAGTACTACACAGCCCTGCAGCAGTACTACAAATAGTACTTTAATCAGTCTGGCAGCAGTACTACATGTAGTACTACACAGCTCTGCAACAGTACTACAAATAGTACTTTAATCAGTCTGGCAGCAGTACTACATGTAGTACTACACAGCCCTGCAGCAGTACTACATGTAGTACTACACAGCCCTGCAGCAGTACTACATGTAGTACTTTAATCAGTCTGGCAGCAGTACTACATATAGTACTACACAGTCCTGCAGCAGTACTACATGTAGTACTACACAGCCCTGCAGCAGTACTACATGTAGTACTACACAGCTCTGCAACAGTACTACAAATAGTACTTTAATCAGTCTGGCAGCAGTACTACATGTAGTACTACACAGCCCTGCAGCAGTACTACATGTAGTACTACACAGCCCTGCAGCAGTACTACATGTAGTACTGCTGCAGGGCTGTGTAGTACTACATGTAGTACTTTAATCAGTCTGGCAGCAGTACTACATGTAGTACTACACAGTCCTGCAGCAGTACTACATGTAGTACTTTAATCAGTCTGGCAGCAGTACTACATGTAGTACTACACAGCCCTGCTGCAGTACTACAAATAGTACTACACAGCCCTGCAGCAGTACTACATGTAGTACTACACAGCTCTGCAACAGTACTACAAATAGTACTACACAGCCCTGCAGCAGTACTACATGTAGTACTACACAGCCCTGCAGCAGTACTACATGTAGTACTACACAGTCCTGCAGCAGTACTACATGTAGTACTTTAATCAGTCTGGCAGCAGTACTACATGTAGTACTACACAGCCCTGCTGCAGTACTACAAATAGTACTACACAGCCCTGCAGCAGTACTACATGTAGTACTACACAGCTCTGCAACAGTACTACAAATAGTACTACACAGCCCTGCAGCAGTACTACATATAGTACTACACAGCCCTGCAGCAGTACTACAAATAGTACTACACAGCACTGCTGCAGTACTACAAATAGTACTACATAGCACTGCTGCAGTACTACATGTAGTACTACACAGCCCTGCAGCAGTACTACATGTAGTACTTTAATCAGTCTGGCAGCAGTACTACATGTAGTACTACACAGCCCTGCAGCAGTACTACATGTAGTACTTTAATCAGTCTGGCAGCAGTACTACATGTAGTACTACACAGCCCTGCAGCAGTACTACATGTAGTACTACACTGCTCTGCAGCAGTACTACATGTAGTACTACACAGCCCTGCAGCAGTACTACATGTAGTACTACACAGCTCTGCAGCAGTACTACATGTAGTACTACACAGCCCTGCAGCAGTACTACATATAGTACTACACAGCTCTGCAACAGTACTACAAATAGTACTTTAATCAGTCTGGCAGCAGTACTACATGTAGTACTACACAGCCCTGCAGCAGTACTACATGTAGTACTACACAGCTCTGCAGCAGTACTACATGTAGTACTACACAGCCCTGCAGCAGTACTACATATAGTACTTTAATCAGTCTGGCAGCAGTACTACATGTAGTACTACACAGCCCTGCAGCAGTACTACATGTAGTACTACACAGCTCTGCAGCAGTACTACAAATAGTACTTTAATCAGTCTGGCAGCAGTACTACATGTAGTACTACACAGCCCTGCAGCAGTACTACATGTAGTACTACACAGCTCTGCAGCAGTACTACATGTAGTACTACACTGCCCTGCAGCAGTACTACATGTAGTACTACACAGCTCTGCAGCAGTACTACATGTAGTACTACACAGCCCTGCAGCAGTACTACATATAGTACTACACAGCTCTGCAACAGTACTACAAATAGTACTTTAATCAGTCTGGCAGCAGTACTACATGTAGTACTACACAGCCCTGCAGCAGTACTACATGTAGTACTACACAGCTCTGCAGCAGTACTACATGTAGTACTACACAGCCCTGCAGCAGTACTACATATAGTACTTTAATCAGTCTGGCAGCAGTACTACATGTAGTACTACACAGCCCTGCAGCAGTACTACAAATAGTACTTTAATCAGTCTGGCAGCAGTACTACATGTAGTACTACACAGCTCTGCAACAGTACTACAAATAGTACTTTAATCAGTCTGGCAGCAGTACTACATGTAGTACTACACAGCCCTGCAGCAGTACTACATGTAGTACTACACAGCCCTGCAGCAGTACTACATGTAGTACTTTAATCAGTCTGGCAGCAGTACTACATATAGTACTACACAGCCCTGCAGCAGTACTACATATAGTACTACACAGTCCTGCAGCAGTACTACATGTAGTACTTTAATCAGTCTGGCAGCAGTACTACATGTAGTACTACACAGTCCTGCAGCAGTACTACATGTAGTACTTTAATCAGTCTGGCAGCAGTACTACATGTAGTACTACACAGCCCTGCAGCAGTACTACAAATAGTACTACACAGCCCTGCAGCAGTACTACATGTAGTACTACACAGCCCTGCAGCAGTACTACATGTAGTACTTAATCAGTCTGGCAGCAGTACTACATGTAGTACTACACAGCCCTGCTGCAGTACTACAAATAGTACTACACAGCCCTGCAGCAGTACTACATGTAGTACTACACAGCTCTGCAACAGTACTACAAATAGTACTACACAGCCCTGCAGCAGTACTACATATAGTACTACACAGCCCTGCAGCAGTACTACAAATAGTACTACACAGCACTGCTGCAGTACTACAAATAGTACTACACAGCACTGCTGCAGTACTACATGTAGTACTACACAGCCCTGCAGCAGTACTACATGTAGTACTACACAGCTCTGCAGCAGTACTACATGTAGTACTTTAATCAGTCTGGCAGCAGTACTACATGTAGTACTACACAGCCCTGCAGCAGTACTACATGTAGTACTACACAGCTCTGCAGCAGTACTACATGTAGTACTACACAGCCCTGCAGCAGTACTACATGTAGTACTTTAATCAGTCTGGCAGCAGTACTACATGTAGTACTACACAGCCCTGCTGCAGTACTACAAATAGTACTACACAGCCCTGCAGCAGTACTACATGTAGTACTACACAGCTCTGCAACAGTACTACAAATAGTACTACACAGCCCTGCAGCAGTACTACATGTAGTACTACACAGCTCTGCAGCAGTACTACATGTAGTACTACACAGCCCTGCAGCAGTACTACATATAGTACTACACAGCTCTGCAACAGTACTACAAATAGTACTTTAATCAGTCTGGCAGCAGTACTACATGTAGTACTACACAGCCCTGCAGCAGTACTACATGTAGTACTACACAGCTCTGCAGCAGTACTACATGTAGTACTACACAGCCCTGCAGCACGTTACTACATATAGTACTTTAATCAGTCTGGCAGCAGTACTACATGTAGTACTACACAGCCCTGCAGCAGTACTACAAATAGTACTTTAATCAGTCTGGCAGCAGTACTACATGTAGTACTACACAGCTCTGCAACAGTACTACATGTAGTACTACACAGCCCTGCAGCAGTACTACATGTTAGTACTACACAGCTCCTGCAGCATAGTTACTACATGTAGTACTTTAATCAGTCTGGCAGCAGTACTACATGTAGTACTACACAGCCCTGCAGCAGTACTACATGTAGTACTACACAGCTCTGCAGCAGTATACATGTAGTACTACACAGCCCTGCAGCAGTACTACATGTAGTACTACACAGCTCTGCAGCAGTACTACATGTAGTACTACACAGCCTGCAGCAGTACTACATATAGACTACACAGCTCTGCAACAGTACTACAAATAGTACTTAATCAGTCCTGGCAGCAGTACTACATGTAGTACTACACCAGCCCTGCAGCAGTACACATGTAGTACTACCACAGCCCTGCAGCAGTACTACAATAGTACTTTAATCAATGTCTGGCAGCATCGTACTACTGTAGTTCCTACACAGCTCTGCCAACAGTACTACCAAATAGTACTTTAATCAGTCTGGCCAGCAGTACTCAATGTAGTACTACACAGCCCCTGCAGCAGCTACTAACTGTTAGTACTACAACAGCCCTTGCAGGCAGTTATACATGTAGTACTCTAATCATAGTCTGGCTTTTCAGCAGTACTTACATTGTAGTACTTTAATCAGTCTGGCAGCAGTACTACATTATAGTTACTACACAGCCCGTGCAGCAGTACTACATATATGTACATACACAGTCATGGCAGGCATGTACTACCAGTGTTAGTAACTTTAATCCGTTCTGGCAGCAGAGTACTACATTTAGTACTACCACAGTCCTGCAGGCAGTCGAGTACTACATGTAGTACTTTAATCAGTCTGGCAGCAGTACTACATATAGTACTACACAGTCCTGCAGCAGTACTACATGTAGTACTACACAGCCCTGCAGCAGTACTACATATAGTACTACACAGCTCTACAGCAGTACTACATATAGTACTACACAGCCCTGCAGCAGTACTACATATAGTACTACACAGTCCTGCAGCAGTACTACATGTAGTACTTTAATCAGTCTGGCAGCAGTACTACATATAGTACTACACAGCCCTGCAGCAGTACTACATGTAGTACTTTAATCAGTCTGGCAGCAGTACTACATGTAGTACTACACAGTCCTGCAGCAGTACTACATATAGTACTACACAGCCCTGCAGCAGTACTACATGTAGTACTTTAATCAGTCTGGCAGCAGTACTACATGTAGTACTACACAGTCCTGCAGCAGTACTACATGTAGTACTTTAATCAGTCTGGCAGCAGTACTACATATAGTACTACACAGCTCTGCAGCAGTACTACATATAGTACTACACAGCTCTACAGCAGTACTACATGTAGTACTTTAATCAGTCTGGCAGCAGTACTACATATAGTACTACACAGCTCTGCAGCAGTACTACATATAGTACTACACAGCTCTACAGCAGTACTACATGTAGTACTTTAATCAGTCTGGCAGCAGTACTACATATAGTACTACACAGTCCTGCAGCAGTACTACATGTAGTACTACACTGTCCTGCAGCAGTACTACATATAGTACTTTAATCAGTCTGGCAGCAGTACTACATATAGTACTACACAGCTCTGCAACAGTACTACATGTAGTACTACACAGCCCTGCAGCAGTACTACATGTAGTACTACACAGCCCTGCAGCAGTACTACATATAGTACTACACAGTCCTGCAGCAGTACTACATATAGTACTTTAATCAGTCTGGCAGCAGTACTACATATAGTACTACACAGCTCTGCAGCAGTACTACATGTAGTACTACACAGTCCTGCAGCAGTACTACATGTAGTACTACACAGCCCTGCAGCAG
>CM026085.1:30964991-30983844 GCA_014839685.1 Anableps anableps | reverse complement strand
TACACTTTCCAGTTCTTTGGTGGCAGGGCTTAAGTGATGTCAGCATTTGAACCTTGAGTCTTGTTGGGGACCTCACGAGGACCAATCACAACAGGTTTTAGCCTCTGTAGCTTTCTGTGTTGGAGTTATCACAACTTTTATATTTTTGAGGTGTGGCCACGCCCCTTCAGGAAGCTCAGATAGGTTTAGATCTCCCATGCCTTTTGAGCAACCTGACCAAATGTCTCAAGGAGTTCCATCAAATGTGAGGCTATAAATGACCAAAATGGGGTCAAAATCGGAGCTTCCATCCAAGATGGCCGACTTCCTGTTTGGTTTACACCATCGGTGCAGAGAGCTTTCTCTCGGTCCTGGACAGTTCTACAAGTGTGCCAAATTTCAGACCTCCACGATAAAGTCAGGTAAGCGTGGAGGGTATTTAGAAAGTTGCTGCTGGGGCACTAACCCTATGCCTGTGCCGAGTTTGGTGAGTTTCTAAATATGTTTAGGTCTTCAAAAAGCTCATTTGTTTCTGCTAATAAGAAGAAGAAACATCTGAATTCAAAGTGCTCGCTGCTCAGGCATAAATATAAAGGAAAGATCTGAGTTCATAGAAAGGACCCCAAGAACCTTCAAGACCTGGAAACAGTTTGTGGAAGAATGGGTCCAGATCCCTCCAGAGCAGCGACTGGAGCTAGTTTCTCCATGCAGGAGACACCTTGAAGTTCCAAGAGCGTTCCTGCAGAGTGTTTCATACATTTATTGCAGGCCCTCATTACCCGGGTCATTCAGCCCACTACTCTCAACTTCATTACTGGACTAATTAATCAGTCACTGATTCAAGGTTGTGGAAGAATTTGCTTGATTTGTTGGTGCGGAACAGAACAGAGCAGAATGGAAGAGAGATCTATTTGCTCTTTGATGAGGAAACGAGCCCAACAAGCCACTGATTGAGTCGCTGCTGATTTGCTGCAAATGTTTGGAAAGATTTTAATCTGAGAAAAATGTGATTCATATTTATTTATCTCAGTCAGACAGCGGTGGAGGCATGCAGGTATTTACTCCAGTCCGTAATCAGAGGCTCCTGTAAGCTCCTGTGTTCCACCACACAGGAGATCTTCTCTCCAGACCTGCAGGACATCAACCAACAGAAGTGAGCTTCTCGGTTCGTTCATCACACATTTCAGCAGCAAAGCAGTTCAGCACGAATTCAGATGATCTGTGTCCACAGCGTCCGCCGCCGAGGTACGCTTGTACAGGCTGGGCTGCTGACTCCACTTAAACCGCAGGTCCAGCAGCCATCTAGCTGGTAACTTCAGGCCCCGCCCACTTTTCAGCTGAGCCCGACTGTCTCCTGTCGGGCTCAGCTGACAGACCACAGAGGCAGCAGAAGACCCCTGACTGGACCCCCGAGATTCAGCCTGGACAGCCCTGACTGGACCCTGAGATTCAGCCTGGACAGCCCTGACTGGACCCTGATATTCAGCCTGGGCAGCCCTGACTGGACCCCTGATATTCAGCCTGGACAGCCCTGACTGGACCCTGAGATTCAGCCTGGGCAGCCCTGACTGGACCCTGAGATTCAGCCTGGACAGCCCTGACTGGACCCTGAGATTCAGCCTGGGCAGCCCTGACTGGACCCTGATATTCAGCCTGGGCAGCCCTGACTGGACCCCTGATATTCAGCCTGGACAGCCCTGACTGGACCCTGAGATTCAGCCTGGGCAGCCCTGACTGGACCCTGAGATTCAGCCTGGACAGCCCTGACTGGACCCTGAGATTCAGCCTGGGCAGCAGCAACCATTAGCATCCCTGACTGGACCCTGAGATTCAGCCTGGGCAGCCCTGACTGGACCCCCGAGATTCAGCCTGGGCAGCAGCAATCATTAGCAGCCCTGACTGGACCCTGAGATTCAGCCTGGGCAGCCCTGACTGGACCCTGAGATTCATCCTGGGCATCCCTGACTGGACCCTGAGATTTGGCCTGGGCAGCAGCAATCATTAGAAGCCCTGACTGGACCCTGAGATTCAGCCTGGGCAGCCCTGACTGGACCCTGAGATTCAGCCTGGACAGCCCTGACTGGACCCTGATATTCAGCCTGGGCAGCCCTGACTGGACCCCGAGATTCAGCCTGGGCAGCCCTGACTGGACCCCGAGATTCAGCCTGGACAGCCCTGACTGGACCCTGATACTCAGCCTGGGCAGCAGCAATCATTAGCAGCCCTGACTGGACCCCGAGATTCAGCCTGGACAGCCCTGACTGGACCCTGAGATTCAGCCTGGGCAGCCCTGACTGGACCCCGAGATTCAGCCTGGGCAGCCCTGACTGGACCCTGATACTCAGCCTGGGCAGCCCTGACTGGACCCTGAGATTCAGCCTGGGCAGCCCTGACTGGACCCTGAGATTCAGCCTGGGCAGCCCTGACTGGACCCTGAGATTCAGCCTGGGCAGCAGCAACCATTCACAGCCCTGACTGGACCCCAAGATTCAGCCTGGACATCCCTGACTGGACCCTGAGATTCAGCCTGGGCAGCAGCAACCATTAGCATCCCTGACTGGACCCTGAGATTCAGCCTGGGCAGCCCTGACTGGACCCTGAGATTCAGCCTGGGCAGCAGCAACCATTAGCATCCCTGACTGGACCCTGAGATTCAGCCTGGGCAGCCCTGACTGGACCCCGAGATTCAGCCTGGGCAGCCCTGACTGGACCCCGAGATTCAGCCTGGGCAGCCCTGACTGGACCCCCGAGATTCAGCCTGGGCAGCCCTGACTGGACCCTGAGATTCAGCCTGGGCAGCCCTGACTGGACCCTGATACTCAGCCTGGGCAGCCCTGACTGGAACCTGAGATTCAGCCTGGGCAGCCCTGACTGGACCCTGAGATTCAGCCTGGGCAGCCCTGACTGGACCCTGAGATTCAGCCTGGGCAACCCTGACTGGACCCTGAGATTCAGCCTGGGCAGCAGCAACCATTCACAGCCCTGACTGGACCCCAAGATTCAGCCTGGACATCCCTGACTGGACCCTGAGATTCAGCCTGGGCAGCAGCAACCATTAGCATCCCTGACTGGACCCTGAGATTCAGCCTGGGCAGCCCTGACTGGACCCTGAGATTCAGCCTGGGCAGCAGCAACCATTAGCAGCCCTGACTGGACCCTGAGATTCAGCCTGGGCAGCCCTGACTGGACCCTGAGATTCAGCCTGGGCAGCCCTGACTGGACCCTGAGATTCAGCCTGGGCAGCCCTGACTGGACCCCGAGATTCAGCCTGGGCAGCCCTGACTGGACCCCGAAATTCAGCCTGGGCAGCCCTGACTGGACCCCGAGATTCAGCCTGGGCAGCCCTGACTGGACCCCGAGATTCAGCCTGGGCAGCCCTGACTGGACCCTGAGATTCAGCCTGGGCAGCCCTGACTGGACCCTGAGATTCAGCCTGGGCATCCCTGACTGGACCCCCGAGATTCAGCCTGGGCAGCCCTGACTGGACCCTGAGATTCAGCCTGGGCAGCCCTGACTGGACCCTGAGATTCAGCCTGGGCATCCCTGACTGGACCCTGAGATTCAGCCTGGGCATCCCTGACTGGACCCTGAGATTCAGCCTGGGCAGCCCTGACTGGACCCTGATATTCAGCCTGGGCAGCCCTGACTGGACCCTGAGATCCAGCCTGGACATCCCTGACTGGACCCTGAGATTCATCCTGGGCATCCCTGACTGGACCCTGAGATTCAGCCTGGGCAGCCCTGACTGGACCCTGAGATCCAGCCTGGGCAGCCCTGACTGGACCCTGAGATTCAGCCTGGGCAGCCCTGACTGGACCCTGAGATTCAGCCTGGGCATCCCTGACTGGACCCTGAGATTCATCCTGGGCATCCCTGACTGGACCCTGAGATTCAGCCTGGGCATCCCTGACTGGACCCTGAGATTCAGCCTGGACAGCCCTGACTGGACCCTGATATTCAGCCTGGGCAGCCCTGACTGGACCCTGAGATCCAGCCTGGACATCCCTGACTGGACCCTGAGATTCATCCTGGGCATCCCTGACTGGACCCTGAGATTCAGCCTGGGCAGCCCTGACTGGACCCTGAGATCCAGCCTGGGCAGCCCTGACTGGACCCTGAGATTCAGCCTGGGCAGCCCTGACTGGACCCTGAGATTCAGCCTGGGCAGCCCTGACTGGACCCTGAGATTCAGCCTGGGCATCCCTGACTGGACCCCCGAGATTCAGCCTGGGCAGCCCTGACTGGACCCTGAGATTCAGCCTGGGCAGCCCTGACTGGACCCTGAGATTCAGCCTGGGCAGCCCTGACTGGACCCTGAGATTCAGCCTGGGCAGCCCTGACTGGACCCTGAGATTCAGCCTGGGCAGCCCTGACTGGACCCTGAGATTCAGCCTGGGCAGCCCTGACTGGACCCTGAGATTCAGCCTGGGCAGCCCTGACTGGACCCTGAGATTCAGCCTGGGCAGCCCTGACTGGACCCTGTTCCCATGCTGAGTCTTGACACAGAAAGGCGGATTGGAGGATTCGTCATTGCGTCGCTGGAGTCTTTACTGGTGGTGAAGACCAGAGCTGGTCCAGGCGACTGGGAGGAGGACCCGCTGAGCTGGCGTCACTGAGGAACAGCGGAGCCGTCGAGCAACGCTGCGGTCGCTGCGGTGGAAACGTAACGCCGCGCGTTCTCTCAGAACCACGGTGCAGACTCGGCAGAAACCTGCGCAGAACCTGGGTGGTTCCTGCTTGGTCCCCGGACACAGAAGGCGCCACCTGGTGACACGTCTGAGAATTACAGCTCAGCAGAGCTCGGCTGCGCCGAGCCGGACTCACCTGGGTGTGTACCCCATGCTGGAGTGGACCTGGTAGCGCCAGGCGCCATCCGGCAGCTCCTCTGTGGAGCTGACCTCAGCGGTGACTTCCTGTCCGTCTCTCTTCCAGGCCACTCTGATTTGTTTGGGGTAGAAGCTGTACACGCTGCAGGTCAGCATGGCGGGATGACCGCCAGGAGGGGGCGCCACAGACCTCAGCGTAACAGACGGCCTCACTGAAACACAACCACGAGAGTGAACGATGAGCGTCCGCGGCGCGGGACCCCCAGGTCTTCTGGCGAGTCCCGCTTTAAACATGCAAACAGCTGATCAGGAGCATAAATACAGCAGGAACTCATGAAGCCAGCTCGCTCTAGAGCCGCGACGACGGAGAAACGGCAACGTTTATTCATCTGACTCGATTGCTGCCGGACAGAACTCGTGTTGTCGCCATCAACATGGACTTACAGGCGCAATAGAAACGACTGAATTCCCCCTGCTGATCGAACGAAACCGCTTTACCGTCCCTCAGTGAGGACATTCAGGCAGCAGCTAGCTGAGTGGAAGCATGCAGGTTCACTCGAAGGAAAATACAGCAACATAAGGAAGAGGGACTGCGCGCTAAGAGCATCGGGAGGATAATACTGCACGGGTCGTAAAGCGCAGACTCAGAGTCAAGCTCCTCTGCAGCCCAGTTGGTTCGTTCAAGAAAGTCGGACAAGATGTGAATATCTGTGCATGAAAAACAACAGACGCGTTAGAAACGTACAGGATACGCAACTACAAGAGTTACTGGGCTTGTTGGGGGCAGGAGGAGCTGACCCCCCCCACCTCCTCCTCCCTCATGTTTCACTTTCCTGCTTACGAAGGGCCAGGAGGAAGACATGAGCGAATCAACAAACATTTATTAAAAGACTACAGAGTATGAAAGACGAGAAAAAATGATGGAATAGAAACTAATTAATAAGATTGGAAATGCCATAGAAAATGAAATAATAATATAGTGTTAAATTAATACTGTTGAAAATGATAAATATAAATTTTGTCACATTGTATAATCAAGTAAGTTGGGAAAATTCTTATTTTTTGGATGCAATATGTTAGACATGAATTACTTTATGAACCTATTTATTTAGTTCTATAGTTATTGCCAATTTTGGCACCATCAGTCCTCCATACACGTCACTCAGTCCTCAGAAATAATTGATTATGTTGTTTGAATTGTTCAGAAGAGAAAACGAGTTTTAGACTTTCATGAAGCTAATTAATTTTGATGTGCCAAACTGGCACGTGATTTACCCAGTTAAAAACCACCAGCACCAGTTACGGGCATGATTGCTTACTGGAATCAACATCTGGAAACAGGGAGACGAACATGTGTGTTTTATGCTGCAGATGATCAGTTTGAAACGTCTGAATAAGTCAAATGAAGTCTGAGCTACATGTTCAGATCCTGAAGGAGGGAGGAACGCAACAAGACTGTCGTTAAGAAATACTCCAGCAAATCAGTAAACGTCCCCATGACATAAAAACTGTCTAAAGAAGAGAAATACTTTTTTCACAGGGACCTTATTTCATCACAGTTTTATTTATTTATTTCAGGATTTGTTTATTTTTCATGTCGTGGTGTTATCTGATTTTCTAAAGCAACTTTGCCTTTTAAACATCCAGCTGGGAGGGAATTTGGTGAAAATAAATCAAACCGTGTGCAGGATTTATTTTTAACATGTCTTATTTCCATCAGCTTCGCTCTCAGCTGGGTCCTCTGCAGGAACGTAGAGGGCCCACGTAAAGCTGTAAACAGATCTGCTATGTATAATGGCAGCGAGAAAAGGCCCGATGGGTGGCGTGAACTCACCTGACCTGTCCAAGACCATTCTGTACCACAGCTCGGCGTTGGGCTGGCAGATCTTCTCCCGGTACGTCTGCGTGACGTTCAGCCACCCAGTGCCGTTGTTCCACGCCGTCGCCAGTTTCTCTCCAAACGTGTTCAGCCCAACAAAGGTCCCAACGGCGCTGTCGAACCTGATGAACTCCACTTTGTTGAAGATGTAGGAGTAGCTGTACTGGATGTCCTCCAGCTCGCTGGAGTTGAACAGGCAGCGGAACAGCTCATGACTCATATAAGCACCTGCAGAAGAAAACATGCCTGGTTATCTGAACATTTAGAGCAGTTATTGAACTCATCGCGACAGAAACGAAGCTATGAGCAGGTTAAAATTCACTTTCTCTTCGTAAAGCAGACACGAGATGCCAAAAACGGTCTTTTGGGATCAGTTGTGTTGTCCTCGCAGCTCAGCTGTTCCAGCCTGACGGCAGAGGAAGCAAATCAGGCCTGAAGTTCCTCAGGAGCGACTGCTTCTCTGCTTCCAGTCCTCTTCCAGCACAGGACGCTGCTCTTTTACTGGAAGCTGAGCTGGCTCAGCATGCAGGGATGCGTTTGTGTCCTCACCACGCCGCCCCCACGCAGCGGCTCATGAAGACAGCTGGGTGGGGGCGCGGTCGCTCGTTCTTCAGAACATTCCTGTGCAGGACTGATCCTCCTGCAACTGGCAGGAAATATGCGAAGAAAGAAACGGCTTGATAAAGTCATTAAGGTGCCAACAACCCCCCCCCCCCCCACGGTTGGCTCTCTGGCTGCAGAGCGCGCTTCCGACACAAGGGGGCAGAGTATCGCACAGGGTGCTACGAAACAAACATCACAATCAAATGAGGTGGCGGCGTTTATTATGTGAGGACAAAGTCAAAAACAACAAAGACATGGATAATTTGTGTTTTTTGAATCCCACGTGAAAATGAATCATGAAATAAGTTGTTTAATTTTTTAAATTGTTGGTTCTCAGTTGAAACAGTGGGCTGACTGGTACATGGACCAGTTTGTTTTCATTTTGGGTCAATAAAAGCTGGGGTGCTTTTGGTTTTTTTCTTTCAAATTAAGAAACGGACTGCCAGAATGTAAACATCATCGAAAGATTTTCTTACTTTCGTCAGTTTTTCTGAGAACCTTAAATCCAAACCGAGTTTGAAGCGCAACCAGTCCGGCATGCAGGCTGTTTCTGAGTCTCTGCTGATTGGCTGACGGTATCGGCTTATGGCAAGCCCCATCCAGAATAACAGCACTTCCTGCAGTGGAACTGCCACAGGCTCTTATTTTGAAAATCCATACATGCTACCTCGTTAGCGTTAGCTTTGAAAATCGGCCATCAGATAGCGTACACAGCAGATCTAAAATATTCGCTAAAAATGCACGCTTTGTCCAGAAATTATGCAAACACTTTCAGAGGACAGTCGATGCGGCGGTAAAGCTCGACTTTTAGCACAAATGTGGAACATTTTTCTGAGCAGAAAAATGTTCCACGATCTTCCAGAGGATTGGTCCTGTGGGGCAGCTTCATCCGAAACTCTGAGATTCCTCAAAACTCACCCGTCTGCCCTGAAAATATCAAAATATCCTTAAATGACGAGATGAGCGTCTTCTATATGCTGGATATTTTTCACATTGTTCTGCTGAAGTAAAAACGAAGAACAAAAACTTTCAGGTCTGTCAGCCTCAAAATTTACCCTCATGTGACAGAAACCAGGAAGGGCAGACTGGAGCGAGTTTAACAGGATGACGAACCCGCCACGAGGAGCCGGCGCGGCTGAGTTTAGCAGGACTGTGGAAGATTCACACATTTTTATTAAACTCAAACCTCTGAAAACATTGGGTGACACACGTGGAGAAACAGTGAAACCTGGATCAGCTGTTTAGAACCTGAGCTCTTTTGGAAACACGTGATTTTTATCATTTCCTTAAAGTCTGGAGGTGTGTCAACCATTTTAAATATGTCATGTGATCCAGAGCTGGTTCTGCTGCCAGAGGCTGCTGCAGGACAAGCTGATCACTCTTCCTCGCTTCCTTCTCCTACTGCTCTCCAGCCTGCATTATTTGCTGATATTTCAACTGTTAGCTTTTTGTTTTCTCCCAGTTATTTCCTCTCCATAGAAGGTGCACCTGGTCTGGGTTCTGCTTGGCTGTGATGCCTTCCTGGAGGAGCGCTTCAGCTGAGCTGATGCTGCCATCACCGTTCTCCGTCTCCTGCTGTTAACTTTCTACCTTCATGGACATAGAAAGTACTCCTGGTTCAGTTGATCTGTTCTTCCTGTGTCTCTGCTCCGTCTTCTCCAACCTCCAGTGGGTCGTGGCAGATGGCTGCTGGTACTGAGCCTGGTTCTGGTTCTGCTGGAGGTTTCTTCCTGTTAAAGGGGAGTTTTTCTCTCCACTGTCGCCACGTGCATGCTGGGCTTGAGGGACTGCGGTCGCTGCGTGCTCGACTCGATGCTCTGCTGGGTTCCTTAGGAACTTTTTAAACTGCTCTGAATCATTAATGGAGCTGCTGAACTGGTTGGTAACTGGGGTGATTGAATTAAAATGATTTTTCGTGAAGAGCCTCGAGACAACGTTTGTTGTGAACTGGTGCTGGAGGAATAAAACTGGATTGAACTGACCTGAATAAGGTGAGACCTTTGCTGTGGAGTTCTATGCAAGGTTTCAACAAAACCTGAGCAAACATCTCGGTGTTACAGCGCCACCTAGTGGTAGACGATGGCTAAAATCACTGCACATCCTCAACATCGCACTGGCAGTTTGGGTAGCAAGGAAATTTGTTATGGTTTCAAAAGTATTGGCAATAATTTCGTGGCTACGTCTGCAGCAATGTTTATTCAGCTTTTACGTTCTAATGTGGCAAAACTTCAAGAGGCAGAGATGGTAGCTTTCTTACGTCTTTCTGAGCTTATATGTGCGTTTTTTTCTGCCGGCTGGAGTTGATCGCAGGGGTTCAGTTTGGTTTTGGCTAACGCAAGCGCTGAACAGCACTCCCATCCAAAGCTGTCTTAAACGAGCTCAACAGCTGGAGAGTTTTTTCAGGAAACTTTCCCCACGTCTCTGATGTCGACAAGACTTCCAGGTTTGGAGGTATGAAGTAAAACGCATATTTTTACCACAGCGCCACCTACAGGTGAATCCCCTGAATCTGTATCAGAGCAGCGTAATGGCATGAGAGGAGCAGTAACACTAACCAGGGAGGAGCGCAATGACCAAGGAAAACGAGGCTAAGTATAAATGCTGTCTAGTTCTGGCTATTAATAACTGCAGCTCATTGTTTAGGGCGGTTATCAATGAAACTAGTAATTTAGATCAAAATAACCAAGTCGGGCGCCACCTGATTATCAGGAAATTAGCCAAACAGCTCAGTCTCAGCTGTTCATGGAAACACCAGCCGATAAGGTAACAGATGGGGGCATCAGTCCGGCGGTGGGGGCATCAGTCCGGCGCTGGGGGCATCAGTTCGGCGCTGGGGGCATCAGTCTGGCGCTGGGGGCATCAGTCCGGCGCTGGGGGCATCAGTTCGGCGCTGGGGGCATCAGTCTGGCGCTGGGGGCATCAGTCCGGCGGTGGGGGCATCAGTCCGGCGCTGGGGGCATCAGTCTGGCGCTGGGGGCATCAGTTCGGCGCTGGGGGCATCAGTCCGGCGCTGGGGGCATCAGTTCGGCGCTGGGGGCTTCTGCCCAGCAGGAAGCTACACGCGTCTGAGCAGAGCGACCGCCCAGACCTCTGGCAGGAAACACTTTTCTTTAAGGAATCACGTTGATGTTCTTTCTTTAACCAGATCATCCCAGCAGATCGTTGGAGCAATACTTGCCCGGCCATCGCTGTCGCCTTCGGAAGCTGTAACCACAACAGCTGCTGCTGGAACTTATGTGTAAAATTCTTGTCTGCCATGTACCACCGGTACCACTGGTACCACCAGTACCACCAGTACCAGCGGGCCCTCTGGCCACCAGTGCCACCGGTACCACCAGTACCAGCGGGCCCTCTGGCCACCAGTGCCACCGGTACCACCAGTACCCTCTGGCCGCCGCCAGCAGTGTCTTGCCCAAGGACTGAGACAGAAGAGCAGGGGTTCCTACCTGCTGTCCGGACGGCGGCGAGGACCAGGAGCGTCCGGAGCAAAGACGGACCCATTCTTCCCAGGCTGGGAGGCAAACTGTGAGTCAGCCTGGGAGACGGATGCTGGAAAAACCAGGACAGCGAACCACATGACAGCTGTGTCACCTGTTACCTGGCAGACTGAGCTGACCCTGGCAGCGATGCTCACGAGCTTTGGCTCTCATCGTTTCGGTCTTTCTGTCGTGTTTCTGAGGAGGCTGAACACCTGCCGCCTGAATCGTTCTCATCTTGTTGTGTTCAGACTGTAACAAACATAAAAGTTGTGTAAAAATATGAAATTACATTAAAGTTTGGCTTTTAGAGAGTATAAGGCATACATCACAGAAATGAACATCACCAAACGATTTCTCCCTAAAACTTAAAGCCCTAAAACTCTTTAATTTGTTCCACTTCAGGTAAATGTTGGGTTTTGATGATGATGATCTTGAACGCTTTCATATCACTGACAGAGACGTGTAAATGTATTCACACCCTTGGACTTTACATTTCCCACATCACAGTGACGAACAGACGGGTTTCGTTGGTTTACGGTGAAGCACCCTGAGATGACGTGCTGTGAATTGGTGTCACAGAGAAACTGAGTTATTTCAAATTAGTAAGGATGGAAAGTTTTATTTCTCGCTGAAGTCTGATACATGTGTTGAACTTTGGTTTCTAAAGTCTCATAACTGTCTGAATTTATGGTTATATTATGTTTTTATCTGTATTTTTATTGTTCCTGTGGACATTGTTGTGAAAGGTTGTATTGTGCTGGCTCCCTGCAGGTCACCTGCCGCACCTGGTTTCTGGGTTCACGGCTGAATAGATAGAGGTTCTGACGGATGGATGATCGAAGGTGTGACAGCTTGGGTTTCATCTATGCTTCTGTTTCACTCATTTCTTTATGTGCTGAGGTCATTGCAGTTTGTCCGTTGTGTTCATCTGTTGCTCTGGGCGTGTTTCTTTAGATCAGTGATCCTTTCTGTTTAATGCTTCGGTGAGTTTCAGGTTTCTCCTGCCATCTGGGTTTTCTCTGTCTCAGCTCTGTTTCCCTCCGCCTGCTCGCTGACCGCGTCTGTCTTCTGGTTCTGCTGTCATGTTCCACTCCTTCCCCAGTCTGTTGTCTGCTGGCTCCTTCTGTTGCACTCCGTTTACCTCCGTTGTTCCCAGAGTGTTTTACCCCCGTGTTTTAACCCAATGTTTTACCTCCAGCATTGCTCGTTGTAAGTTTCCTCTTCATCATTTATTAAAGTCATTTTCAATCTTTCTACAGCTGGGTCCTCCTTAACTACCTAACGTGCCACCGAGAGGAAAAGTTTCAACATGTGGGCCTTGCAGGGCCTTTCAAAAGGGTGGGGTGGGGGTGGGGCAGGCCCCGGTTAATTCCAGGACAACACAGACACTCAGGCCAACCCGCATCCAACCAAACACACCGAAGGACAACTGGGGAGACCAACATGTTATCACTGGTTGAACTGATTAGAACTTGCAGTCCTGCAGTATTATCAAGTACTATGGAAGACCATTGATGGTATAGTTTTCCCAATAAATATATATTTTCTCCTGAGTCTTTAATTAAAGGAAATACAGCATGGAAGGAACTACTTGCTGCTATTAACTCGTCAGTTTATAAGACTATTGATAGAGCTCATTTTAAATAACTCAGTGTGTTTACAGCGTTACTGTAAAAGAAACGGTAAAAGGCTCTTTCAGGATATTGAGAACAAAACTTCAGAAGTCAAGATGTCCATCAAGATCAATTTTTAATTACAGTTTAATCAGAAGACAGTTATTACCAGTCTGACAGCCCAGTAAGGACAACATGTTTCATCAACAAACTGAGGAGCAGGACATTCACTGTCTTGAGATGTTCCAGAGAACCTCGAGCTCCAGAACATCTACAGAGAGACACCATTCCTGTCATATTTCTGGTGAAAGATCAGGACCGTAGTGCCCATTATCAGCCAGCCTACGAGTCCAGGGGTATTGATTGTGATTGCACTTGTCAGAGTCCCAGATGGATCCACAATGAGACACAGTTCAGTGTTGGGATCAAAACGATGTCTTCCTGTCAGGAGGTACGTCAAGAGCGAGCAGGTCCTTGTACCCGTCAGCCTCGACCAATCAGATTCCTCGCTTTGACGATGAAGAAGGCTCCGACTGCCCCACCAAGGAGACCCACAGTCACACCGATCCCACATAAAACCGCAGGTCCAGCACTGGGCCGAGACGTCTCCACCTCAAACCCTGGAGGCAGAAAACAGACATGAGTCAGTCAGCTTGTTGCTTGTTCAGCTGTTTGGAACAGAACAGAAATATCCTTGATTGTCCCACGACGGGGAACTTTCTGCGCAACAGCAGCAAAGTGGCAGCGACAGGCAATATCAGCAAACAGACTCAGACAAACAATATAAAGGACATATAAAAAACACAATAAAGAATAAAAATACTGTACAGTAAGGGCAAAATTTCACCCTGAATATTGTGTAGTTATAAAAAATATTCCAGTCCAGAGGAACTGAGTTAGTTAAAAATGCACAAGATGTGTAGAAAGTCTCCGAGCATTAAAAATACAAACGATTCAGTTAGTGACAATAGAAAAAACGGTAGAGTCGTACAGATACCAGCATGGGTATAAACACTTATTGGTTCTGTTGGGAGCTGTGATGGTTCTGGAGTCTAACAGCTGCTGGGAGGAAGGATCTCCTATAACGCTCCTTAGTGCACCTCGGATGCAGCAGTCTGTCCCTGCAGTTCTCTGTCAGGTTCAGGTTCAGTACATAAAGGTTCCTCACCCCAGCTTCTGCTCTGTGGTTTTTTCAGAGATGAATGGTCCACGGAGCAGCTGTAGATGTCTCCTAGCTGAGGGGTGAAGTCCAGCCTGGAGATCTGGGTGAAGGTGTGGTCCTTGCTGGGGAAGGGGACGCTGATGCTGGTTCCTTCAGTCACCTGCTCTCCGTTCTTGATCCAGATGACTTTAACCGGAGCAGGACAGAAACCAGAGACGTGACAGATCAGCGTGTTCTTCTCTCCCAGCACCACATTGTGAGCGGTGTAGATCAGGCTGGTTGGAGGATCTGTGGAGAAACATGCAGCATCACATTAAACACTAACAGCCACAGAGCCTGAAGCAGAGCAGTCAGTGATCTGGATTCAACGAAGCAGGAAGCAGCAGAGGAAGTAGCCAGAGGTCCAAACGTTCTCATGGTACCACTGTCAGGTCTTATCTTGCAGTCGTCTCTAAGCTTCTTCAGCGTGTTGTCTTGTTCAGGTTCTCCAACAGGAAAGGAAGCAGAGCTGATCTTTCCTCACCGAGTGGATCAGGGATGTCCTTCATCTCTAGACGGAGTGTCTTCAGGTTATCTTTGCAGAATTTTTCTCGCTCCACAGCACGCTCATAAAACCCTGTAAAATCAGGATGAACGACAAAGTCCGGCATGGTGACGACTCCTGTCTCTTGGATGAAGTCAGCGTGCCAGACGTGCTCATCATCCAGGGTCATCATGTCCATTTCATTATTTGGAGAACATGCAACAACTTCTAAGTCGTCATGTTGAACTGAAAAGAGAGCAGAGGATCGACTCGCTAGCAGAAACAGAAAGTTTTGAATCATTAAGGCAGACTGGTTCAGTAGGTGAGATCTTTACCATCAGCAGCAACACAGAGAACGAGGCAGAGGACAAGGACCAGCTCCATCTTCATGAGCAGCTCTCTGAGGTGTTGTCTGGACCTTCCTGAGTCAATCAGAAAGACTAAATCCAGCAGCCAATCACAGAGCACCGTCTCGATGATGTCATCAGTCGGTAGGAAGCTGCTCCGGTGTCTACCTGACCCCTGATGAGGCGTCTGACTTCAGTCATGCAGGTTCTGGTCTCTGATTGGTCAGACTGTGACTGGACTCCTCCTCCACCAGCAGACCTGGGGTTGCTGGGAACCAACTTCAACCAGATAAGACTTGTGCCAAGGAGGAAACCATTGCTTTTAATCCTCTGCATGAAGAAACATCTAAAACTCTTTTGTAAATCTGATTTTTAAACAGCTTTTTAAATATGCAGAAAGATTCAGTGCTCCCTGCACAGCCAAATAAACGCTGTGCTTTCTGAATATCTTCTTTGTTCAAGGGACTCCTCAACCGACTGGACTGTGAAAGTATCATCAGTGTTTTAATGAGGGCAGTCAGTAGGTAAACATTAAGTAGCAGGCAGTTCAGACCCATTTAGAAGAAAATATAGTTTAAAAATGTCCCTTCACTGTACAGTAAAACAACAGACCAGATTACACTTAGTGGAGGTGCAGTATGTACCTAGCATATAGAAAACTCCTGGACCATGCATATGCATTCATTTACCACCTGGGAAACATCCTAACGGAGGACTCAGGCCAGCGTAACACCAGAGTGGGGCCATGAGTAAGTTGCCAGTAATAATCAGATACTGTCAGCTGTTGCTGTCCAGCATCTTCACTCAGGAGCTTAACTTAACTTTTAAAATCCATCTCAATCATCAGAGCAACAGTTAAAGTTGCAGGATTATGCTAACACAGTTAGCGTCTGGGATTATAGGCATCCTTTAGAGTTTGCGTTTCATCCCTTCACATAAGACAAAATTCAGCCAAACACCGTTTTTGCCTTTGATTTGTCAGGCGCGGTTGTGGAGGTATGGTACCAAGGTATGGTTGGTATGGTACCAACATTCAGCAGCAGCTCACTGAGTTTTAGGGCTTCTAGTCATAGTAGTACATTTCATTTAAAGGCACCTTTCAGAGCACACAAGGTCGCCTTACAAAAAAGCTTTAACATTTAAAACAGAAGCAGAGTAAAATGATGTTGATCAGTCAGTGATGATGCTTGTTGAAAAGAGACAGTGTCAGGGTTTGTGATGTCTGAGCTTTACGCTGGCGTAGCTGAGGAGGAAACTACGCAGTGGAATCGGTAAATGAGACAGATCAAGTTTTTAAAGGAGCAGGTGACTTAAGCAGTTAATGGAGACCATTGTGGTCATGTGAAACCAGTTCATCAGGACAGGAGTGGTTGATGCTGGGGAGGCTGTCCATACCTGATGTGAGAGCTGCTCAATTAATGTTTTTGAGAAAACCAGGCAGACAAGACTCGTTTAGCTGGGAGAAGTCATTCAGATGTTGCCTTGCTAATGTGAGGCAGTCCAGAAGGTGGTCCTGAAGAAGCTGCGCCTTACCCATCAGAACGGCTGTTAAATAGTCTGATGTAGACAACTCTGCACTTGCTGGCGCAGCTAACATCAACCGAACTGGCTGGGTTAGCCCAGACTGTGGCCAGCTTTCTACTGGAGTTTCTCGGTGGATGACGAGTTGTGGACCAGAAGGAGTTTATGGCAGTGGAGTCACTGACATGGAGGCTTCGGGGGACGATGGATACATTTCAGATGATGGGGAAGGACTAGGTCTGGGTAGAGACAGAGTACTGGTGGTACTGGTGGATCAGACGGGTGGACTCGAAGTTGGAGAAGCTCAGCAATGGTGTATTAGAGTAGGGCAGAAGATGGAGATAAAACGATGAACGTCACAGTCCGGAGCAGAAAAAGCCTCTTGAAAACTCTGTGGATCCACATGGTAGCAGTGGAGCTGCCACTGTTATGAAAGCTGTAGCCTTTCCAGCTGTCCTAAAACTGAGTTTGACTCATGTCTCCTCCATTTCTGCTTCAGGACAAACAGTGAAAGAGAAACGGACCACTTCCTGCCTAACCACAGATGGGTCTCTATTCAACACTTATTTCTGTGGTCAGATTTATGTCCCATTGATCTCATGGGGCGAGACTTTCATGTGCTAATTGATGATAATGCTTACATCCACATCTGAAGGTGTCAAAGGTGCATTGCAGACTGAACCCTTCATGTCTGTATTACCTGTATGCATATCAGTGGAAGCTTCCTTCTTCTGCTCAAACAACATGGTTTCTGCAGGAAGCTGGAAAAGAGCCTTGCCTCATGCAAGCTGCTGATTTACACCGCACTGCTCCAGACGGCCCTGAACCACACCGTGTTTGAACAACTCTGTCCTCCTTGTTTATTGTGAACATCACAGGTTGCTGCTCTTTCTGTCCGTCTCTCACCTATGATGCTGTCTTTGTTTGATGTCCCAGACTCGCCCTGTGTCCCTTACCAAGCCATGTAAACTGGTTTTGGAAGGGGTGGTTTTGTTAAATGATGTGTGACCAGGACGGACTGGGCTCCTCTGACCTGACTGTACTGTAATCCTGAAGGACTGACCTCAGACTTTGAACCTCTGACTGAACTGTTCATGTCCAAGCCTGATTGCTCCATAAACCCAGCTGAAGTCCCCTCTGACATCTGGGCTACCAGTAAATATGATGTAGGGCTCATAAAGGCCGTGAACCAGTTGTGATCTCTCCAAAATCCCACTACAGCTGCTGTAAAACCATGACTCAAGCTCTGCAGGCCATAAAATAAGATAGAATGAGTCTTTATTGTCATTGTCTCTTTTACAAGATAAAAAAATTTAAATTTAAGGAGACAATCAACTCAGTATCTATAAATACAGATAAATAAAAAACAATAGTAGAAATAGAAATGCTGCTATCCAACCCAAACACCATTTTGTCCTAAACTCCACTTGAGGCCAACTCTTCTCTGCAGTTAAACTCTCTGATGCATTTCTTCTGTGTTTGTCCCAACAGTCGGTCTGGTTGTGTTCCTGGACATTCTGACTCTGTCAGGGCCACTGTGAGTCCCTACAGTCTATAATGCTGGCACTGAAACCTGGTAAGACTCTCTCAAGCTGTTTAATGTACAGCACTAGCCCCACCATCACAACACAGCACAAAAAACAAAGTTTTCTTCTCTGTTAAATCAGTGACTTGTCTTTGGCCACAAAGTCTGTTTTTGTTAAAGATTGCAATTTGTGTTGGAAAATGTTACATTTTTAGGTTACGTCATCACTTAGGTCACGGCATGACCTCTTATCGCTTACTTTACTCCGTCTTTGAAGCCCTCATTCATTGCCAGGGCCACCATGCCTCTGGCTCTGTGTCCTGGACCCCTGAAACAGAAGTCTCTGTTCGGTTCAAATTACAGCTTCAGACCATTTCAGCATCGGTTATTCCTGACTCTGATAGACCTTTTACCAAGCCAGTTGGTGAAAACATGGCTGCATGACCTCCAAGAACCTGGAGGAAGGCTACATCCTGGAGCTCACTTCTCTGCTCCTGCTGATTACCAGACAAGTTGCAGGCGTGCCGAAGCACACCTGCTGGCTCCGTCCTCCAGACGAGGACCTGAGCTCCAGAACGCCGTAGGGCCCTTCAGATGACACCTGCAGCTCTAACAGAAAGAGAAATACCAGCCCACATTCCTGGCTCTGTCCCTTTTATGGTTTGCAGTAGGCTGTGAGCCGAGGATGCAGAAACACCACACTGTAGACATTGTTCTGACCATATAAAGGTATTTATCTACTACTGAGCAATGGCGAAAGGTGGGTTGCTGGTCATTTTACTGGTTCAGCTTTTTAGACCCAATGGAGTCATCTGCTGATTCATACCAGCAGTAGACCAGTAACAGCTCTAGATCTGGAAAACACGACCTAACGAGGACTCGGGCGAACGTAGCACCATAGCGGGGCTATGAATAATTCAGTTTATATATACAGCGCCAATTCACAAAAATGTCGTCTTGAGGCACTTTACAAATAAATAAATCATTTCAGTTCAATCATACATACATTCCTATGATCCTGGTTATCAAACAGTACAGTAAGCTCAAATAATTATTCAAAGTAGCTTAAAAGTTTCTATCCTCTAATAAGTGGCTGGTATTAACGCTCTCGCAGTCCCAGGAGGGGTCAAGTGATTGGCGTTGTAATTTCCTTGCCAGTGACTCAGCCCCGAGATAATTGTCATGTCTTTGAATGAACTGTAGGGCATATTTAAAGTTCCAATTTGCTTTCTTCATACACACAAATAGAGGACCACATTTGGGTCTGACTGATTCAACCCAGGCTTTGAAGGCCTTTAAACAATCACTTAAACAATGTGGCAGAAATATTGGTTTTTATAAAGGCCCAGCTACACGTGGACAGCCCTCAGAGACAGGAGTCAGTTTGACACAGTTT